>CAWUFW010009425.1:600000-785750 GCA_963921515.1 Calotriton arnoldi | reverse complement strand
TGGCCCAGCAAGCTCACACTCACGCATGCACATCCCACAGAGAGTGGAAAGGCCCATCAAAGATGTCTGACACTGTTGCTGTGTCGTGGGGAGCACAAGGGCATGCTGGGAACTGCACACCAACCAACAGCAGGACACCACTGTCAGCCATCTTGCCATTGCCCACACACCCACACATACTGAACTCCCCACAAAAGCAAGTAAGTATGGGAAAGCTGGCAAGTGGGGTGGAGGCAATAGCATGATGGGAGTGGCAGTCACAGATATTGGTCACCCCCACAACTGGCCCATCAACACCACCCTGAACCATGCGCACATCACAGGGAGTGGAGAAGGACTCACAAGATGGCTGACACTGGCAACTGCTGTGGGGAGCACAAGGCCCTGCTGCCAACTGTGCACCAACAAACAGCAGGACACCACTGACTGACATCCTGAGAGACAACTTCCACTCACTGCAATGCAATCACGTTCCATGGTGGGATATCTGGCTGGCTGGGTGGGAAGGAGGACTTGCAGCACTGACCATAGTCACAAGCACCTCCCCTCACACCCCCCTCAACACAAACTCCACAGAACCCACCTGGTAGAATGCAATGCCTCACATCCTAACTCAAGATCCCACAAAGAACCACCACCCTGGGTTATGTTGTGTGAAGCACAGGGACACTCTTGGGACTTTTAGCCAAACAACTGCCAGGACAACACTCCCAGTCATCCTGTCAGCACAGCCAGCCCACCCCACAGGGAAGCAGAGTCAAAAGGAAGGAAGCATGGGCATGCTGGGAAGGGGGTGGAGGCAATAGCATGATGGGAGTCGTAGTCACAGCTCTACATCCCCCACCACATGGCCCAGCAAGCTCACACTCACGCATGCACATCCCACAGAGAGTGGAAAGGCCCATCAAAGATGTCTGACACTGTTGCTGTGTCGTGGGGAGCACAAGGGCATGCTGGGAACTGCACACCAACCAACAGCAGGACACCACTGTCAGCCATCTTGCCATTGCTCACACACCCACACATACTGAACTCCCCACAAAAGCAAGTAAGTATGGGAATGCTGGCAAGTGGGGTGGAGGCAATAGCATGATGGGAGTGGCAGTCACTGATATTGGTCACCCCCACAACTGGCCCATCAACACCACCCTGAACCATGCTCACATCACAGGGAGTGGAGAAGGACTCACAAGATGGCTGACACTGGCTACTGCTGTGGGGAGCAAAAGGCCCTGCTGGCAACTGTGCACCAACAAACAGCAGGACACCACTGACTGACATCCTGAGAGACAACTTCCACTCCCTGCAATGCAAGCACAGTCCATGGTGGGATAACTGACTGGCTGGGTGGGTGGGAAGGAGGGCCGGCTGTCAACCAAACACAACCAATGCAGACCATGTTCACACCCCAACAAATACATAGAAATGCCCAAATAATGCAGGACAATGTGCCACACCAATATCAACCCCTGACTGTGACGACTTAGGACAATGCAATGTACAGGCCCGCACCCAGAGGCACAGTCACAACTGTCAGGTGTGTCAACCATTGATGCCTGCAGAAACATAACATACATTGTGTGTGTCTCCCAAAAACAGGTGATGATGGGGACACAGCAGCAGACGCTGAGGAGTCCCAGTCCCAGGCTCAAGAGGATGCGGAGCTCACTGGTGTCGTACAGCCTCTGCCCTCCTTGGACGAAGAAGACCAACCTGGCACATCCGGTGCAAGTCTACATGCAGCACCAGCAGGACCACCAGCTGCAGCACCAGCAGGACCACCAGCTGCACCCCCTGCACCCACCCCTCCAACGACTGTCAACACAAATACCATCCCTGCCGACATGGACAGAACAAGGAGCAACACCAGCACAGGGACCCTGGACCAACCTGGGGCCATGGACACCACCACCACCACCAACCTCCAAGGTGGACCAGGGTCATCTGTGCGTGCCACTGCATGCACTGCACATGTCAGCAGGGGGGTGGGAGGGGTGGGAGACAGAGGTCGCTGCTTGCAGAGGTTGCTGGTGTGCATGATGACCCACAACTGGTACGCATAGCTGATGCGTACCAGTCCAGCACCGGAGACCTCAGCCAGGTAGTGGGGCTCCTCAGAGACATGAAACAGCAGCAGGCTGCCCATCATGCCCGCTTGGACTCTCACATGTCCCACGTGGAGTCACACATGTCCCGCGTGGACTCACACATGTCCCGCGTGGAGTCCAAGTGGGATGCACTGCATGAGATGACGGCGGTGCACAGGGACATTTTACAATTCCTCCGCCAGATGAACAGCAACGAGTCCACACCTCCCTGTGTGCCAACAACATCTGGTGCTGCCCAAACTGCAACTGCCACAGGGAGGGAGGATGACTCTGGCGGAGAGTCCCTTGCACCGCAGCAGCCTGTACTTGAGGGCCCCCCCAAGAAGAGGGGTCGTCCGAAGAGGGGCAAGTGAGAGGCCGATGGCCAAGCGCAACTCCCAGGAAGCCTGAACCTGTTCTGGATGTTCACCTTTGTGCACAGACTGTTCACCCTGTTGACGGCAACACTACTCCCACACATTGCATGGGGAGTACAAGTTGGACCAATGTCTCAGACAACTGTGGCCCCGATATTGGGGATTCTGTCTACCAGGACTTTCAATTCACCTAGGAACTTCTGATTGCAAGATTTATGTACAGCACTACCCATCCTATGCACTATTCACACAAATGTATCACAATAAACACACTAATACACCATACTTGCCTCTGTTGTGATTCCAACGTGGGTGCTGTTATGGGGATGATGAACTGCAAAATTACACTGTGTATGCGAACTGCAACAGCAAGTACAACACAGGCATGTGAGTAAAGGCAACGTGACACATATGAGGGAGACACACCACCAGGGCTACACAACACATACACACCTAGGCCATCTGACTCATTGCCTACACTGATGTTGCCAGGGAAGACGGTGCAATGCACAGACACCACACCCATTCCCAGTTGTAGTCAAGTAGCCCACAGGTGCAGTAAGCAAATGGCAGTCAAATGTGTGACCACAGACAACGCACATCACAAAGTGAAGCACAGGTTTATTACACAGTTGCAACATGTCGTAACCACTACAGATGCAAGGTAATCCCACCTGGCAGCGGGCACACAGTCAACAACTGTAGACAGAAGGAAGTCCATGGGTGTGGCGCACATCACCTGTAGGGACACAACAGCTACCACCCTGGAAGTGCAATCACGTCGTCGGTGGACACAGTTGACCAAACGAATCTGAAAGTACCCTGTGAAGGACAGAAATGACACACAGTCAAAAGCAATGGAGTACAGGACAGAACAGCAAAACTCATGCACAATACATGTTACAAGATACCCACCCAGAACCAAGTTAGCATGTCAACACTGTTGGGGAGTACAGCCCACCTGTAAGCACACATCGCAACACACATCCAGTCAAGTAGCCCATGGACACACTCCAACAGCACCAGAGCACCACCTACACATATCATGCCAACTCACATCATTGACATGACACCTCAGGATACTCACATTCAGCTAAAGAAGTTGGTGATGAGCTGTGTGCGGACATCACCCTCATCATCATCATCATCATCATCGTCACTGGCATCGTGGTCCAGGCCAGGATCCTCCACAGGTGGCGGATGTTGGTCATTGTCATCCTGGATGAGAGGCAACTCCTTCCGCACTGCCAGGTTGTGGAGCATGCAGCAGACGATGATAATCTTGCACACTTTCGCAGGGGCATATGGGAGGGACCCTCCGGTCTTGTCCAGGCAGCGGAAGCGGCTCTTCAGGAGACCAAATGTCCGCTCAATCACTCTCCTGGTCCGACCATGTGCCTCATTGTAGCGCATCTGGGCTGGTGTCACAGGGTTCCTGAGGGGTGTCAGCAACCACGGCATGTTGGGGTATCCCGAGTCACCTACAAACAGACAAGTGCACATTAGCTGACTTGGAAAAGTGGGCGGAATACTACAGATCAGATCACACACAATGGCACAAAGTCAGTACACACCGACAAGCCAGGCACGCTGGTTCTGCATCTGTGCCATCATCCTGGGGATGCGACTATTCCTCATCACAAAGGCATCGTGTGCTGAACCAGGGAAACGGGCACACACGTGTGTGATGGTCATGTCTGCAAGACACACCACCAGTGCATTGACCGAGTGGTAGTGCTTGCGGTTCCTGTAGGCCTGCTCCTGGGCCTGTGGTGGTACCAAAGCCACATGTGTCCCATCAATGGAGCCAATGACATGCGGCATCCTCCCCAGGGCATAAAAGTCACTCTTCACGTCAGTGAGTCGTCGCAGTCTAGGGAAATAGATGTACCGGTTCAGGAATAGCAACATTGCCGCCAAAACATCGCGGAGCACACGGCTCAACATGGTCTGTGACATCCCACCAGCAGTCGCCACAGTATGTTGGAAGGTACCGGTGGCAAAGAAGTGTAGGGCTGCCATTACCTTCACCTTGGGGGTCAGCGCTGTAGGATATGGCCGGCCAGGCTGCAAATGTGGGGACAACTGCACTGCCAAATCCTCAATCAGCTGCCTGGTGAAGCGGTACCGTCGGATGCTGTCCTGTTCCACCATCGTTGCCAGGTCTGGGAATGGGCGATGGACAGCAGGAGCCCTGCAGTGCAGAGGAGAAGTAAGCAAGATTGTCAGTCACCCCACATATGCGGCATTGAACACACTCAATATCCCAACATACATCATTATGAGGCACAACTACATGAAGTGTGCAGTTCCGTAAGGACATGTATGGTACATACATGGCCAACATCTGTCAACACGGTCCAACAAGTGGCATCAATTAGTCCCAGGTTGGCCCATTGGATATCATGAGGCCGTGTCACAGTTCCCATCTCATGCTGCCGTGTCACAATCACCCCCCACAGTGACATGTGAGGACAGATGTGCCCCAGGCACCACAGTTCAACAACAGGTACATTCCCAGGGACCCTGTATTGCCACATGGACACTGGCATTACATGGAGTATCATGTATACACCACAGCAAAACAACCATGACCCCCACAGGTAGTGGTCCCACTTGCCACGGCAGGACAGACATGGACGTCTGTGACACACACACGCACAACATCAAAGTCCATGCACACACAACGTGGATGTGGAGACTGTCTCCCATTGTGCACATGAAATCAGAGACATTGTAAACACTACATGCACACAGACTGTGGAGGACCATCACTATTGTGCCACTGGGACACCCTGGCTCAAACATACCATCCCACATGGGACTCACGGGGTATGTGACATGACATACACATACACCACCGTGAAATGTGACCATGGCACATGCACAGATATGAACAGTTGCACATCACAGTGGTCATGTACACGTAACACCCAGGATCCTGTCCCCATTAACACGTGCACAGCCTGGGGGTGGCTGCCCACAGGTGACACCCACAGGACAACATGTACACCAACATACACACAATAGGAAATGCAGCCTTACATGCCTTATGATAAAGTTTGGACAGGCTGTCGTGATGTAGGTGTGCCCCTCACTCCCTGGGAGCTATCTGTGGCTGGCATATGTCCATCTGAGACAGGCATGGTGACATATGCCAGTCACTTGTACAGTGATGCGTTGAACAGCAATGGACCGATCGGTGCCCCCGGCCGGCCCATTGCATTCAATGTGTGCGGGTACGCGTTGTACCCCTGTACGCGTTGTACTGCAATGGACCGATTGGTGCCCCCGGCTGGCCCATTGCATTCAATGTGTGCGGGTACGCGTTGTACCCCTGTACGCGTTGTACCGCAATGGACCGATCGGTGCCCCCGGCCGGCCCATTGCATTCAATGTGTGCGGGTACGCGTTGTACCCCTGTACGCGTTAGTACCGCAATGGACCGATCGGTGCCCCCGGCCGGCCCATTGCATTCAATGTGTGCGGGTACGCGTTGTACCCTGTACGCGTTGTACCACAATGGACCGATCGGTGCCCCCGGCCAGCCCATTGCATTCAATGTGTGCGGGTACGCGTTGTACCCCTGTACGCGTTGTACCGCAATGGACCGATCGGTGCCCCTGGCCGGCCCATTGCATTTAATGTGTGCGGGTACGCGTTGTACCCCTGTACGCGTTGTACCGCAATGGACCGATCGGTGCCCCCGGCCGGCCCATTGCATTCAATGTGTGCGGGTACGCGTTGTACCCCTGTACGCGTTGTACCGCAATGGACCGATCGGTGCGCACCCATTGACAATGGCCTTGCCTGGCAACGGACGCGTTTTCGAATTTCGAACGAGTCGGTTGCTGGAAATTCAGTTGGTCACCCACAACAATATTGCAAAATCATGTATGTCATGAAGTTGAAGATTTGAAGGATGCTGTGGGCGTGTATTGGTGCTGCTATTCCATGGATTGGCCAGATTCAGAAGATGCAAACGACTTGGACCTATCACTTTGGACACAAGGGACAGTATCTGCCTCTCCAGCACATATATATTGCTGGCTGTTCCCCTGAGAGCTCAATTGCCTGCACTACATGCTCCAGGACGACATCTGCCACTGCACTGCTGCTGTCTCTGCCCCTCTGGACCCTGCAATGGCACGTACTGTGGAGAGAGCCCCAGCCTTCAGCCTTGAGGAGAACCAGGCCCTGCTGGACAGCCTACTTCCACAGTACAGCAAGCTGTATGGGACACCAGGGGAGCAGGTGAGTGTTCTGTGCACTGCCTTTCTGAATGTGCATATTGTCTGACTAGCAAGGCTGAAAGTCTGCACGCCACTGGCTAGCAGGCTCACTGAGTAGTTGTCACCCCCCATAGTGTGTAGTGACATGCACTGGACAGGTATGGTGCAGTGACAGTGCATTTGAACAAGGTTTTACTTCCCATGCAATGATACCATGTAGTGACGTCTGGCAAACTGTCCATGGGCAGCTTTGCACTGCCTGTGTACATCATGTGCCCCTGTGATTGAGACATGTATATACAACTGTGTCATGCACGGATATGTTGCATGTGTAGTAATGGCCTTTTCACTTTGTCATCCTGACAGGTTAATGCCCATCGGAAGCAGGAGATCTGGAAGGACATCGTCCGGGCTGTCCGGTCCATGCGGGTCTACAAGCGCCGGATCCGCAACTGCCAGAAGAGGTGGCAGGACCTTCGGGGCTGGACCCGGAGGATTGCACGGGTCCAGCTGAAGCTGTCGCCTCCTCGCAGGAGGGGCGGAACACGGACCCTGACCCCCACATGCTCCAGATCCTGGCGGTGGTGTTTCCAGACCTGGATGGGCAGCTGAAGGCCAGACAGCAGCAAGGAGGGGTGAGTCAAAGACTGCACTGTGAACTCTGTATTACATGCTTTGTGCCCTCCTCTGGCCTGGTTCAACTGCCACAGTGCAGCAGTCATGTTGTCCAGGAGCCATGTCCCTCTATTGTGCACTGCCCACTCCTCATCTGATACCCAGGTGTGGCCCTTACATTCAGGGAATTGTGTCACTTGGGACTGTGTCCTTGCAGTTTGCTTCACTAAAGGTGGGGGACAGCATCTGTTTCCCTAACTCTGTTGTGGGCATCATGGGTGGGTCCATTGTTCACACAACGCCTGTGTTCGGACATGCAATCTGCGTGTTGCTTTGATATGCGGTCCACTTGCTGAGCTGAGCCACCACATGTGCCTGGGGTATGTGGCACACGTCCATGCAGCGGGTGGGAACAATGTTTGGGCCCCAGGATTGTGCAGATTACGTGTGTCACACATACATAGCCAGCTATCCACTGTCCAGGGCTCATCCCTCATTCATGTGGGGCAGGACAGTCATGCCTACTCCAGGCCATGCAATGCACTCTGTACTCCCACTCCCGTGTATCAGCTGACACATTGTGCGCAGTGATTTGACCCCTCAGGTGTCTGCCTCTGTGTCAGTGTGCTGTGGATTACTTGCCAGGACTGCTGGGGTGTTTCTTGGTAGGGGCTCAGCATGCCACTGGAGATGTGACCATAGGAGACGATACTTGTGTGTCACATAGGTGTTTGATCAGCTGCCCGTGCAGACTGGGGTATGCGAATGTGAAGTTCAGGCAGCTGTTCCCCATTCACAGCAGATTGTGAGGGGCTCAGGTTCAGAGGGTAGTGTCACAGGTCTCCCATATGTCCAATAGGTATGACCTGGACAGATGAGGGTTAAGATGATGTGTTGTGGGGGGATGTACATGTGCACTTATGCAGCTCCAGGACTTGCATTCCCCATGACCTACTATTGTGACACAGTGCAGAGTGTTGTTGTCTGGCTGCCAAGTCATACATCACTGAGACAGTGATGTATGACTTAGCAGTCATGCCTCCGCCATGGCATGTGTCTACTTATTGGTGATCCTGCAGGGGAGTGACATGTGCTACATGCACACCATTGTGGCGATGGCTATCAGGACATGGGTGCATCATGGTGTCTGTTGCTGGTATGCATCACATGCATTTCCTATTTGACTCTGGGCATCCCTTTCATCCGGAAACCTGTACTGACTCAGTGGCAAGAGCTGTGATGTGTGCATGTCCACATGCCACACCGTGTCCTCTGCACTGTCCAACTACTGTGAAGTTGGTGCATGTGTCCACACTGGGGTGTTGCAATCCAACAGACACCAGACAGATGGGTGCAAGGCCATGTGGGATGTGAGTGCCATGGTTGGCATCAGACTGACAATTGGCTGCTCCTGTTCAGTTAGGGCACTTTTAGCAATGTACAACTAATGATGCCAGGGCTTGCTCTGTAATGTGCTGTGCTCACAGTGGTGTGTGCGTTTGGTGCAGGTGACTGATGTCTGTCTGTTTCCCCATTGTTTGCAGATACATCCACGGCCACGGAAGGGGACAGCTCCACGGACCAGGAGGAGCCGGAGAGCCAGACTGGGTCAGCAGCCGAGGAGTGGTCGGAGGGACCCAGTGGCACGGAGGGTGAGGGGAGCCACACCGAGGAGTCCTCAGCACCATCCACCTCAGCTGAGGACCAGAGCAACTCGGAGGATGACTCCCTTATGGAGGCGGGTGTCAGCAGCCACCACACCCCAGCTAGTGTTGCTGTCCCCGCCACCACCAGCACCACCACCGCCCTCCCATCGGCTCCCATTCCCCAGGTCCGTGGAGGCTCCCATGTTCGGGAGCGTGTCTCCTTTGGGCCAGGCACCGCACCCCCTGCCCCTGTCTCCCCTGCTGCCCTGAGTGAGGAGTCTGTGTACCTCCTTCGCCAGCTCCATGTAGGGCAGACAGCCATGCTGAGTGTCCTCCATGCGCACACCGCTCTGTTGACTCAGCTGGTGTCGTTCATGGAGGGCATCTCATCGGGCATGTCTGACCTACAGAGGGGCAATAGGTCCATGGACTCCTCCCTGACGGCAGCAGTGTCCCTCCTCAGACAGTCCCTCACCCCTCCTGCCTCTGCTCCATCCACACTCCCCAGCACCTTACCCGTCCCAAGCACACACACACCGGCACAGGCACACACCAGCACACACACATCCAGCACACAGACACACACGCCACAAACAAAACGCACACGCACGCACAGTCAGGGGACTGAAACCAGACTCACAGGGGATGGGGCCCTGGTACACACACACGCATCCATGAGCACTGCGCAGTCCTCAGTTGCCTCTCCCTCCAAAACACCCTCCCTTGCCTCACCTGCAACCCCAAAGACCCAGCGCCTCTTCCTCAGTGACCTCGGCCTCTTCCCCTCCGATCCAGCTGCTCCAGCATCCAGGGGGAAGAGGAAGCCCACCCACACGGAGCAGAGTGCCCCTCGCCCCCGGACACCCTCCCCCAGGCGCAGACAGACTGAGGCCCCCACCCGCAAGTCCCCCCGGAGTTGTAAGAGCAAGACCCCGCCACCGCCCTGCAGCTCAGGCACCAGGTCTCCTTCCTCCATCCCTCAGGCCCCCACTCCACAGGTGCCCCCACCACACCCTGCCCCAGGTTCCCCCACCCACAGATATACCATCCACAAGAGGATCCGGCCTTCTCCCCTGGTACTTGCTCTCCCGGCACCACACCCCCGCTGCGCTTGTCTGTGCCACTGATGTGGTGAGGGTGTCCTCCCCCTCTGTCCAGCCCACCTTGCCTGTTCCCCATTCTCCTCCCCTGGTGGTAGGCACTGCAGTGGAGTCCACTACCACCCTGTCTGACTTGGGCACTGCAGTGGCGGACCTGTCCACTCCATCTGCAGGGTCCACTGCAGTCGTGCCGGCACCCACAACATCTGAGTCATGCCCCCAGTTGTGCCGGCACACACCATGTCAGACACCTCCACTGCAGTTGTCAGTGGCTCTCCAGCACCCACCACCCCTTCCCTGCTTCCTCCTGGTGAGCCCTGATCCTGTCCCTGAGGTGCCTGGCCTGCCCCCGGTTGCCCCTCCTAGTGGATTGTCCCTGGTTTTGTGCAGGCATGCGTAGGGTGACATCTGCCACTGTCACCAAGTTTGGACTTTGACAATGGACTGGCCATTGGCCTTTGTGTTTTTCCTGGACTTTGTTTTCATTCCACACATATGCTGAATAAAGCAACTTTCTGTTCTCTAGTGCTTATGCTTCTGATGTACATGTTGTTGATGATGCTAACCATGCCCTTGCTGCAGTGATGGTGATATTTGGTCTCATGATAATGAAGTGTTACTGTGCAGGAACCCATGTGGTCCAGGGGGAATGTGTCCTATCCTGTGGTGTATCCATGTCATCCATAGCAGCATCTGAGGGTGTCATGTGTTCAGTATTTGGCAATGGGATTTCCTACTTAGATTAGCTATTTCACATCTGTGGCTTCCACCCCTGCACATCTGTTGTGCCTGCCATTTTTCAATTCGTCTACTTCCCTGACCGTGTGGCCATCTCCACTGGACATGCAGGTTTGGGCATCAATGGGGAAGGACTCATCCGTGTAGTCAGTGCAACATTGCTATACAAGTGTGTTGGATCTGTGCTGATGATTCCGTTGGCACTTCCATGACCAGGCTGATGTGACGGGAGCCCTCATTTGGTGCTAATTGTTGATTGTGTGACCAAGTGCTCAGCTGACATGATGGGGCCCTACTGAGGCAACACATGGCACAGCTTTCCTCACACAGGAGTGGAGTCCCCTCATGGCAGTGTGTACACCTGTGACATTGCCTGCGCCCAAGGTGTGTGTTGTATGTGCATGTCTGTGTGTTCACTTCCGTTTAGCTGTGCATGCTGTGATCCCTAGTGTTGTACCTGTTTGTGATGCTTGCTGAGTTGAGCTATGTTCCCCCAAAGTCTTCTCCCTGGGTTCTCTGTGATGTGGGTGCATGGCACATTACTGGTCATCAGGGTGTCACCCATAGGTGTGTTTGCTGTCAGGGCTGAGTTTGTGTGCAGACGCAGATGGGTCACAGTCAGGGTTCCCCTTGGCACTTGTTGTTTGCCCCTGTCATGTGATTTCCAGTTTGTGTTATCTTTCAGTGATTGTGACACGTTGTGTGTGTGACTGCTGGCACTCCTCAGGGTCCGGGCTGCAATGTTGGTTGTTGTCTATGTGTGTTCTTTGTGGGTGACCTTGGCTTCTTCATTGGTGTGTGACTGTGGCTGGGATCCCATTAGTTGGTGTGGTATTGCCGTCATGTCCATGTACAGCGTAGTGTGCAGTGTGTCAGACATTCAGGAGTCTTGTTGAGTGGCCATGTGTGATGTGTTTCTGCACCTTGGTTCCCACCCACCACCCTGGAATAGTCATGGGTCCATGTGCAATGTCACCAGTGCATGTGTACTTCACTGCTGCACATTGTTGGAGGTCGAGGGGTGTGGTGTTGAGTGTGTTGCCCGGCTAGGCCCCTGCCTCCATGTTGGCCTTGGCTTACTGGCCATGCTGATTGATTTGTGCTTGTGTAGGTGTGATGGTAGTTTGTTGCTCAGGACACATGACTGTGGTTCACAGTGTGAACCACATTTAGCTTTGTCATCACAGTGGGATTGTAATGCAGCCCAGGGTCACCACATTGTGGGGGCCCTGGGGGTGGTGCTGTGGTGTGTCTGTGTCTTGCTGTGTCAGTTGCTGTTCCTACGTGCCTGGTGACATGTGTGATTTGTGCTCCCTCTCATCTGACAATGCCTGCTTGCCCACATAGGGGATTCGGATCCATGAGTTACCTTTGTGTGGCACTGTATGCACATCTGTATGATTGGTATTCAGGTCTCCTCATGTGTTGTGTGGTTGCCTGGGGACACTGGCACCCCCCCACCTCACCTGTTGTGTATGATGTGCAGTGTGGGTCTGCCTGTTTGTGTTTGTGCATCTGACCTCTGCATTGGCATATCTTGGGTGTGCCATTGGCTGTATGTAGTTTGGTGGCTTTCCCCTGCTGTCCCTGGGACTCCTAGGTCATCGGTCAGCACAATGATCATGGTTTGTGTGTCCCATTGCTGCCATGGTATGGTATCTGTTCACCTCACATCTGCAGTCTCCACAGGGTATTTGCATTTGTGTGCCCATTGGTGCAAATATGTGGGTCTGCATTCTGATGGTCACTTCTGTCATTGTGTCATTGATGAATGTTGACAGTGTCAGCCCCCATGGGTGTTGTTTGTCTGCACATGGCCAAAGGTATGTCTTATTTGCACTGCAGTATTTGGCTCACCCAATTTATGTTGCAATGGGACACATACACTACTTTGCCACTGATGTGTTTTTTGTTCTGTGACCAGGAATCATCCATGCAGTTGGCAGTTGCAGCTCTTTCTTTGTCAACACTTACCTTTTGGTCACTGTGATGATAGGGGTTTAGACCCCATTGCCACAATGTTCAAAATGTGCTTCAGCTATGGACCCCACACTTACATTTTGGTCACTGTGATGATGGGGGTTTAGACCCCATTGCCACAATGTTCAAAATGTGCTTCAGCTATGGACCCCACACTTACATTTTGGTCACTGTGATGATGGGGGTTTAGACCCCATTGCCACAATGTTCAAAATGTGCTTCAGCTATGGACCCCACACTTACATTTTGGTCACTGTGATGATGGGGGTTTAGACCCCATTGCCACAATGTTCAAAATGTGCTTCAGCTATGGACCCCACACTTACATTTTGGTCACTGTGATGATGGGGGTTTAGACCCCATTGCCACAATGTTCAAAATGTGCTTCAGCTATGGACCCCACACTTACATTTTGGTCACTGTGATGATGGGGGTTTAGACCCCATTGCCACAATGTTCAAAATGTGCTTCAGCTATGGACCCCACACTTACATTTTGGTCATTGTGATGATGTGGGTTTGGACCCCATTGCCACAATGATCATGGCCTGCTTGCATTGTGGGTGCCACACACATATATGTGTGGCACATGTGCTAGGGGGTCACATTGTATGTACAAAGTCATGTCCGGTGTTGTAGGCATTTGACACAGTCTACACACGCTTGTCATGGTGTTGGGGGGATGTCTTTTTCTTGCATTCCCTAGGTTGTGGTGTGCTGGTTGTGTCATGCATTGTCCATCCTATGAGTGGGGGTGGTAGTAGTGGTAGGCATCCAGCCCCCCTGGCTAAGGGTGGTAGTAGTGGTAGGCATCCAGCCCCCCTGGCTAAGGGTGGTAGTAGTGGTAGGCATCCAGCCCCCCTGGCTCAGGGTGGTAGTAGTGGTAGGCATCCAGCCCCCTGGCTAAGGGTGGTGGTAGGCATCCAGCCCCCCTGGCTAAGGGTGGTAGTAGTGGTAGGCATCCAGCTCCCCTGGCTAAGGGTGGTGGTGGGCATCCAGCCCCCCTGGCTATGGGTGGTAGTAGTGGTAGGCATCCAGCCCCCTGGCTAAGGGTGGTAGTAGTGGTAGGCATCCAGCCCCCCTGGCTCAGGGTGGTAGTAGTGGTAGGCATCCAGCCCCCCTGGCTCAGGGTGGTAGTAGTGGTAGGCATCCAGCCCCCCTGGCTCAGGGTGGTGGTGGGCATCCAGCCCCCTGGCTAAGGGTGGTAGTAGTGGTAGGCATCCAGCCCCCCTGGCTAAGGGTGGTGGTAGGCATCCAGCCCCCTGGCTAAGGGTGGTAGTAGTGGTAGGCATCCAGCCCCCCTGGCTAAGGGTGGTAGTAGTGGTAGGCATCCAGCCCCCCTGGCTAACGGTGGTAGTAGTGGTAGGCATCCAGCCCCCTGGCTAAGGGTGGTAGTAGTGGTAGGCATCCAGCCCCCCTGGCTAAGGGTGGTGGTAGGCATCCAGCCCCCCTGGCTAAGGGTGGTAGTAGTGGTAAGCATCCAGCCCCCTGGCTAAGGGTGGTGGTGGGCATCCAGCCCCCCTGGCTAAGGGTGGTAGTAGTGGTAGGCATCCAGCCCCCCCTGGCTCAGGGTGGTAGTAGTGGTAGGCATCCAGCCCCCCCTGGCTCAGGGTGGTAGTAGTGGTAGGCAACCAGCCCCCCCTGGCTCAGGGTGGTAGTAGTGGTAGGCATCCAGCCCCCCCTGGCTCAGGGTGGTAGTAGTGGTAGGCATCCAGCCCCCCCTGGCTAAGGGTGGTGGCGGGCATCCAACCCCCCCTGGCTAAGGGTGGTAGTAGTGGTAGGCATCCAGCCCCCCCTGGCTAAGGGTGGTAGTAGTGGTAGGCATCCAGCCCCCCCTGGCTCAGGGTGGTAGTAGTGGTAGGCATCCAGCCCCCCCTGGCTCAGGGTGGTAGGCATCCAGCCCCCCTGGCTAAGGGTGGTAGTAGTGGTAGGCATCCAGCCCCCCTGGCTCAGGGTGGTGGTAGGCATCCAGCCCCCCCTGGCTCAGGGTGGTAGTAGTGGTAGGCATCCAGCCCCCCCTGGGTGAGGGTGGTAGTAGTGGTAGGCATCCAGCCCCCCCTGGCTCAGGGTGGTGGTAGGCATCCAGCCCCCCCTGGCTCAGGGTGGTAGTAGTGGTAGGCATCCAGCCCCCCCTGGCTAAGGGTGGTGGTAGGCATCCAGCCTCCCTGGCTAAGGGTGGTAGTAGTGGTAGGCATCCAGCCCCCTGGCTTAGGGTGGTAGTAGTGGTAGGCATCCAGCCCCCTGGCTCAGGGTGGTGGTAGGCATCCAGCCCCCTGGCTCAGGGTGGTAGTAGTGGTAGGCATCCAGCCCCCCTGGCTAAGGGTGGTGGTAGGCATCCAGCCCCCTGGCTAAGGGTGGTAGTAGTGGTAGGCATCCAGCCCCCCTGGCTCAGGGTGGTAGTAGTGGTAGGCATCCAGCCCCCCTGGCTCAGGGTGGTAGTAGTGGTAGGCATCCAGCCCCCCTGGCTAAGGGTGGTAGTAGTGGTAGGCATCCAGCCCCCTGGCTCAGGGTGGTAGTAGTGGTAGGCATCCATCCCCCCCTGGCTCAGGGTGGTAGTAGTGGTAGGCATCCAGCCCCCCCTGGCTCAGGGTGGTAGTAGTGGTAGGCATCCAGCCCCCCCTGGCTAAGGGTGGTGGTGGGCATCCAGCCCCCCTGGGTGAGGGTGGTAGTAGTGGTAGGCATCCTGCCCCCCCTGGGTGAGGGTGGTAGTGGTGGTAGGCATCCAGCCCCCCCTGGGTGAGGGTGGTAGTAGTGGTAGGCATCCTGCCCCCCCTGGGTAGGGGTGGTGGTGCGCATTCAGGACCCTGTGTGCATATGTGGCATTGGTGATGGGCATCCCGCCCCTATGGTGCTGCTGTTGCTGGTGTAAGTATATTCTGCATCCCTCTGTGTGTGTGTGATGTGTCGTGTACGTGTTGTATGTGTTTTGTGGTTAGTGTCTGACTTACCTTCTGCGCCGTACGCGTCCGTGCCTGTTCCGGTAGTAAATGTAGAATATTGGTATGATCGGGACGAAGGGATTCATGGTTGGTTCGTGTCGTTCGTCCTTCTCGTTGCTTCGCGTCGTCCTCGTCGCTTCGCGTCGTCCTCGTCGCTGGCGTGTTCGTCTCGTAGCCGTGGATCGTGTTGTGGCGCGAATCGGAGCTTATGTGCGCCTCTCCCGGATGCTTTGACGTGCCGTGCGTAGTGACGGGTTCGGCGCGTACGGGAAGCGCATCGTACTTGTTCGGCCGGACGGAGCTGCATTTTCCCTTCCGTGCGACTCGATTCAGCGTTTCCGGATTCGCCTCGGTCGGAGAACAAGACCTGGTTTGGGTGAGTACGGCTTGGCCGGATTCTGTGCTGTTGTGCGCATCGTACTTACTCGTTCGGTGTGCTGTACGGATCGGTCGGGAAACAGGCTTTCGCATGGCTTTTTTCCCGACCGATTGGTATTGGGTGCGCCTCCGACCGAGATCGGAATCGGCCCCTTAGAGTCCCTTACAATCAACCCTGAACCGGCGCGCAGTAATTAAAGTAAAAACTACAAAAAACTACGTCTTTGGTGAAAGTAAATATGGAAACACTCCGTGTTGCTATTAACGTTATAATTGCAACCAGCATGTTTGTGTCTCTAAGCTTGGGGGTTAGAACTCGGGGCATTTTCACTGATGGTTTGGCTGAGCAGCATAGCACAAAACAATTTATAACTTGTGTTCCAGCATGGAAACATTTGTATTTAGTTCCCTCGAGGGACAAGTTAATGTAATTACAAACGCGCATTTCTACAAAAATGTGAAGTTGAATTATTCACGGAGTGTTTATGTTAACAGGAACCGGGTGGCACATGAATGATTTATGGCTAGCGCCCCAGCGCGAACAATTTTTCTATTTAATTCCCTTTGGGGACAAAGTAGATGGGAATACTAATGCGCATTTCCACAGAGAAGTAATGTTGAATTGTTTACTCACTATTTTCACTGGCGTCTTGGTGTGTTTGTGATTAACAGGAACAAAGCCTGTCTCTGCCGCTGCTGCAGTGCTGCTTCTATTTGGGCAAAAGTTAAAACCTGGAACGGATTTAAAAAACATTTGTAGGGAAATGAATTGTGGGAAATGTAGTCATTATTCAAGAAAAGTTAGTGATTGGGATGTGTGTAAGGAACATGAAAGATTTGGTTACAGCCTGGCTATTTCAGACATCTCGTTAAGCCCTGTGTGCACAGTGTCAAATTTTAGAATTAGGTACACCTCTTTTTGTAGTAGCAACCTTTCAGTGTCTCCACCTCTAGGGTTAGGTGAAATCGAGCAGAGTATGGTCCATTTGAAGTCTCTGTCAGTGTGAGCCTTCTCAACAAAATGGCTAACCATGGGCGCAGTCAATGTTTTATTTTTGATACGTGATCGGTGTTGTACAATTCTTTGTTTGACCTCTTGAGTCATTTTTCCTATATAGAGTTTAGGACATGGGCATTGTATTGCGTAAACTACGTTCCGTGTCTTACAGTTAGTGAATTCATTGTGTTGCCAGTTCGTATGGCCATCTGAGAAGGTGTTACCTTCAATAGTCATATTGCAAACGGAACAATTCCCACATTTGCGATGTCCTTGTATGGGATTCAGATTCAGCATGGAGCGAAGATTATCAGTACGTTTACTTCCAGACTCTGTTGCCTGCACAATTTGTTGACCTATGCTGCGGTTCTTTTTTAGTGCAAATAAAGGTTGCCCTATATCCTTTATGGAGCCTTCAATCAGATGCCAATTGCTTTTGATGTTTTTTTTCAAGGGATTAGTGTAAGGGCCCGAAGGTGGTTACGCAAACTAATCGATCCAGTGGTGACTTCTGCTTTTTGACTAATAGATGTTCTCGGGGGTATACCATGCTCGTTTCATCGAGTACTTTAACAATTTTTTCGGGTATCCTCTCTCTTGTAACTTGGTAGTCAGGGCATCGGCATGGATTTCAAAGTCCTCCTTTCTTGTACTGTTGCGCCTGATGCGCAAAAATTGGCCGTATGGTCAATTGTCTTTTACATTTTGTGGATGATGGCTGGTGTAATGTAAGGCATTGTTCTTGTCTGTTGGTTTGGTATGCAAAGTTGTTATGAGTCCCGAGGGTGAAATCTTTACTTCAACGTCTAGAAATGCCACGTTTGTTTTGCTGTGTGTGAGGCTGAATTGAATGTCAGGGTTGCGATTGTTTAACCATGTATGGAATTCCATCAACAGCTGTTTATCGCCATTCCAGATGCACCATACGTCATCGATGTACCAATGCCAATTAACAATTCTTGCTTTGTAAGGGTTGTTGTTATAGATGAAGTGATGTTCATATCTGGCCATGTACAGCACCGCCATCTCCGGCGCGAAGGGACAGCCCATGGCGGTCCCCTTGATTTGTAGAAAGAAGTCATCATCAAATTTGAAGTAGTTCCTTCGTAGACACAATGCCGCAAGTCGAAGGATAAAGTCTGTGGGAACTTGATGAGGTCTTAGTCTCTGTTCCAAATAAAATTCAATGGCGTCGAGGGCGTCGTCTTGTGGGATTTGAGTGTATAAAGAGGCCACGTCCATTGTTACTAGTATTTGACAAGCTGGATCAAATTCAAAACCTTCTGTCTTGTTAATGAATTCCATGGTGTCCCTCAAATATGAGGGTACTTCAGGCAAAAAGGGCTTCAGGAAGTAATCGACATATTTAGCCAATGGTTCCAAGGCGGATTCGCATCCAGACACGATTGGTCTGCCCGGCAGTTGGTTAGCATTTTTGTGTACATTCGGGAGAAAGTACATTACTGGTATCCGGGGGTGTTTTTTAACCAAAAATTCTGCCTCTTTGGGGCCAAGGATGCCCTGGTCTAACCCATCTAAGACTATCTTTCCGATTTTGTTCAGAATTTCCTTTGTCGGCTCAGTTGGAATGCGACGGTACCACATGGGATTGTGAACATGACTTTGGCCTTCTTGAAGGTATGCCTCCTTTTACCATAAGACGATTGCTCCACCTTTATCGGCGGGTTTGATCACCGCTGTTTTTTGTTCTTTGAGTGATTGAATGGCCATTCTTTGATCACGTGAGATGTTGTTCCTTGTAAAGATTTTTTTCTTTTTCAATACATTGAGAGCGGATATTGTAGCTTGTTCAAATGCAATGATGTTTTTATGAATGTTGTAGGTAGGTGGAAAAAGTTGGATTTATTCCGCAGGCCCATGACTTCGTTGCTTTATGTAGTTTCTCTGTCTTCAAAGAACGATCTGAGGCGAATTTTCCTGAATAATTCCATCACCTCCATTTGAAGCAAGGTAAAATCCGTTTTGGCCCAGGGGACAAACGTTAAGCCTAGTTCAAGCACCTCAAGCTGGTCTTTGGTAAGTAAAGTGTTTGATAGATTAATGACAGATGATTTGTTCAAGTTTTGTAGTATTGGCGGCGTGTCCGCATTTCCCATGGCTGTGGTTTGTAATGTTCTTTTTTTCTGTTGGCCTGCCCCTAAAAAAGACGATTTCCTTTGTTGGTTGGAATTGGACGGCCGTTCCCCGGCGTCAGATTCACCTTTGGAGTCAGAAGATGTTGTATCAGAAAAGGTAAAAAACCTGCGACTTGATCTTCCTTGATATTCAGACAGAAATCTGCGTGAATCTGTTTGTGTATAAAAATCTTCTTTTAAATAGGGGTATACGGATTCGATATTGAAGTTTTTCTTGTCTTTCTCAAATTTGTTGGTTTTAAATGTGATTGTCTTGCCTTTGAAGTCAGAGATTTCCTTCTCTATTTTTTCTAGAAGAGCTTTTGCTTCAGTGGTTGTGTGAGTATCTTGTATGGCTTGGATCTGTTGTTTGATCTCCTCCAGTTCCTTGTGGCAGATTCTTTGAGCCGTCTCAATAGTATGGACCATAAGGTCACGGCTACACTTGGTGCTGATAAAGCTAAAGCCTTTTTTGTATAAAGGGTCTTCAGTGAAAATTACTGGTACGTTCTTAACCTGAAGGCCCCACGGTATAGTTCCAGCTTTTAAATGTTCCACTAGAAAATGGCCATGTAACTCTGTTCTAACGTGTTTTTTTTGGAGACAAAGTAGTTTTTCTGAGACGTTTTGTTGTTTAGCTGTGGTGCTTAGCGTGACAGTGGAGAATAGATTAGGATCTGAAATAAGTTTCTGAATATGGTCTTCAGTGAAGGACAGGGTGTCCTTGTCTGACTTGCTATGTTTACCTGGTGGGGCAATGAGACCCACTGGGCTAAATATATTATGATTTTATGGCTGGTGTATTTTAGTAGAAGCCTTGCGGACAAGGTCCGCTCTACAAACTTGTAACCTAAGGAAGGCTTGGGTCCTAAGCTAACTGGATTAGACCACTAATAATTATATACTTGAGAGTATCCAGTAGCTACTATTTAAGTACCAGGCATTATCCTTGCACTCATGAAGTCACTCAGGTACTACACATGCAGTCATCCAATCACCCAGGCAGTACTCCTGTACTCATGCACTCACCCAGGCACTACCCATACTCTCATGCAATCATCCAGGCAGTAGCTCTGCACTCATGCAATCACTCAGGCACTATTCTTGTACTCAACCATTCACACAGGCATTACCCATGCACTCATCCATTCTCTCATGTACTACCCATGCACTCATCCAATGGCCCAGGCACTACCCTTGCAATGATCCGTTCACTCATGCACTACTCATGCCTCATCTAAGCACCCAGGCATTATCCTTGCACTCATGAAGTCCCTCAGGTACTACAAATGCAGTCATCCAATCACCCAGGCAGTACTCCTGTACTCATGTAATCACCCAGGCACTACCCATGCTCTCATGCAATCAGTCAGGCACTACTTTTGTGCTCAATCATTCACTCAGGCACTACCCCTGCACTCATCTTTTCTCTTAGGCAGTACCCATGCACTCATCCAATGATTCAGGCATTACCCTTGCACTCATCCTTTCATGCAGGTACTACCCATGCACTCATGCAATCACCCAGGCACTACACTTGCACTCACACAATCACCCAGGCACTACCCATGCAGTCATGCAATCACTCAGGCACTATTCTTATACTCAACCATTCACTCAGGCAGTACCCATGCACTCAACCATTCTCTCAGGCACAACTCATTCACTAATGGAATAACTCAGGTATTACCCCTGCACTTATCCTTTCAGTCAAGGGCTACCCATGCACTCATCCAATCACTCAGGCACTACTCGTGTACTCACTGGATGAGCCACACACTTCCATTCCACTAATCCGTTCACTCATGCACTACCCATGGAGTCATCCAATCACTCAGACACTATGCTTTCACTCAACCATTCACTCAGTCACTATGTATGCATTCATGCATTCTCTCAGGCAGTACTTATGCACTCATCCAAATACCCAGGCACTACCCATTCACTCATCCAATAACTCACACACTATCCTTCAACTGAACCATTCACTCACACACTACCTATGCACTCATACATTTACCCAGGCACTACCCTTGCACTCATCCAATCTCTCAGGCACTACCCATGCACTCATGCAATCATACAGGCACTACACATCCCTGTAGTATCCATGTAGCATCCATGCATTCAGTAAATCACTGAGACAGTATCTATGCACTCACTAACTGAGCCTTGCACTGTGCCTGCAGTAATCCATTCCCCCTGGCAGTACCCATGCACTCATGCAATCACTCAGGCACTATGCCTCCACTCAACCATTTAATCAGTCACTACCTGTGCGGTCATGCATTCACTCAGGCAGTACTCATGTACTCATCCTATCACCCAGGCACTACCCATACTCTCATTCATTTATCCAAGTACTATTGATGCACTCATGGAATAACTCAGGGACTGCTCTTGCACGTATCCAATCTCCCAGGCACTATACATGCACTCATCTAATCACCAAGACACTACTAATACACTCCTTCATTCACCCAGGTACTATCCATGCAGTGATGCAATCACCCAGGCAGTGCTGCTGCACTCACCCATTTATCCGGGCACTACCTATGCACTCATCCATTCTCTCAGGCACTGTCCATGCAGTCATGCAATCATCGAGGCGGTACCCAAGCATTGATTCAATCACAGACCATGCACTACCTAATGATCCATGCACTACTTATGCAGTCATCCAACCACCCAGGCACTATTCACACATTCTTCCAATCACTCAGGTACTATCCATTCAGTTACACAATCACGCAACCACTAATCTTGCAGTCATCCATTCACTCAAGCACTACTCATTTACTCATCCAATCACTCAATCTCTAAGTACGCACTCATCCAATCACACAGACACTATCCATTGACTCATGTATTCATAAAACATATACTTTTTCTTTTTTTAACCAGAATAGGTGGTTCCATAAGAACCATTTTTTTCTTCTTTTTCACAAACTATTTTATATATATATATATATTCACTGAAAAATCCATAGGTTTCAGGCACGTTATAGTTAGAAATTAGCATTTAAAAAACCTTACAAATTCACTGAAAAAACCATAGGTTTTAGGGACAGTTATAGTTAGTTGGACATTGCACTCGTACAAAACCCGTGAAATTCCCCCGTTATAGTTAGTTCAGCTAACTATAACTCGCGCCCCCGCAATGCACTGCTGATGACGTCACATATTACATCACTCATGACATGGTCAGTGACATCACTGATGACATCACTGATGACATCTCAAATGACATCACTGATGACATCACTGATGACATCATCCACGTGATAATCTGATGCACCTCCTCACACCCAGGGACCCTCAGGATTCAAGGGGACTTAATCCCCCAACTTAAAACGCGCCACGGGGCTGCGTTTGCACAGTGGTGAAGGGAGGGGGCGGGGTATTGAATGGGAATTATTTCCCCAATTTAAAACACGCCACAGGGCGCGTTTGCAGAGTGGTTAATGGAGGGGGCGGGGCCTGACGCTCGATCGCGTCTTTTTCTTTCTTTTTGGTTTTTTTGAAGGGGGGCTGTGGGCCCCCCTTCTTTTTTACTTTTTGGGGCCCTGGGGACCCCATCCCCCAGGGCCTTATGCCTTTTTCCTTTTTAAAAAAAAAAATACTGTAGGGGAAGGGGGCCGCGTGGCCCCCCTCCCGTGGCCGATTCCGGCCCCGGGGACCCCATCCCCCGGGGCATGGCCACTTTAAAAAAAATAATTTTGGAGGAGGGGGGCTGCGTGGCCCCCCTCCTAAGGCCTCTATTGGCCCCGGGGACCCCCTCCCGGGCCACTACTTGCCCCGGGGACCCCATCCCCGGGGCTGGCCCTATCCTTTGGGGTCCGTGGGGGGACCCCAACTCACCCACGGACCATGCCGGTTCCCCGCCTCCTGTGGGAGCCGACATTGCTTTTCCACATGGGGAGCTGCTGACATGCAGCTCCCCTTGTGGAAAAGCAATCTGCTTTGGATATTGGAAGCGAGAGCAGGTTTCCCTGCTCTCGCTTCCAATATCCAAAGCAGTTTGCAATGACAGTGCGGGAGCCGTGAGGCTCCCGCCTTGTCATTGCAAACAGCAGTGTCCCGGGGGTGGGCACCCCGGGACACTGCAGGAGCCCGCCCTGGGGGATGGCGGTCCCCAGGGCCACCACAGGCTCCGGGGAGGTGGTGGTCCTCGGGGCTTCGGGGGTCCGAACCGGACCCCCACATTTGTTTAATTAGTGTCCTGGGGAGGTGGCGGTCCCCGGGGCGTGTGGGGGGGTATGAGCCCCCCCCACACAGGTAAAAAAAAAAAATTTTTTTAAAAGGAGCCCCGGGGGGTGGCGGTCCCCGGGGCTGCGGGAGGGCCCAGAGCCCTCCAGCACCATTTTGTTTTCAAAGCCCCAGGGGGTGGCTGTCCCTTAGAGGCCCCCCCCACATAAATTTACATAAACCCTGCATGCCCCCGGGACTTGGCCCACCCGGGGGCTAATTAACTACAAAGCGCGGGAGTCCGCGCTTCGTTTTTATTTTTTTATTTTTATCGGCAGGATCCGCGCACCCAGCGCGTTTTTTGCCGATTTAAAAAAAAATATATATTTTTTTTTGGGCCCTGAGCAGGCCTAGGGGGTCAGGGTGTTTCTACCCTGCCCCCTTTTTGTGTTTTTTGCGTCTGTTTTCGTCTTTTCTTGTGCCTCGGTTCTACCGAGGCACAAGATGGCTGCCAACACTTCCTGGTTTGGAGTGCTGACAGCCAATTAGCATGCAGCTCGTGATCGGGAGGGTGCGCGGATCCTCCGCGGCCATAGATATCAAAACTTTTATTTTGGATTTTCTCAGCAACTACTGAACGGATTTACACCATTTTTAAAAAGGGTGCTTTCTGAACCAAGCACTACCTTTTTGCCAAATTTGGTGTAATTCCGTTCAGCAGTTTTGGCTGTACCCTTGCATAAAGTTTCCTATGGGAAATTGATTTTTTCACTCTTATTTTTGAATTTCTCCGCAACTACTGAACGGATTTACACCATTTAAAAAAAAGGTCACTTTCTGAACCAAGCGCTACCTTTTTGCAAAATTTGGTGTAATTTTGTTCAGCAGTTCGGGCTGTAGCCGTGTCTAAAATTTCCTATGGGAATTAACATGGAGAAAACACTTTTTGGGACCCCCTTTTTTCTCGGCCCCCGCTTGATGAATTACCCCGAAACTTTCAAGACAGGAGCGGACCGGAGCGCCCCACTAGTTTTGAAAATTTCGCGATGATTCGTCAAACGACGCCTAAAGTTATTGGGAATAGAATGTTACGAATTTCCTATGGATAATAGGTCCTAACTATAACTATCTACTGGCAACCGCCAGTAGATAATATATATATATATATGTGGTACGCCAGTCTGACAAGGGGGGCAATTTGGTCCTGTGGCCTTTGAAGTTGTATAATGAAGAAGCTCATCTGCAACTGAAAGACCGTAACTGCTATTTGAAGGTACCACAAAGCAATTTAATTGAGGTAAAATTCAAATATATGAAGGATTTGGCAAGATGGCAAGGATTGGGGCTAATAAGCAAAGGTGAATATTTGTTTATGAAGGTAGATAACCCTGTGACCCCGATCCTATATTTGATCCCTAAGGTGCATAAAAACAAGGAGAGACCCCGGGTAGACCAATAATTTCTGCCATTGGCAGTCTTTTTGAACCAACCTCTCGGTACCTAGACTCCTTTCTACAGGTGTATGTGAAAACCCTCCCAGCTTACATTCAGGACACTAGGGACTTTATGGAGAAGATATCCAGTGTGGTATGGAGTGATACATATCTCCTAATCGCACTGGATGTGACAAGCTTATATACGAGCATAGCGCACGAAGATGGCTTACGAGCGGTCCGACACTATCTCAATTTGAGACCAATTAACTTCTACCAACATTCAGAAATGTTGTTAGAAATGTGCAGACTTTGTTTAATCAATAACCACTTCATGTTTGGAGGAGACACCTATAAACAACTGCAAGGGTCGGCGATGGGCACCTGCTTCGCCCCCAGCTATGCTAATTTGCATATGGGCTGGTGGGAGGAGCAGGTGCTTAAAGTCAAGTTCAACAGAGAATGGAAGGAGAACATTATAACTTGGGTCAGATTCATCAACGACTTGTTTGTAGTGTGGGAGGGATCGAAGGACTCAGCAAAAGAATTTGTGCAGGCAATAAATAACAATGATCTGAATTTGAGATTCACAGATGAGATTAATGAATCCAGAGTAACATTCTTGGACTTGGAAGTATATATCCAGCAAGGGGCAATCCAAACTCGTACATTCAGAAAACCCACTGCTGGGAACTCGATACTGCACGCAGAAAGCTTTCATCCTCAGAAACTAAAAATGAGCATACCTTATGCCGAGCATCTGAGGATGAAGCGTAACTGCAGTGAAGAGGCAGAATTAATAGAAGCCCAAGATGCACTCAAAAATAGATTTATTCAAAGAGGGTACAATCCCAAAATATTGGATCAGGCTTGCGAGAAAGTAAAAAAGATAGAAAGAGAGTCACTGATCAGACCAGATGCAGAGAAGAAAGATTTAAGGAAAAAGAACACATGGGGTCAGTTGAGGATGATTACCGGATACAATGCATATCAGTCAAATGTAAGAGAAAGCCTATGTAAGCATTGGCATCTGGTTAAGAAGGATCCGATATTGAGGGATATATTAACTCGTAGACCCCTGATCACGTTCAATAGAGCCAGGTCGATGAGAAGAGATTTGGTAAATAGCAGTCCGGAAATAAACAAGGTGGAAGGCTGGTTGAAGACTATCCCAGGTTTTCACAAATGTTTAAAATGTAAGGCCTGTAAAATTGGCATTAATGAAAGACAAGTCACATCGCCGTTCATGCATAGCCCATGGAAGATTAGGTGCTCACTGACATGTCGAAGTGAATATGTGGTGTACATCATACAATGCACTTGCCCCAAAATGTATGTGGGGAGTACGATACATATGGTACATGTTCGTATTTTACAGCACCTGAGGGCAGTAAAGAATAATGATAAAAATTATGTGGTGGCCCGTCACATAAATGAAACACACAAAGGCAACCTAAATGATTTATCATATTATGCAATTGATCAGGTTCCAAAGCAGAGGAGAGGCGGAAATCGTGAGAGCAGACTACGCCAACTTGAGTCAAAATACATTTTGTTGTTCGACTCCAAAATTCCCAATGGTTTGAATGTAGAAGAAGACTTGCATGTACATCTGATCTAGCGTGGGTATTCTGATTTTAAGTGTTTTTAATAAAAGGTAATCAGTCACAGAGCAGGGAGAATCATAAGTAATATAGGCAGCTATTTTGATATTGGTGATAATTTATTGTTTTACATGAAGGTGTTGATATGTTGATGTTTTGATATAACAATGTTATTTAAGGATGTATAAAATTTAAATTAAATATATGCATTAGCACTTTATGCCCAGATGGAGGCAATATGCAATTTATGACGTATTGTCATGTACTTGCAGTGATGCACTTGCACTTTATTGCGTATTTTGCACAGTTGAATGGATCTGTGTAGTATAGTATCATGCACTAGCACTTTATTGCGCAAGTTTGCACAGTACCTTGCATTTGCACTTTATCTTTTAAAATCTATAAAAAGAAAAATTATGATTAATACAATTAATGGTTGAAATCTTAAATATGTGAATCAACATAGTGACACATGTCAATCAAATTTTAGATTCATCAGGAAGACAAGGATGAACCTGGAAGAAAAAAAGTCTCACTTTACGGGGACATTGAATAACGTTTACAGCCATATTAGAATGATGTATATGGTGATTATAATATACACAGGCAATAAGATGACGATGTTGCATTTTTATAGATTAATGATGCAAGCACAATATGTATAAAATATATATATTTTTTGTGGCAATGAATGTAATTGCCTATGCTGAATTGTAATGTCGCTCCTAATGGCAATGTTTATCCTTAGTAAGGAATGTGAGTCTTTCCTTGCTGCCTATGATGACTATGGAACCATGTGACTCTTTGCTTTTGTATTTTAAAACTTTACTATTGAACAAACAACTGTTGTGTGAACAAGCCAGGCAATGGCGAAACGCGTTACAGCGTAATTTGGAATAAAGCAGAGACTGTATTGAAATTCCATCCCCCGTGTCGGTGTCTGCTTTTTAAGTTTAAAGGCAGTAATGGTTGGAATATATATATATATATATATATATATATATATATATATATATATATATATATATATATATATATATATATATATATATATATATATATATATGTATTTTTTTTTGTGTAACAATCTTGTGGTTTTTTTGGGTGTTTTTTAGATTTTACAAAGAAAAGTTGAACAAAAATATAAGCACAAAACTACGAGCCTAATTCAGATTTTTTTTAAATTAACAGTGGTGACTGTTAATAGTGTCCAACAAGGTTTGGACAACCTGTTCCCCAATATCCAGAAGTTGCGATGGACGCGGACGTATCGCGATTCCCTGAACTTATTATTAAAAATAAGTTTTAATCATTTTTTTTATTAATATACAAGTTTATATACTATCTTAGCAAAACTGTAACCTTGAATTTAACCCGTTCGATGCGTCGGATGGCCCCCGGCTGTCCGACGTCACGGTGGGCGTGTGTGGAGGACGGCCGGGGGCCGACCCAGACACACCCACTCATTATTTAACCCGCACCGCGGCGGAATTCGCACTGCGGTCAAGGGGTTAAGGTTATTATTGGCTACATATATGTATTAATAGTAAAAACAAAGAGTCACATCTGGGTCGCGATTCCGCATTTACATTTTCAAAAGAAACAAGGAGATTTAATATTATTTAAACTAAATATTAAAGTAATAATCAAGTGTAAATTATACAGTATGTGAAATATAACTGTTAAAAATCACGCTGGAGCCGCGATTGGTACGCGGATCCAGAAGTAAGGCTCGTTAGTGCACGCAGTGGTATAGCGAACCCGCGATATACATAAATTGAATGTTTAATTATAGTTTAGTATAACTACATATTCATTATATTACTGTACAACTAAACTACTTACCCTAACATATCCAGAAAGTATTAATTTCACTATATTTTATACTTTTAAATAAATAAATGGGTTCACATACAAAATGCGAAGATCCGGGTCCGGTATGCGACTCCATTTTTATATAAAATAAAGATGTTTTTGTATATATATACATGGATGTTATAGTTATAAATTAGCATTTTAAAAAACCTTAGAAATTCAATGAAAAAACCACAAGTTTCAGGGACGTTATAGTTAGGAATTAGCATCTAAAAAACCTTAGAAATTCACTGAAAAAAACAAAGGTTACAGGGACATTATAGGTATGATGACATTTCACTCACACAAAATATATATATATATAGTCACTGAAGCAAGATCACTGTGACTTTATAGTTAGGAAATAGAATAAAAAAACCTTATATATGTACTGCAAAAAAACAAAGGTTACAGTGACATTTTAGTTAGAAAATAGAATTTAAAAAGCATTAGAAATTCACTTAAAAAACTAAGGTAACAGGGATGTTATGGTTAGGAAATAGAATTTAAAAAATCCTTAGAAATTCACTGAAAAAATCAAAGGTTACATGGACCAGTTGCGATGGTCTCTTCTAGTTGAATCTCATTATTTAACATTTTAAAATAGGTAGGAAAGACTGGACACTGAATTTGGTCTTTTATTGCATTGAAAGAATCTTGGTAGCAGTCATCTTCTCCAAGTAATTCTGTTTCATCACGCCAAGGCTTGAAGAGTTGCAGAAGTGCTAAATTGAAAAATTGTCTCTTGTCTGAAGTTTGATAACTGAATTTTCTATGGTTAAAAAGATTTCCTTTTGCATGTTTGACCAAACATCCGCCACATCCAAGTACTGTGTACTTATGTATGTTTTTTGTTATATTCCTTTTATATCAGTAGTATTGAAGTACTTCATAGAGGCACATATTTTACAGATGTGGACTCCTTCTTGTATAGTATGTATCCAACATATTTGTTCTGACAATATCAGTACTTTGTGGCTTAAAATCTGTTTAGTATTGGATTTCTGGGAAAGACTTCAACACTCTGTTCTGTGTGCTGGATAGGACGAGACTTACCCAAACAGTTCCTCTTGACTTTGAGAACAAACTGGCTGAGCTCAACCGAACTGAGCACTCGCAGGATCCTATTTCTCTATGTGAAAGCATCTTCAAACTGAAGCTGTGCAATTTCTTGCTGAGACTCTTTTTCACAGAAATCTCTTCCCACATCTCTTTCATCTCTGGCTTCTCTTTTTGTAATATATGGTGTGATATAACGAGCAACAGCAATTGAATTGTCTGCAACAAACTGAATATCCATGTTCGCATTCCACGTTTTCAGAATGACTGGATTATAGTCAATAATAGATTTCGAAGTTCCTGTTCTTCCTAGGTTTAATATGCTTTTTGGTAATTTTTGAGTTACGGTATGTATTACTGCTGACAAAAAGCTGTTTACTCTTCCTTATGAAATGACAAGTTGTGTGAATCCAAACTGACATCTTGTATAAAATATACCTTTTCATCTGTATTTTTGACAGAAGTATTTAACACATCTATGACCTTGAAACCGTAAAACATGTTGTTCCAAGCTGTTTTCACCTCCATCTTTTGGGATGCCACATGTGACATACTGTTCGAGGAAAGACAGGACAGCCTCATCACTATCCCTCCCAAATTTTGATGCATTCTTTATCCATAATAGCATAGGTATTTGAAGAGCACCTCTTGCTTGTTACTGTTTTCGCCAAAATAAATCAGTTACTTCTCCAAGAGGTGGATTTGTTTTGTTGCAGATAAAAGACGTCATAGCTTGAAACCTGTGGTAAAAATATCTGCAAACATTGGCGGGATCCAAGGACCAAAGTTCTCCAGCTGAATTGACTTTGATGTTTCGTTATATTTGAATTTGTTTCTCGCAAGAATTCAAGCAGGTCATCCCATGCATACTCAGCACAACTGAGTGTTAAAAAACAAGTAGGTGTATCTAGATTTCTCAACATGCATTTGAGTTTACCATGACAACGATACCAATACTCATTGGTGCCACGTTGGCACGCCATCAAATTGATTAAGCTACATTCAACATTTTCATCCTTTCCATGAAATTTCTCAATGAATTCCCTTGTAGAAAGATATTGTAGATGAAGCCCTGTTTTCCATATATGGTCCACCGCATATGAAAGTCCAGGCAAATCACCTCTCAAACTGAAAATGAAATATGTAGGGAATGCACTGCCAAAATCTCGAATCTTCTGAATAAAATCTTGTTGACTGGTATTCAGATGCTGGTATCTTTATAGGTCAATTGTCAAATCATCCACCTTCTCCAGCGGGGAACAGTTGTGGAAAACAGCAAGCTTCTAATCTTTGTTCCCACATACTCATAGAAGCTCCTTTTGCTTGTTTCATTTGAAACAATTCAATGGTATCAATGATCAGTTCTTTTGAATGCAGAGGATGAAAACTGTAGTGTTCATAAATGTCACATCTGATCTGGATTGATCCACTTTTTCAATCCGGCAACTTAATGGCAATGTTTCCTTCTGTACATATGTTTTGTCTTCAAGAACATCAACATTCTTATAATAAACATTATTTTCTACCAGATATGTTGCATTTCTAACTTTACTAATTTCTACTTACTCTTTCCAGATTTTTTTATTCTTTGTAGGCACGCCATTTACTAGAATAACAAGTGGTTCATGATCCTCTCAGTTTACACCAACAGTTCTACTATTCTGTTTAAAATCTAAAGGTAAGTACCAAACTCTTCCTTTAAGGCCTTTTTGTGGGTCAGTTGGTGACAGCTTCCTTGTATTAGGTTCCATACAAACTATGGCCTGGAATGGGTGCGCACATTGCATTAGAATTGATTCATAAACATTTAAATCTGCTAGTTCTGGAGGAATAGGTACCAACTCTAATTTGCTATGTACTGCTCTAGCTGGCATTTTATTTTCTTCTAACTTGTTGTAACAGTACTTACATATAACTTGATAAGTGGACAAGTCAAATCAATATTCTACAAATAAATAAACAGCACATTTTTGCCACTTATCATTGTTTTGGCTTTTCACTTTTTAAATATAAATCAACATTCCTAGTTTAACTGTTGTAGCTCGTTGACAACCAATACAAACACAGTTTTAGTTTTCTAGAGGCAATTCTGCAATCTCTTCTACAAAAATATCACAAGTAATGTCTTTGTCCTGTTTCACTACATCTTCAGATGTCAAGTCCTCACTTTCCCTACACTCCTCTTTAGGACCAAAGAAATGAAACTGAACATCAATCGCAAACTTTTTCTGCATCCGCTACTGTACCATGCAAAAGCGCTGTATTAATTTTTTCTAAACATAGTGCAGGAGTTTTCACATAGTACAGTCTCCTATCTACCGTCTGCATTTCAGAGTGGTGAACAGCTAACTTTCTGAAATGATGAAATGTGCTTTGGCACACTTTCTTTGATAGACAAGCTAGTGAATGTCCATCTGAAAATTACTATACTTTCTGATTTTGCATGCATCTAATCCTTGTAAAATGGCAATTTTCAATTTGATACTTCTATCTGGAAATTGATGTATAAAGTTTTGCAAAATATCAATTGATTCCTGCTGAATATTACAGATACTTGCTGCAATTCCACATATATACAGGAGCCTGTCTACGTCTTCCTGTAGATCTTCTTCCCTGTACTTCTTCAGTTATTACTTCCTCAACATTCCTAGAAACAATATCCTCTTTTGGAATTGAGGCTACCATCCTTCACCTCATAACATCGACCAGTTGTTTCAACTGCATGCACTAATGTGCTCTCTTGCAGATAGTTTTCTTCATTAAAGAAAGGCTCAGTACTGGAAGTATGTTTCCATTCACTTATCAAGATTTTACAAAAGTTAGTTCTATTAACAAGCCTTATTATCTGGCTTTTCTTCTTTATAGAGACCACTAGGTTTTATCCAATGTTCTCTTCTGTTCACTATTTAGCTAAAACATTTTCGCTTGAAGGTAAATGCCTTATCTACTACAGATTTTACATGTTGCTTTGCTTATAATCTGCTGATATTTTCTTAATACTGCTTTCTGTTTATTATTACATCTTTGTAATACCCTAGTTCTAAACTTTCTTCTTCTTACATCGTCTGTACTGTTTCTGTCTTGCTGTTAGATGAGTTTTTTTTAAATTGCTTTGGAGTTTGAACATGAGTTATTCCTTTTCATTTCTGACTTGTTGTCAAAGTTTTCTTTTTCTTCTCATCATTTTTTACATTTTTCATTCTTCTTAATATTGTTTTAAAAGACTGCTTATTTCTCCTACCAGCAGGATTTTCTTCCCTTTGGGATATTGTGTCCATCATCCACTCTTTTCTTTTCAGTCTTTTTGAAGTAGTACTGTTTTTTTTGTGTGCTCTTCACCTCCAGTCCTTACTTGTCATCTTTAAGTCTTGTATTTCAAGTTAACTAGACATCTGAAAAGAAAATAGAATTTCAATAGTATGTTCTATGATTAAATCATCTAAAATTATAGATGTAACATTATTTTATACCTTTTAGGTGCTATGGCCTATCCCCAGGCTATTTTTCTAATCACTTCTATATATACCATAAAAGGTTTTGAGTTTACAAAGAGTTATGAATATGAAGAGTGGTTAGCAATAAACCTGTAGTCATAGGGCATCTAGTAGTAAAAGCTATGTTTAAAAGGTTCGCTATCTGGGTATTTTAAATGAGTGTCCAACTACTTCCATTAGTAGCAGATCCATAAACGTGTTCTCTGTGCATGTGACTGAGTGTTTAGATGGTTATGTCTGAGAGGATGTTAGTAGCTCTGCCTTTTCATTAGCGCTTACATGGGATTCAATTCAATGTTCAGCACTGGATGTATAAGTAGGCATATGCGCCTCTGTTTGTGACTGTTTTGCTCTGTAAATCTATATGAGAGGGGTGGCATGGATTGTCTCTTGGGAGTGTCAGTCATTAAAGAGTTATTTAAGTGAGTGTGTCACTGCCTCCATTAGAGCTACATACATAAGAGTTGTGTCTGTACATGTGAGTGAAGGTTTAGATGCTTGTAACACTATCTGAGAGGATGTGTTCGTAGCTCTGCCCTTTCATTAGCGATGACATGAGATTCAACTCAATGTAGAACACTGGATATATAGGTCAGCATATGTGCCTGAAGGTAGGCATGTAGCTCACTAAAACTTCCAACAACATGTCTGTGCTTTTATGCACATAGCAGTTTACCCTGTAGCCGACCTACAGGTTACCTTAGCGGTTAATTTTAAGTAGTAGAACAGAAGGTTGAGGCTTGTGAAGCAGTTTTGAATACCAAGTCAGTCTAGCAGTAGAACTGCATGCACAGGCTCAAGGGTACTAGGCCTGAAACAGGTTGAATGGGCTACTTCTCTGGATGGTTCACTTGGTAGCACCAGACCTTTACTAGATATCTGGATAAGTGTCTCAGTTCCTACGTGAGGGTCTATTTTAATAGGTGCTAAAGTTTCTTAGTACATTGCTGGCTCTGTTTGTAACTCTTTTGTTCCTTAAATCTAAATGCGATGGGTGGATGGATTGTGCCTAGGCTGTATTAGTCATTAATGGGATATTTACGTGAGTTTGTGACAGCCTCCATTAGTGTTAGATACGTAAGAGTTGTGTCTGCGAATGTGAGTGAAGGTTTAGAAGCTTGTAACACTGAGAATAGGTATTAGTAAGACAGCCCTTCTCTAAGCACGTACATGAGATTCAACTCAATGTAGAATACTGGATGTATAAGTCAGCATATGCGCCTAAATGTGTGCATGTAGGTCACTGAAACTTCTATCTAGATGTCGTTGTTCTATGCACATTGCAGTTTACCCTTTGGCCTAGGTAGAGGCTACCTTATGTATGACTTTTAACTAGTAGAACATTAGGTTAAACCTTCTGAAGCATTTTATATAGCAAGTTAGCCTAGCAATAGAATTGTATGCACATGCTCAAGTGTACCAGACCTAAGACATGCAAGCACTAATGGTTCATACATGTGCTAAATTAAATATACCAATTGCAGCTAAGGATCCCAAACTATATCTAGCACATAAAAATATTCGGTAAACTACTAAAAACGTTTTCAATCATCTAATTCAAAGTACATGATTGAGAACATAAGTTTTATTGCTGCTGATTGTTTCTGTATACAAATGCCTATCTCTGATAGTCTTACCTTTATATGTCAGTTATATTTCAAATAGTAGACTAGTTCCACATCCACTTCTCTTCATCTATGAACATATATTTCAAATCATTTACATCTATATTACACATCTTGTAAATAATATTTTAAACCCAGTACTCAGGAGTATCACTTATGACAGTCTAAATATATATATACATATATATATTCACTGAAAAAACAAAGGTTACAGGGCCGGTATACTTAGGCGGATTATACACTCGTACAAATCCAGAGAAGTTCAGCAGTTATAGTTGGCTGAGCTTACTATAATTCGCGCCCCCGCAATGCACTGCTTATGTCCTCAAATAATACATCATTCATCACATGGTCAGTGATATCACTAATGACATCTCAAATGACATGACTGATGACATTATCTGGTGACTGTGAGTGTTTCTAAAAGGTTTATCAGTGTTAAATATATATACACCAAGGTGTATTTATGAATCAGTGGGTGTATGAGTGACTGTATGGATGATTTAGTGGGTGCATAACTGACTGTATAAGTGAGTGATTATATGTGTCTCAGTGAATGTATTAGTGAGTGACTATTTTGTGTGAATGTCTGTCAGTTGGTGTGTAAGTGGCTACATGGGTTGGTGAGTAGGTAGATGAGTGGCTATATGGGTTATTGATTGGTTGTCTGAGTACCTATATGGGTGTATGAGTATCTGGGTGAGGAGGTGTGTGACTCCCTGCATGGTCGAGTGAGTAGGTGAATGACTGGCTGTATGGGTGCATGAGTACATCTGAGAGGGGCTGTTTTGGTGAGTGAGTGTGCATATGGCTGTGTCGTTGAGTGAATAGATGTGCCAGTGGTATATGGATGAGTAACTGCATATGTGAAAGGCAGTATAGGTGAGTGCTGGATTTTCTAAGTGACTGTATGTGTGAGTGAGTGATTGTGAGAGTGGCTGTATGGGTGAGTGTGTGCTTGTGTCAGTGACTGTATAGGTGATTAAGTATGTGTTAGTATATGTATGAATAAGTGGGTTGGTGTGTGTATAACTGAATAGGTGAGTAAGTGGCTGTGTGATTGACTCAATGGGTGAGTGAGTAGGTGTGTGAGTAGCTCTATGGGTGACTGAGAGTGTATGAGTGGTTGTATGGTTGTATGAGTAGAAATATCAGTGGCTTTGTTAGTGAGTGAGTTGGTGTACAAGTGACTCTATGAGTGACTAAGGGGATGTGTGTGTACACTTATGAATCAGTGAGTGGGTATGTAAGTACTGGTATGGGTGTGACAATGGTTTTGAGAATGGTAGTGTGAAAGTTGCAGTGGGTGTATGAAAGATTACATGGGGGTGTGATTGGCTGCGACAGAGATTCTGTGGATGATGTCATCAGTGATGTCATGAGTGATGTCACTGACCATGTCATGAGTGATATAATATGTGAGGTCATAAGCAGTGCATTGCGGGGTGCGAATTATAGTTAGCTCAGCTAACTATAACTGCTGAATTTCTCTGGTTTTTTATGAGTGAAATATCAGCCTAACTACAATGTCCCTGTAACCTTTGGCTTTTTCAATGAATTTCTAAGTTTAAAAAACATTCTATTTCCTAACTATAAAGTCCCTGTAACCTTTGTTTTTTTCTGTGAATTTCTAAGGTTATTTAAATGTTGATTGTTAACTATAACGTCCCTGTAACCTTTGTTTTTTTTCAGTTTCTAAGGTTTTCTATTTCTTAATTGTAACATCCATTTTTTTGTAAATGAACCTCTAAGATTTTTGTACTTTTTTCTATAATTGGATATTGTGTATTATATTTATCCTATCCCCTACTGGCCAGGACGGAAGTATAACCGGCACAGAGGTTTACAGAGACTTTTCGCATCTTAACAGCCCTGAGGAAGTCGTGGGTTCACTCCCGGACGATGAAACACGTGTTGGCTGGAACAATCAAATGAAGAAAATATAATCACAAGAAACTTAGGGGCTGATTACGATGGCGGGCGGAGGCACATCCGCCATGCTGGCGGTGGCGGAAAATGCCCTTTTCCGCACTCCATCGACGGTCTTTGCATCCGCCGTATTATGATGGGCATAGATAGCCCATGTCCCGTCCGCTACGGTGTTCCGGGTTCCGCCGAAAATCTCCGTCCGCACTGGTAGCGGACGGAGTCAAAAGAGAGGTACCGCCGTGCGGAATGCAGTTACGACCGCCGTCCAAATCACGATGCCTCAAACAGCCCACCTCACCGCTGCGGAGATTCCGGCCATTCGAGGATGGCGGTGGCAATACTGTGGATAGCTCCATGTTCCAGTCCGCTGGGGAAACGGCGGTCTTTGGCCTTTCCGCAGCTAATCCGCCCGCCGCGGATGGATTTTCAGCTTTTCCGCCGCTGAATCCTGGAATCCGACCGCCGCAGTAGGGAGTTTCTGGCGGTGCATCCTAATCTGGCCTGCGGTTATGCCACGGTACCTGCAGGCGGAAATTTCCCGCCAGCACGGCGGTCGGAATGCTTTTCCGCCCGCCATCGTAATCAGCCCCTAAATTCGAACAGCATGGTGAATATATATGTTGTAATTAGCAATACGATTACTGATGTATGAGTGCTCGGGCTTGTTCTCACTTATTATATTTGTATAATACACCACTCATTTTTTGATTTCATATGCGTTTATCAGAAAATACATTAATAACTGGTTTTACTTTTAACAATTTTGTAAGCCAGCACAACACTGTTGCATTTACTGTGGAGATTCTGTCATCAATAAATATATCTCACATACAGAAAAATATACTTAAGACATTTTTTAAATAAAGTTAAACTCTAAATATTTAGAAAAATATAGTTGTAACTTTTCTTCCTGTAATCAATTTAGAAGAAAGCCACCTTTACAAAAAAAAAATTGTATATGCGACTACCGACGTCATCGCGGTGACGTTGGTAGTCGTGCAGAGTGCGTGGTTTATTCAAACTGCAAAACATATATAGATATATTCTACAGTATATTTAACAGTAGAGCTTTGTTAGTGTACTTTTCAAACTCATATTTTTGTAGTGAGTTTACCGAATAATTGCCTTCAAACACTATTTTCCATTTCTGCACAGACAGTGAAAGTCGCGCTGACATCGGTAATCGCGATCCCCTCGAACACGTCGGGAAAACGGAAAACAAAAGCAGACATTCAATGGTCACCAACATATTTAAAATTAATATGTAAAAAATAAATTTTTAACATTTCCCCTACCCATATTACTATATACATACTTTTTTCAAAGCATGTTTAAACTCATATTTTTGTACTAAGTTTCTTTATAAACCATCTTTCAGACCTATTTTCCGTTTTCGCGGTTATTCTGGACGTCGCCATGACGTTGTTAATCGCGGCGATCCCGCCTTTTCCATAAAGTGAAAAACACATATATGCACACATATTACAGTATTTTACAGACTAGGGGTTTATTGCTGTATAATTCAAACTAATGTTTTTCTAGTATATTTCTAGAACAACCATCTCTAAAATCTATTTTCCGTTTTCGCGGTGAGGCCAGAGATCTTCATGACGTCAGTAATCGGGATCGCCGTGGTTATGTCATTAAAGCAAAAGCAGGATTTCAATAGTCACCACCACATAAAAATAATTATAACTATATAATAAATTCTAACCATCACAGTAGATAACTCACGATATAAATAACTCTATAAAACATTTATTAATATCTCAATATCTCTATAACAATGCATATTAATGATTCAATTATATATTTTTTTTAATTTTCACCAAGATTCACAACGACTTTGATATTCGCGATGTCCCCGCGATAGGACACGGGGGCCGCGCTGGTGTTTGCGTCAATGCCACGAATATAGCGCACAATAAAAAAAATCTATTTTGGAAATATAACATGTGCCACTAACACCCCCATTTCTCAACCATGGGGTCAGATCTCCACCCTGACCCCTTATGTGCGATTTCACACAGATTATCAGCCCCGGGAACCGTTCCAGATAGATAAAATGACGGCTGCAACTTTCTGTTCAGGTTGTGTCCAGCCAATTCCCGTTGGCGTGTGCATTCGCGATTCATCGCAAATCCACCATGAAATATCCACGGCCAGAGATATCACTATATTTTTAAACTTACATTTCACGACAACTACTAAACAGATTTACACCAAATAAGCAAAAGGCACTTCCTTGAACCAACATCTACCTTCATTCCAAATTTTGTGGAAGTCCATTTAGGGGTTCAGGCAGTAGGTGTGGCTAAAGGTTCCTATGGGAATTAAGAATACAAATGCAAGCTTGTTGCACAACCAAAATTCTCAGTCCCCAACGCACGGATCACCCCCAAACTTTCATGCAGATTGGTCAAATGACACTAAAGTTATAGCCAAGTCACAAAATACTTCTTCTATGGAAACTAGGTCTTAAATATAACTACCTACTGGCGACCAGACCAGTCTCCTCATTATTAACATACCTGTTAATTTGCTTTGTTGATTCTTAAATATTACCACTCTTTCACTTCAATTGTCTTCTCACAGAAAATGATTAGTATCACTCCCTGGAAGAAAGAAACAGTAATGGCAAGTTGTCCCTCTCCTTTTCCACTGATACTCATATAGTTAGCAAACAAAAAAGTTTCCTTCATTCTTTCCTATTGATATACTAGTTTTTGTTGGTCAGTTTTTTTAACCCTATATTAGCCTCCTGATGAAAGGCTTAATCTGGTAGTGCCTGAGGGTGGAGTTGCGACCCCATAACGATACATAGTGCGCCCCCGTGTAACTCTATGATGGAGTCATGACTCTGTAGGGGAATCCAGTTCAGCATTTATAAAAAAATAGTATATTTTTTCAATTACATATCATATGTAATCAGAGCAGTGAATTAGAAAATGCATTTTTTGAACTATATGGTAGCTCTAAACTAGTATAGTTTAAAAAGTCAAAGCACAACCTATTTGGAACCTTTCCCACACACTGGTTTGCTTCAGTTCCCATAGCAACCTGTTTTCAAATACTCTACTGTAACAGTTAGTCAAACGTTCGCACACTTTCCAACCACAGCAAACCAGATTGCACTGTAGCAGGTGTGTAAATATAAGCTTATCCACAATATTTGAACTAGTGAAACATTTAAACACAGCCAATCACAGATGTACTCACATTACTAATAAAATCACAACCTATTTTTACTTATCACATTATTTACATCACCCAATCAAATACGTCATTTTCTAAAACCGCCTTCTCGTGTGTGCTACTACTCCTTCCTTCAAAATGGTTAGAGTGTGGATTGTGGGTCATAGCTATGTTTTCTGTGCCAGACAGTGTGTGAGAAAGAGTGGCATTGACAGGGTCTTGGGTTTGTCTAATGTGGACTTCGAATAGATTGGCCAGAGAGGTTTAAAGTGGCACAAATTGCTTCCTTTGATTGAGAGCATTGCAGATTGCCAACATCCATACCTCTTAATAGTACACTGTGGTGGCAAGGACCTAGGCACTCTTACTGGGGTTGGTTTGTAAATCGCAATGAAAGAGACCTTTGTCCAATTAATGGCACTTTTCCCTTGCACTGTCTTGGTGTACTCCAACATATGTCAATGGCAGAAATGGAAGTGGTCAAATCAATTCTGACCACAGATTGACAATGCCAGGAATCTTGTTAATAAGTTTCTACAGTCCTCAGAGCTAATAACATGGCCTCTATCATCAACAACATTCTATGTTTTGATATGTATGGAATTTACAGAAGGGATGGAGTTCACTTTAGAGATAAAGGCAATAGGGTATTTCACAGCATCCTGAAACTCAGCATCTGATCTTAAATGTAGCTGACACATACTTAGAAAGAACACACAGGCTCTCCTATTACCCAATACTAAATATTATTTATTTTAAGTCCTTTTTACAAAAAATATTTTTGGGAGTTACGACTCTGTCGTTGCTCCACAAACCAAAAGCATGAATTCAATGTACAATAGCACATTTAAGATTTATAACTATTATTTTCCTACTATACCTATTACGAACATTTTGTAACTAATTTTGCCAGTGTCTAAGTGTGTGAAAAAGTGGATGCATAAGTCTGACTAGCTCTGTAAGTACATATGTTAGTTCCATGAGACTTTCTGTAGGTCTCAGAACAGGTGTGTGAGTCTCTGAGTGGGTATGTGAGTGGGAGCATGAGTTTCTCAGTGGGTCTGTGAGTGGGTCAAGAGTCTCTAAATTGGTCTGTCAGTGCATGCATGAGTGCATTATTGGGTGTGTGAGTGGGTGTGTGACCTTCTGAGTTGATCTATGAGAGGGTGCATGACAATCTGAGTAGGTCTGTGAATGGGTTCATGAGTCAATAAGTGGGTCTCTAAGTGAATGTGTGGGTGTCTCAGTGGGTCAGTGAGTGGGTGCACATGCCTGTGAGTGGCTCTCTGAGTGGGTGAGAGACTGTCTGAGTGGCACTGTAAGTGGTTGTATGAGTCTCTGAGTGGGTCTGTGAGTGGCTGTGCGATTCTCTGAGTTGGTCTCTGAGTGGCTGCAAGAGTATCTGAGTGGGGCTCTGAGTAACTACATGAGTGTCTCAGTGGTCTGTGAGTGAGTATATGAGTCTCTGTGTTGGTCTCTGAGTGGCTGCATGAGTCTCTGAGTGGGGCTCTGAGTAAATATGTGAGTGTCTCAGTGGTCTGTGAGTGGGTGCATGAGTCTCTCAGTAGGTCTGTGACTGGCTGCATGAGTGTCTGAGTGGGTCTGGGAGTGGGAGTCTCTCAGTGGGTCAGTGAGTGTGTGACTATCTGAGTGGGTCTGTGAGTGGGTGTAGGAGAGTAGGATCTGCTTCACATGGGTACCCCCACTTTTTGCTGATGCTTCACTGTTTTTCGACATTAGTCTGGCTGGGGCCCTGCTAATCAGAACCCCAGCCTAGCTGCTTCCTCTCTAAAATGGTTTCCATGTGCCCTAGGCACATCACTGATTGGAATCTGGAGTGCCCTTATAAGTCCCTAGTATATGGTATACTATGTACCAAGGGCATAGGTACCTCAGAGGCCTACCAGGGGCTGCAGCATGTATTATGCCACCCCTGGAAAGCCATCCAAACTGACACCACAGGTCTGCTACTGCAGCCTGGGTAAGGTGGTGCATGCACCCCTTACTGTGATATAGGTTACCTATATCACTAAATACATACACACATATAAACCCATAAGTCACTCCTAAGGCAGGCCTTATCAATCCTGAAGGCAGAGTGCATGGTTCCTATGTGAGAGGGTGCCCCTGCATGAGCAGGGCCCCTCTGCAGCATTCGGAGACCCTTCTCTGATGCTGTTTGTAGTGCAGCCTGACCATATACTCTTAAGCGCATTATAACCTCGCGTTAAATGCTAACTTTGGAATGGCTGCACCTAAACATGTCGTGTTTGGTGTCAAACATCTTGGAATACTACCCCCCGCCAATTCTGGCGGCGGGGGTAGCATTCCACCCTTCTAGAGGGAAAGACATGTTAACTCTGGCTAGCCCGGTAACTTCTTTCCAAAGCCCTGGCATCACAAAATGGATGCTGCTGCCACAGACACGAGTCTGGCCTCCTGCTGCTGGACGAAACTCCGGCAGGGGAGGCCTGGACAATAGGTTTCCTGTCCCAGGGAGGTGTGACCACCTCCCCAGACAGGATAATGTGTATTGGGGCTGGGCAGGAGCACTTTCGGGTGCTTTGAAGTCCTGCACTGGGGGCACATTAGGTGTCCCTGTGCATACCCCAGTTCAAACCGGATCAGGGGCTTGCAGCCCCTGCTTTGGCACGAGCTGGACAAAGGGAAAGGGGTGTAGCCACCCCTCTGCCCTGACCCACCCATAGGTGGGGCCACAGAGTAGTCCAACCCCTAAACTTAGTATAAGTATAGGAACCCAGTCCTTAGGACTTTAGATTATCCATGGACGAAACTCTGAAACAGAATCCTGGACCTTCGATGCTCTACTCAAGATTAGAGGACAGAAGAATCTCCCTTGGGGTCAAGGAGTGACTCCCCTGCTTGGCAGGCACCAAAGACGCATCTGTCTGGTCTGCATTTCTGAAGCTGCCGTCGGACTCCGAAGTCATCGCATCACCAGACGTGGATTCTCAGACTTCCCCGAGGCTACCCTGAGTTCCCAGCAAAGCTGAGGCCCGTAGCTATCGTGGGTGACGTGAGACCATGACCCCTGGACACTGAGCACATTTGCAAGTGCATCCTCTTCTGGGTCTCCCACGAAGTCGTGCTTTGGGCTTCAAGTAGCCCTAGCCTCCAGCACCAACTGCACCGAAGATCACTGGCCTCCACTCCACGAGTGTCCTGTGAGCCAGATCCACGTGCGACGTCTCGAGGCTCCTTTGCGGTTGCTAGCCCGTTGGCTAGTAGCCCTTAACGAAGGCCAATCTTTTTCTTCTTGGGGATCCTGGTTGCTCCAGGCCTGCCCTCACTTACCCTCTATGGGTGAGTTCCCCAGACCTTGCTGGTCTGCACCATCGACGATCTACATATTCATTGAGACTTGCCGTTGCCAAGGCTTGTTGAGTCCAATCCGGTTGCCGACACCTCAGCACTCGACAGACATCGTGTACCAGCCCGAATCCTGCTCCTGGTCGCCGACAACGCCTCCTGGACCTCGTGGCTGAAGAGTCAAGACGACTGTCAATGCACCTGAAGCACTCGACATCGGTGGGCATCTGTCCATCGCCCTCCTGGTCACTGGCTAGTGACCCAGACTCTGTCCCCTCTGCTTTCAGGTTCTTCAGATCTCCGATCCACTCTTGGATCCACCCGGACACTTTCCACTTGGTCGCCAGCAGCACTTTGCAGCAGATCGCCATTCAAATCGACGACGAAACCCGACCCCGAAAGGCACCTATGCACCCGGCTTCCCTGGGTGAGGTAACACGAGTACTCCGGTGGTCCCGTGGGTAGAGACTCTTCAAAGTACTAGTTCTCAAAGGGTTTGCTCCAAGTCCTCCTTTAAGTGTCCCTTTTCTTTGATTTCCTGATCGCGACTTTCTCCATAGAAGTCAACGGCGTATCGCGGTTGTGTATTTACACTGCACGCGTCCCCCGTGGGTCCCCTGTGTCACTACCTTGGGTGGTTCCTTGTGGTCCAAGCCCTTCTAGAGGCTCTAGTCCTAGTGTCTAGTTCAGTCGTGGTTCTTATACCACTTTATTGGTATATGGTTTGGTACGCCCCTAGAGCCCAAACGTGTATTTGTGCTATTACTGTGTTTAAATAACTTCTAACTTATGTACTTCAAACTCTAGCCTCATAAAGAGACTAGAGGGGTGTGTTTAGCAATAAATACATATATTTTGAATATATACCTGGTGTGGTGCTCTTTCATTTGGTCACTCAAGAGATTATAGACTGGTAAAACAAGCTGCTTTACATTCCTTCAAGACTTAGCCTGAAGGCTGCTCTCCATAGCTACCACTAGGATAGCTTTCAATAAGGTTGTCTTTAACCTATCTCCAATAAGGGGTTGTTTGGACTGGTGCAAGGTGCCCACTATAATTAGTGGACAGCATATACCAGGCCAACTTCTCACATTGGTGTGCAGCGTGTGGGATTCCAGCTTGCTATTGTTTTACCAGATAATCTCAATTGAATTGATCAACTGAAAACCACTAAAGGTACCTAAGGTACATATAATTTAAGCTTAGAATACAGTAAGTTCTACTGAACTTAGAGTTGTGTGTTAAGGGATAGCACAACCCTTTCTACAACTCAAGAGAGTTTAGTAGGCCACACTAGAGTAGGTAGTGCATACACCACACCACACTAGTAATGTCTTTAAGGGTAGGATCTAAAGAATCCTTGCAGGAAGCCACTGAGCTTCCACCCTCCAAGTATGTTACACTCCCATTCTTGGAATTGAGAGCATTATGTAGCTTGAGAAAAATAAGGACAGGCCAAAGTCCCACCACCCAACACCTTAAGGAGTTGTTGGTAGCTTATGACCTTAGTAAGCCCTTGGGGACTGAAGGGGTAGGAGCTGAGGGTGGGGCAGAAGATGAGGAAGGGGCCAGGGTTAGAAATACCCCCAGCCCCCCCTCTGAAACTGGCCAGGAGGGTGAAAATGGCCCTGACATGGATAATCCAATCCCTCCTGAGGAAGATGAAGAGGATGATCAGGATGATGCCCTCTTTGTCCCCCCAGGAAGGATAATGAGTGTGCCCAGAACATCTAGATCTCCTTCTCAGGAGTCTAACCACTCTGGCACCTCAATAGGGAGCTCTGTCTCATCTCATAGGAGGGAATCCTCTCATGAGAGAAGAAAGAGGCTGATTCAATATGAGGAAGCTCAGCTTGAACTCAGAAGGAAGCAAGTAGCCTTAGACAGGGAGTCCCTAGATCTCTTTAGAGAGAAAAGAAAGTTGGGACTAGAGTCCCATGGTGACAGCCATGTCCCTAGAGATAGGGAAAGGTCCTATGACCATAGGAACCTGAGCAAGATTGTCCCTCCCTATCAGAATGGGGATGACATCCACAAGTGGATAACTGCTCTAGAGAGGGCCTGTAAAGTACAGAAGGTCCCTCAGGAGCAGCGGGCAGCAATCTTGTGGCTCTCCTTTGCAGACAAAGGTAGAGATAAGCTCCTCACTGTTAGAGAGGAGGATGCTGATAATTACAAGGTCTTGAAGAGTGCTCTTATTGATGGGTTTGGCCTAACCACTGAACAGTACAGGTTGAAGTTCAGAGATACCCAAAAAGCACAGACTCAAGACTGGGTAGACTATGTGGATTGTTCTGCCAAGGCTCTGGAAGGCTGGTTGATGGGCAGTAAGGTGTGTGACTTCTCAGGATTGTACAATATGATAATGAGGGAGCAGATTCTTAATAACTGTCAAAATCAGCTGTTGCATCAATACCTGGTAGACTCTGATCTGACCTCTCCCCAAGAATTGGGAAAGAAGGCAGACAAATGGGTCAGAACCAGGGTGAAGCAGAAGGTACAGAACCAAGGTGGGGAAACCAAGAAGCAAGATGCTAAGAACTCTGAAAAGGGTGGGGAGAAGGGTAAAGATCAAAAGTCTTCATCAGGCCCCCAAAAATCTTCTTCAGGTGGGGTTTCACAGTCTACAAAAGGGAAAGGCCAAAGAAAACCATGGTGCAAGGTCTGTAAGCAAAAGACCCACTGGACCAGTGATTGCACCAAGTCCAAAGACTCAAGTCCAGCACCCACCAATGCCCCTAAGGCACCTGTTCCCCCTAGTACAGTTGGTGGGAGTGCTCCAGCCAAGGGTTTAGTAGGGTTCACCCTGGGTACTGAGTTGGGCTCTGACCTAGTCAGAGAACTGACTCAGGCTGTGTTAGTCTGTGATGGAGGCATGGATGTGACCTCCTCTGTGAGTCCCAGTAATCTGGGCAAGTACAGACAACAGCCTTTAATCAATGGACGAGAGGCTTTGGCATTTAGGGACACAGGGGCAAGTGTCACAATGGTGACACAAGACCTTGTGCACCCTGGGCAAGTTATACTTGGTGAGATGTACCAAGTGACCAATGCTAGCAATGTCAGAACAGACCATACTCTGGCAGTTGTTAACTTCTCCTGGGGAGGGGTAACTGGCCTTAAGAAGGTTGTGGTGAGTGCAAACCTACCAGTCGAATGCTTGCTTGGCAATGACTTAGAGACTTCTGCTTGGGCAGAAGTGGAGCTCAGGACCCATGCAGAAATGCTGGGGATCCCTGCAGATGTGTTTGCTGTGACCAGGTCACAAGCCAAAATGTCTAGCACTGAACAGGCCTTGGATTTGGAAGAATGGACCAAGTGCCTTCCAAGAGGAGGAGTAGTAGGGTTAAGGCAGTGCCTTCCCCTTGGCTCAGGAAGAAGATCAGTCCCTTGAGGGGGATGATCTCAGTCCTGAAGAAGGAACTGTCCCAGAGGAACTTGAACCTGACCAGGTTGAGTTCTTGGGGACAGGGGGACCTTCTAGGGCAGATCTGAGCCAGGAGCAGCAGAGCTGCCCCTCCCTTGAACCCCTCAGACAGCAAGCTGCTGCTGAGGCTGCTGGGAAAGCTAGTGGTCCCCATACAGTGTATTGGGATGATGGACTCCTGTACTCAGAGAGTAGAGACCCCAAGCCTGGTGCTACCAGGAGGTTGGTTATACCTCTGAGGTTCAGGGGCTTCCTATTGACCCTAGCCCATGATATTCCCTTGGCAGGTCACCTGGGCCAGAACAAGACTTGGGACAGAATTGTCCCTCACTTTCACTGGCCCCACATGTCTGAAGACACAAAGGAGTTTTGTCGCTCCTGTGTAACCTGCCAACCCAGTGGCAAGGCAGGTGGCACTACAAAGGCCCCCCTGATACCACTACCTGTGGTGGGGGTGCCCTTTGAAAGGGTAGGGATTGACTTTGTTGGTCCCATGGATCCCCAAACAGCATCTGGGCACAGGTTTATCCTGGTGGTAGTGGATCATGCCACCAGGTACCCAGAAGCTATTCCCCTCAGGACCACTACAGCACCTGTGGTGGCAAGGGCCCTCCTGGGAATTTTCTCAAGAGTGGGCTTTCCTAAGGAGGTAGTATCAGACAGGGGTGCAAACTTCATGTCTGGGTACTTAAAAGCAATGTGGAAGGAGTGTGGAGTGACTTATAAGTTCACCACACCCTATCACCCACAATGCAATGGTTTAGTTGAGAGATTCAACAAAACCTTGAAGGGCATGATTAAAGGGCTCCCAGAAAAGCTTAGGCGAAGATGGGACATACTCTTGCCCTGCCTTTTATTTGCATATAGGGAGGTGCCTCAGAAGGGGGTTGGTTACAGCCCTTTTGAACTTCTGTTTGGCCATCCTGTCAGGGGTCCACTGTGCTTGGTGAAGGAAGGATGGGAGTTACCTCTCAAGCCCCCAAAGCAAGACATAGTGGACTATGTACTTGGTCTCCGCTCCCGGATGGCTGAGTATATGAAAAAGGCAACCAAAATCCTTGAGGCTAGCCAGGAACTTCAAAAGGCCTGGCATGACCAAAAGGCTGTTCTGACTGTTTACCAGCCAGGACAGAAGGTGTGGGTGTTGGAGCCAGTGGCCCCAGCAGCTCTCCCAGACAAATGGAGTGGACCCCACACTATTGTTGAGCAGAAGGGTGAGGTTGCCTACTTAGTAGACCTTGGAACACCCATGAGTCCCCACAGGGTTCTCCATGTCAACAGGTTAAAACCATATGTGGACAGGGCAGACATGGGCTTGCTCATGGCTACTGATGAAGGGCAGGAGGAAGAGAGTGACCCACTCCCTGACCTGCTCTCACAGAACCCTGACGATGGGTCAGTAGATGGTGTAGCCTTGGCAGGCAGCCTCACTACCCAGCAACAAACTGATTGTAGACAGGTTCTCAATCAGTTTAGACACATGTTTTCACTGACACCCAGTCAGACCACCTGGTGCACTCATGAAGTGGACACTGGGGACAGTCTGCCTATTAAAAATAAGATTTATAGGCAACCTGACCATGTCAGGGACTGTATCAGGACTGAAGTCCAGAAAATGTTGGAGTTGGGAGTTATTGAACCCTCAGATAGCCCTTGGGCTAGTCCAGTGGTCCTTGTGCCAAAACCTCACACCAGTGGTGGAAAAAGAGAGATGAGGTTTTGTGTGGACTACAGGGGTCTCAATGCAGTCACTAGGACTGATGCCCATCCAATACCAAGGGCAGATGAGCTCATAGATACTTTGGCCTCAGCCAAATATCTCAGCACATTTGACTTGACAGCTGGCTACTGGCAGATCAGACTAGCTGATACTGCAAAGCCCAAAACAGCATTCTCAACCCCTAGTGGGCATTATCAATTTGTGGTGATGCCCTTTGGTCTGAAGAATGCACCTGCCACTTTCCAGAGGTTGGTGAATACAGTTCTCACAGGTCTGGAAGCCTATAGTGCAGCATATCTAGATGATATTGCTGTCTTTAGCTCCACCTGGGAGGATCACCTGGTCCACCTCAGGAATGTTTTACAGGCCCTGCAAAAGGCAGGCCTGACTATCAAGGCCACTAAGTGCCAGATAGGGCAGAGTCAGGTTGTGGGTGGAGGCCAGGTTCAACCTTTGCAGAGCAAGATCCAGACCATCATGGACTGGACTGCTCCCACTACCCAGACTCAGGTGAGAGCCTTCTTAGGCCTGACTGGGTACTATAGGAGATTTGTCAAGGGGTATGGATCAATAGTGACACCCCTGAATGACTTAACTTCTAAGAAAATGCCCAAAAAGGTTCAGTGGACAGTTAGCTGTCAAAAGGCATTTGATGACCTGAAGGAGGCCATGTGCACTGCTCCCATTCTACAGAGTCCTGATTACTCCAAGAAGTTCATTGTTCAAACTGATGCATCTGAATTGGGGGTAGCGGCTGTACTGTCACAATTGAATGAAGAAGGTCAGGATCAGCCAGTAGCTTTCATTAGCAGAAGGCTGACCCCTAGAGAGAAACGTTGGTCAGCCATAGAGAGGGAGGCCTTTGCTGTGGTCTGGGCTCTGAAGAAGTTGAGGCCATACTTGTTTGGTACACACTTCCTGGTTCAGACAGACCATAAGCCCCTCTTATGGCTAAAACAAATGAAGGGTGAAAACCCCAAACTGCTTAGGTGGTCCATTTCCCTACAGGGGATGGACTTTACAGTGGAACATGGACCTGGGAGTAACCATGCCAATGCAGATGGACTCTCTAGGTACTTCCACTTAGAACATGAAGACTTAACTGGGCAAGGTTAGTTTAATGTCCCTACGTTTGGGGGGGTTGTGTAGGAGAGTAGGATCTGCTTCACATGGGTACCCCCACTTTTTGCTGATGCTTCACTGTTTTTCGACATTAGTCTGGCTGGGGCCCTGCTAATCAGAACCCCAGCCTAGCTGCTTCCTCTCTAAAATGGTTTCCATGTGCCCTAGGCACATCACTGATTGGAATCTGGAGTGCCCTTATAAGTCCCTAGTATATGGTATACTATGTACCAAGGGCATAGGTACCTCAGAGGCCTACCAGGGGCTGCAGCATGTATTATGCCACCCCTGGAAGGACATCCAAACTGACACCACAGGTCTGCTACTGCAGCCTGGGTAAGGTGGTGCATGCACCCCTTACTGTGATATAGGTTACCTATATCACTAAATACATACACACATATAAACCTATAAGTCACTCCTAAGGCAGGCCTTATCAATCCTGAAGGCAGAGTGCATGGTTCCTATGTGAGAGGGTGCCCCTGCATGAGCAGGGCCCCTCTGCAGCGTTCGGAGACCCTTCTCTGATGCTGTTTGTAGTGCAGCCTGACCATATACTCTTAAGCGCATTATAACCTCGCGTTAAATGCTAACTTTGGAATGGCTGCACCTAAACATGTCGTGTTTGGTGTCAAACATCTTGGAATACTACCCCCCCGCCAATTCTGGCGGCGGGGGTAGCATTCCACCCTTCTAGAGGAAAGACATGTTAACTCTGGCTAGCCCGGTAACTTCTTTCCAAAGCCCTGGCATCACAAAATGGATGCTGCTGCCACAGACACGAGTCTGGCCTCCTGCTGCTGGACGAAACTCCGGCAGGGGAGGCCTGGACAATAGGTTTCCTGTCCCAGGGAGGTGTGACCACCTCCCCAGACAGGATAATGTGTATTGGGGCTGGGCGGGAGCACTTTCGGGTGCTTTGAAGTCCTGCACTGGGGGCACATTTGGTGTCCCTGTGCATACCCCAGTTCAAACCGGATCAGGGGCTTGCAGCCCCTGCTTTGGCGTGAACTGGACAAAGAGAAAGGGGTGTAGCCACCCCTCTGCCCTGACCCACCCATAGGTGGGGCCACAGAGTAGTCCAACCCCTAAACTTAGTATAAGTATAGGAACCCAGTCCTTAGGACTTTAGATTATCCCTGGATGAAACTCTGAAACAGAATCCTGGACCTTCGACGCTCTACTCAAGATTAGAGGACAGAAGAATCTCCCTTGGGGTCAAGGAGTGACTCCCCTGCTTGGCAGGCACCAAAGACGCATCTGTCCGGTCTGCATTTCTGAAGCTCCCGTCGGACGCCAAAGTCATCGCATCACCAGAGGTGGATTCTCAGACTTCCCCAAGGCTACCCTGAGTCCCCAGCAAAGCTGAGGCCCATAGCTATTGTGGGTGATGTGAGACCGTGACCCCTGGACACCGAGCACATTTGCAAGTGCATCCTCTTCTGGGTCTCCCACGAAGTCGTGCTTTGGGCTCCGAGTAGCCCTAGCCTCCAGCACCAACTGCACCGAAGATCACTGGCCTCCACTCCACGAGTGTCCTGTGAGCCAGATCCACGTGCGACATCTCAAGGCTCCTTCGCGGTCGCTAGCCCGTTGGCTAGTAGCCCTTAACGAAGGCCAATCTTTTTCTTCTTGGGCATTCTGGTTGCTCCAGGCCTGCCCTCACTTACCCTCGCTGGGTGAGTTCCCCAGACCTTGCTGGTCTGCACCATCGACGATCTACATCTTCATCGAGACTTGCCGTTGCCAAGGCTTGTTGGGTCCAATCCGGTCGCCGACACCTCAGCACTCGACAGACATCGTGTACCAGCCCGAATCCTGCTCCTGGTCGCCGACAACGCCTCCTGGACCTCGTGGCTGAAGAGTCAAGACAACCATCAACGCACCTGAAGCACTCGACATCGGTGGGCATCTGTCCATCGCCCTCCTGGTCACTGGCTAGTGACCCAGACTCTGTCCCCTCTGCTTTCAGGTTCTTCAGATCTCTGATCCACTCTTGGATCCACCCGGACACTTTCCACTTGGTCGCCAGCAGCACTTTGCAGCAGATCGCCATTCAAATCGATGACGAAACCCGACCCCGAAAGGCACCTATGCACCCGGCTTCCCTGGGTGAGGTAACACGAGTACTCCAGTGCTCCCGTGGGTAGAGACTCTTCAAAGTACTAGTTCTCAAAGGGTTTGCTCCAAGTCCTCCTTTAAGTGTCCCTTTTCTTTGATTTCCTGATCGCGACTTTCTCCATAGAAGTCAACGGCGTATCGCGGTTGTGTATTTACACTGCACGCGTCCCCCGTGGGTCCCCTGTGTCACTACCTTGGGTGGTTCCTTGTGGTCCAAGCCCTTCTAGAGGCTCTAGGCCTAGTGTCTAGTTCAGTCGTGGTTCTTATACCACTTTATTGGTATATGGTTTGGTACGCCCCTAGGGCCCAAACGTGTATTTGTGCTATTACTGTGTTTAAATAACTTCTAACTTATGTACTTCGAACTCTAGCCTCATAAAGAGACTAGAGGGGTGTGTTTAGCAATAAATACATATATTTTGAATATATACCTGGTGTGGTGACTCTTTCATTTGGTCACTCAAGAGATTATAGACTGGTAAAACAAGCTGCTTTACATTCCTTCAAGACTTAGCCTGAAGGCTGCTCTCCATAGCTACCACTAGGATAGCTTTCAGTGGGTACATGAGTCTCTGAGTGGATCTGTGAATTGGTGAGTGACTGTCCAAGTGGGTCTGTGGAGTGGGAGCATGAGTCTCTGAATAGATCTGTGAGTGAGTGTGTAAGTGCCTGAGTGGGTCTGTGAGTGGATGCATGAGTCTCTGACTGGGTCTGTGAGGTGGTGTGTGACTGTCTGAATAGGTCTGTGAGTGGGTGCATGAGTCTCTGAGTAGGTCTGTAAGTGCATGACTATCTAAGTGGGTCTATGAGTGGGTGCATGAGTCTCTGAGTGGGTCTATGAGTTGGTGCATGACTGTCTGAGTGGGTCTGTGAGTGGGAGCATGAGTCTCTGAATGGGTCTGTGAGTGAGTGTGTAAGTGCCTGAGTGGGTTTGTAAGTGGATGCATGAGTCTCTGACTGGGTCTGTGAGAGGATGCATGAGTCTATGAATAGTTTTGTGCGTGACTGTGTCAGTCTCTGAGTAGGTCTTTGACTGGATGCATGAGTGAGTGGGTCTGTGAGTGGGTGCATGAGTCTCTTAGTAGGTCTGTGAGTGGGTGCATTAGTGCCTGAATGAATCTGTGAGAGTTGCATGAGTCTTTGAATGCTCCTGTGAGTGAATGCATGAGTGTCTCAGTGGGTCTTTGAGTGGGTGCACTAGTCTCTGAGTGGGCCTCTGAGAGGGTGAGTGACTTTCTGAATGCTTCTGTGAGTGGGTGCATGAGTCTCTGAGTGGGTCTGGGAGTGGGTGCATATATTTCTGAGTGGGGTGTGAGTGGATACATGAGTATCTGTGTGACTGTGAGTGCATGCATTACTATATAACTGAGTGAATGTATACATTTTTCTTTTTGCGAGGTTCATGACTCCACCACGACGTTACAAGGAGGCTGTGCTGAGTGGCGCAATGTGGTTGCGACTCCTCTGCATGAAAAAAAACAGTTTACTGCATTTTGTGACTCATAAGGGATGCTGCACAAACCCCTACGATACAGTCATGGGATCAGGGTCCCCCAACCCTGACCCCTTCTATACTTTTCCCATTTACATACATCCAGCGTCAACTTCATAAAATGCGGCCCAAAGGTTTTTTTTGTTTATTCTGGTGGGGTTCACACTTCTGTTGTGATATTACATGGGGAGCCATGCTAAGTGCCACAACAGGGTCATGACTCCAACCACGAAGAAAAAAACTGATCTCGGCATTCGAAAACTCATAATAGATCTCTGAAAGACCCTTACAATACACCCATGGGGTCAAGCTACACCTCCCATGAACCCTTCTATGCTTTTTTTTGTTCAAAGCAACCCCCCGGACCAACTCCGCTTCATAAAATGACAGCTGCAACATTTTACAGAGCTTGCAGCCAGCCAATTAGAGCACTCGTTCTGCTGCGTGGGTTCATGTAGTCCCACTTTGGAGCCGCAGACCCTCCACGTCCCTATTCATACAATTGAAAACTTAATTTATTATCCTCTGCAACTACTGAATAGATTTACACCAAATCACAAAAAGGCACTTCCCTGGACCAACATCATGGTGTAATTCCATTTAGCAGTTTTTATTGGTGACCCCCCTTTTTCTTGGTCCCCACTTGACGGATCACCCTGAAACTTTCAAGACAGCAGCTGAAGTGATTGGCAAACTAGATTTGGGAATTTTGTGAGGATTCAGCAAACAAAGCCAAAGCTATTGGCGACCGCCAGTAGGTAGTTATAGTTAGGACCAAAGTTTCCATAGGAAAAGTATTTTTTTTGCCAATAACTTTAGAACCACTTCAGGAATCGCCACAAAATTTTCACAAAATCTCCCCTTTTTGGTTCAGTTTCAGTGTGATCTGCAAAGCAGGGGCTGAGAAAAAATGGGGCTCCCAAAAAGCATTTTCCCCATGTTATGTCTATGGGGATTTTTAATTTTTTTAACACGACCACAGCCCAAACTGCTGAATGGAATTATACCAAATTTGACAAAAAGCTAGATGTTAGTCCAGAAAGAGTGCTTTTTGTGATTTGGTGTGAACCTGTTCAGTAGTTTTTAAGATATCTATCTTTAAAAAATATAGATATCTATATTGCATATAGATATCTTGCAGTGGACTCGTGAATCCTACAAAAATTTGATTGGCTGCCAACACTTCAACCAGGAAGAGTTTGCAGCCATCTTGGGACTCGGCTTCAAGCTGACTCCCAGAAAAAAAGTTAAAAAAAGAAAAGGGTGCTGAGGAGGAATAGCCTGACCCCCAGATATGGTGAGGGAGGTCCCTGGGGAACCCCGCCGTGGGTAAAAAGCATTTTTTTTAATTCTGCCACGGATCCGCTTATTCATGCCAATTTTTTTTTTTAAAGCAAGCGCAGGCTCCCGCACTTGTTTTACAATAACCCCCAGGTGGGCCAGGTCCTGAGGGCATATGGTAAATTTAGAAGGGAATGCACGTGCTCCTCCTAGAGCTTATATAAGCCCTGGGGACCACCACCTGTAAGAAAGTGGCTCTGTATATACTGCACCAAAGTAGGGTTCAGTGTGCACAGAGTCCACAGTCCCCAGAGGTTTGGCAGAGGCTAAAGTTAGATATAACCTTACTCTCTAAAGTGGTAGCTTGGTCGAGCAGTAAGGCAGTATCAGAGGACAGTGTAAAGCATTTGTTGTACACACTCAGTCAGCAAATGAAGCCACACACTCAAGAACTGAACTCTAGGCCAATTGTTTTGTATATAAAAATATAGTTGTTTTATTTTATAACCAACAATAGGTATCAAAATATACTTTCTCAGAATGAGATGCTTTAGTTAAATACTTTTCAATAGGCAATAGACTTTTAAATGCAATAGTTACAGTGGTTGCAATAGGCAACACAATTTCAAACACAATTAGACATTGAGCTCAATGGGAATTTCTAGGTAAATGCAATAGATCACTTTTCGGATTACTTTTCTAACCACAGGTCTGGATCCTAGATTCAGTCCTGGGACATCTCCTGTAAACAGTTGAGTAAAAACGTTTTGGTTACAGTTGTGATTTTTAAGGAATATTATTGTATTTCAAAAGTGGGCACTTAGAAACTTTTTCACATAGAATCACCAATGTTATCCTATGGGAGGAAATTCACTTAGCAGGTAAGTAGTGTTATCGTTACTTTTTCTTACTCAGTGTTGGATCCTGGATCCAGCACTGGTGCATCTCCTGTAAACAATTGAAAGAATGCGTTTATGTCACCCAGGTGATTTTTAGCAAATATTTGTAAGTTTCAAAAATCGACACTTAGAAACTTTTTCGTCAAAAATCAGGCAATGTTATCCTATGGAAGGAAATTCAAGCTACCGGTAAGTACAGTTATGATTACTTTTCAGGGTCAGTGCTGGGTGCCAAGATCCAGCACTGGGATCTCTCCTGATGACAGGTGAGTAAATTCGTTTTCAGTACTTCGGCTGATTTTAGATGAATATTTTAAAGTTTCAAAACTCGACACTTAGAAGAATTTCCAAGTGAAACCAGTCAATGTTACCCTATGGAAGGAAAGTGAGTTATCGGCTTTTGGGTAAGTACTCGACTGGCAGAGTTAAGGTTCTGGGCATAGACTCAGGGGTCCCCCAGGGTCAGGTAGGTACAGTTGTTACACCCTCAGCGGCACAGGGGCGGCCGGGTGCAGAGTGAGTAGGCCCAATGTTATCCTATGGAAGGCAGGGGGCCTTTGGTTGGTGGCTGCTGGCAAGCACGCCACGCGGCTGTGGGAGCTGGGCTCCTGGTCACTTGCTCAGGGCAAATGGGGAAGTAGATTAGAGTAGAGGTTGCACTGCCAAGGGCACTCCGGCGGCTGGGTGCAGGGTGCTTTTGAGCCGTCGGGCACTCAATGTTATTCAATGGGAGACTTGGAAGTTGAACAAAGGCTGCAAGCTCGGGCACAGAGATTCTTCAGGTGCGACCACCACTTCGAGGGGTAAGTTGGGTAGTTGGAGGATAGGTAGGTACCCCGGAGTTGGGCACAGGAGGCCGCAGGGCGCCGGGTTCAGGGGTGTCTTTTCGTGTCGGGAAATCTTACCCTCTGCTGGTCGCGGTTGGAGGGGGCCCAGGTTCTGAGGCTGCAGGCGTCGTCAGGATCATCGAGGAGGGTCCTTGGGTGCTGGATTCTGGGTCACAGTCGCTGGGGGGACGTCCTCGTGGTCTTGGTTCACTCAGGCACAGGCCGGGCTCGACGGGTGCAGAGTGTGCTGGATTTGCGGTTTCTGGCTGGCACCAGGGGTGTTGCTTGTTTGAGCAGAACCACTGCTCGTGGGAGTCCCAGTCTTTAGATGAGCAAGGCAGGCAGGTCCTCCGGGGTTTTCGAGGTTGCTGTCCGCTGGAGACGCCGTGGTTAAGCAGGAGCAGGTTCAAGGAGCAACAGGCCTGTAGGGCTGGGGCCAAGTCAGTTGGTGTTGTCCTTTTGTTAGCAGCTACACGGCAGGTCTTCTTCTTGTTCTTCTTTCTTGTTGCAAAATCGGGATCTAAGGAAGGAAGGTTCAGGGTGCCCCTAAATACTAGATTTAGGGGTGTTACAGGTAGGTAAAGGGCAGGGACCAATGGGTCCCTTCCCTGGGGTGGGTACACCCCCTATCCTGCCACTCTCCAGTGGGAGGGGGGCAGGAGCCTAGTCCTGATTGGGTAGGGCTCCCCATCTTCAAGATGGCGAGAGCCCGGAGATGTGCTTCACCTCGCCTCCCCCACCTGAGGGGTGGGGTTGGCAGAGGCTGGCACACCCCCTTTCCTCCCTTGGTGTTTCCCGCCAGTCTTCCCACCAGAGTGGGAGCTAGAACCAGTGGGGACCAGTTGCTGAGTACAGCAAGTGGTCTGGGGAAGCTCACAAAGGCGGAATGCCTTTGAAGCTTCCCCCTGCCCATCCTGGGGGAGGAGGCCTAGCACCTCGCCCAGGACGTGCATTGTTGCAGGCCCGGGGGAGCGGATGGCTCCCTACCCAGGGGTCCAGCAACATGTCTGCTGTGTGGCAGCCGGGGCAGCCCCTCAGACAAGACGTGGATTGTAGGTTAGATTCAGGGGGCAACTCTAAGTTGCCCTCTGTCGTGCATTTCACATTAAATCCCACACTGGCATCAGTGTGGGTTTAATGTGCTGAGAAGTTTGATACCAAACTCCTCAGTCTTCAGTGTAGCCATTATGGTGCTGTGGAGTTCGTAATGACAACTTCCCAGCACCATATACTCTGAATGGCATCACTGCACTTACAGTGCCCAGGAATGGCCCTGGGTACTGTAGGGGCACAGGGCTCATGCACCTGTGCCCACACCACTGGCATAGTGCACCCAGCTAAAGGGGTGACTGAGGTATGCCAGGGCAGGGTGTTTGTGGGCATGGCACACTGGGATGTGTGCCATGTCGACTCTCTGTTTAGTTCTGCACCAAGACACTCAGCCTGCAAAGGCAGGGTGTGTGTGTCAGGGTACAGGGCCTCTAAGGGTGGCACTATAAGTGCTGCAGCCCTTAGGGGCCTTCTCTGGTCACAGGGCCCTGGGTACCTAGGGTACCATTTACCAGGGGCTTACCTGTGGCCAGAGAGGCCAATTGGGTTTAGGCTTCAATGCAGTTTTAGGGAAGGAACACAGGCCCTGGGCACCTAATGGGCAGGAGCCCAGGGCACACTCAGGAAAAGTGCATCAGTTATCAAGCAAAAAGTGGGGGGTTACTGTAACAGAAACCCACTTCCTAACACCACCTCACTGGGGCACTTTTCATTGTAAATGTGGGCAGACCCACTGGGCGCACCCACAGCCTTGAGGACCACCTCATCCCCAGGGATATTTCCAATTTTTGGGGGCCTTGCGCACCACCCTGCCTTGGGACTGCCACTTCCCTGCGACACGTTTTGTTGTGAATGCATGTGGGGCCACTGGACCCGTTTGCAGCACCGGGGACTGCAACTTCCCCAGGGCCTTTCCTAATTTGTGGGAGGGGCCTCACAGACCCCCCTGCCCCAACCACTGGCACCTCCCTGGGGCAAATTTCAATAATGGGGGCCTCATGGACCCCCCTGCCCCGGGCTCTGCCACCTCCCCTGGCCACACTGTTTGCCGTATGACCCACCCTGCTGCTCTGGGGACCACCACCTCCCCAGGGCAAATGTGAACAAAGGAGGGGGGCAGCGCAGCCCCCTCGGGGAGTGCTATATGGCCCTTGAGACCACCATCCCCCAGGGCTGGTTCCAGCAATGTCCCATGGTGCCCACTCCTGGGACATTTCAGCTTTCTATGACATGGCGGGAGCACCAAAATGGTCTTGTGAAGGGGGGCCACAAAGGCCCCCATTCCTAAAAAATAAAAAACAAAACCCGGCAACTCTCTGGAGGCCTCGCCTCCTTTCGCCACTACCCTGGAGGAAGTCCTCTTAGCTGCTGAGAGTCCTTAGGGGCCAACAAGTCCTACTGTACCTCCAGTAAGCCCCACACAGTGGGATTGCTGAGAGGTGGTTGGAGGCCACACACCCTTTCTCCACTACTCTGCAAAAGTACCTCTCAGCACTTGCCTGTGGGAAGATGAGGTCTCCTTGCCTCCTGACGGCCCTAGGACTAAAGTGGACTATTTCTCCCAATGAGTAGTACACTATGAGGTGCATTTGCAAAGTGGTGGAGAAAGGGGGCGTGGTCTCTGATGACATAGCAAACTGCAAAGTCCTGGGGTTGGGCCCCCCCGGGACATTGCAGTAGCTGGCCCTGGGTGGTGGTGGTCCCCAGGGCCATCTATATCTTTAGGAGGGACCCAGCACAGCCCCCCGCCTTTGTTTGTATTTGCCCCAGGGAGGTGATGGTCCCAGGGCTGCGGGGGGGGGATGCAAAACCCCCCACACTCAATATAAAAAAGTCCCATGAGGTGGAGGTCCCCAGGCATGTGGGGAGTCCATGTGGCCCCTGCAGTTTTAAAAATTAAAGCCACGCGGAGGTGGCCAGCTGTGGAGTTCCGTGCTGGCGCCCACATTAATTTACAATAAAGCCCCAGGGAGGTGGCAGCTCATGGGGGGTCAACGCAGCCCCCATGCCAATTTGTATTCTCGGGGAGGTGGTTGTCCCCGGGGAAGCGGGGTAGTCCATATGGGCCTCCTCTGCAGTGATATTGAAAGAATACCCGGGGAGGTGGTGGTCCCCAGGGCATAATAAGCCCCAGGAGAGGGGCCCATGCACCCCCTCCTTTTTTCCATAATGCCCTCTGGACTTGGCCGATCCGGGGGCTGATAAAGGATGAAGAGTGGGAGACAGTGCTTTGTTTTTTAAAAAATTTCAGCTGGTTCCACGGATCCTGCTGAAGGTTTTTTTTTTAAAATACTCTTTTGGCCCTGCCGGGTCCCAGTGGGGACCCCCCCAAGAGGCCTAACGGGTCAGGGTGTTTCTACACCACCCCCTCTTATTTTGTTTCCATTTTTGGTGGGACTTGGTTCAACCGAGTCTCAAGATGGCTGCCAACAGTTCCTAGTTGAAGTGTTAGCGGCCAATCAAATTTCAGTAGGGTTTCAGTAGGTTTGGGGGCTCCCACATATATATTTTTTTTAAACTTAAATATCTCTGTAACTACTGAATGGATTTACACCAAAATACAAAACACATGTTTTTAGGACCAACATCTAGCTTTCTGCCAAATTTGGTGTAAGTCTGTTAAGCAGTTTGGGCTGTAGTGGTGTTCAAAAAATGAAAAATTCCCATAGACACTACATGGGGGAAATGCTTTTGGAACTCCCTTTTTCTCAGCCCCCACTTGACGGATCTCCCTGAAACTTTCAACACAGCAGATGAACCAAAAAGGGGTGTTTTAAAAATTTTTTGTGAAGATTCATTAAGCGTCGCCAAAGTTATTGGCAAAACATAAAATGCGTTTCCTATGGAAACTTTAGTCCTTACTGTAACTACCTACTGGCAAGCACCAGTAGGTAATATATATACATGTATTATGGAGATTAAAGTAATATGTTTGTGGTTTATTTTAAAAAAGCGTTTTTATTATCTTTCCCTGTTTTTCAATGTCACCACATGTCGTGATGACGTCGGTACTCTCAAAGACCGCATGGTTTTTTCAAAGTGTAAAACACATATATACATACATTATATGGGATATTTGAGCATAAGTACATATTTAAGTTTAAAGAGTAAGTTTATTGAAAATATATTAAGACCCAAGCATAGAATATAGGAAATATGCATACAAATCTACATTGTTCACCTAGATAATTTTTCAGGGGAAAATAGGGAGTTGTACTTGGTCTGGAACGAGAAACGTCTGGCTTATATATAAATAAATATAACAGAGCGTACATATAAATCTTATTAATAGTAATAATAAAATGTTAAAATATTCCTACCGGCAACAAAGGTAAAGTCAAGGAGGTTGAAGAACTTCTTGTTGAACGGGTGTACGTGTAATGGGAACGCTTTGCACTATCATCTAAAAACTTTGTTATAGGAGACCACAAAATTAGATGCTTCACAACTAGAGATAAAGGATATACATATTTTGTATCTAATTTGTGATCATGACAAACTGCATACCACCAAGCTTGGAAAGATAATTTAGAGAGGTCGTTCCAATTTTTGGTGATCTGCTGAAATGCAACTGCTAACAGTAAGTCTAGAATTTGTATGTGAAGTGAGTGCGCACTCTATTCATGAGACAAACTCCCCAAAAAGATGTTAAGAAATGAAAAGGAAACTGCAGTGTGAAAAATTTAGTTAATCTGATTCCAAATTTGTTTCCAAAAGCTATGCACAAAAGGACAGGTGAAAAGTAAGTGTTTCAAATCAGCATGTGCTAAATAGCATTTCCAGCAAGTAGCAGGAGTATCAGAATGTATCCTATGTAAGACCACATGGGTTAGTAAGAGTCTATGATATATAAAGCAAAGAGTCTGTATGGTGCTTGTCACTCTAGAGCATTTCCTATTTTTGACCCAGATCTTATTCCAAAGGGGAATTGTCCATTCTGTACCCAAATCATATTCCCAAGATAATTCTACATTTGTTTTGTCACTGTCAGTAGAAGAAGAAAGTATATAGGAATAAATAGTAGATGCTTTGGGACATATAAGCAGAAGATTGTACCATCGACTAGCAGAGGGAGAGACAGAAGGAAGAGAAATTTGAAATTGAGCATATGCAGTGCAAAGTGCACTATGTGAAATGCAAAATTTATTTTGAAAAGAAAGAGGAAAGTTAAAGAGGTGACGAGCTTGTGAAAATGATATAAAAGTATTGTGGTCAAAAAGTTGATATACCCATATTAGGCCTTTATTCCTCCAGGATTTCCAATAGATGGGTTTGCTATTAACTAATACAGACTTATTATGCCAAATAGTAGATTACAAAAAAAATTCGAGATCTGTGGGTACGTATGGAAGTATAGAATTTAACAATTTGCAGGAGTGATGAAGAACATGAGTAGTGGTGGTTTGCGAGTAAAAGATAAATATTCTTGCAAAGAAAAAGGGGAAAGAAAAGACTTTTCAATTTCAACTCATAAGGGACAACCTATTAGAGAGTCAGAAAGCCATTTAGAAGTTTGATGTAATAAAACCACCTTGTGATATTTAGAAAAATGTGGGAAGTTTACCCCACCTTCCGATATTGGAAGTATTAGTTTGAGCAATGACGTACAAGGTTTTTTTGTTATTCCATAGGAATGAGACAAGTATAGAGCTCAGCTTTTGGAAAGATTTAAGCGGTATGGACAATGGAATATTAGATAGAATATACAATATAACATGAGTTAGCATCATTTTAATGGTATCAAGTCGACCCCACCAAGAAAGATATAGAGGATGCCATTTGCTAGTTAATGTGGTTAACTTATGGATACATTTTTCTAAATTTAGAGAAATTGAGGCTGAAATAGATTGGGTAAACTATAGACCAAAATATTGAATATGTTGAGGACTCCACGTAAAGTTGGACAATGAGAAATCATCTTTGAAAGTAAATTTAGTCAAAGGCAGTATTTCACACTTTTCATTATTCAATTTATACCCATATGTCTGCCTAGTTGAGGCAACTTCTTGCAAAAAAGGTGGAAGTGAAGATTGAGGCTGGGCGATAAATAATAAAACATCATCTGCATATGCAGCTAATTTAATCTGCTGATTACTAAAAGTAAATCCATGAATGTGTTGATTCCGTCGTATTTTGGATAACACAGGTTCTAATGCTAAATTAAAAAGAAAAGGGGAAAGGGGCCATTCTTGACAAACATCTCTATTTAAAGTAAAATATGAAGAAGTGAGGCCATATGCAAAAATAGCTGCTTTTGGGGCCATATAGAGAAGAGAAATGAGAGATATCATTTTTGGTCCAAATCCAAACCATTTAAGTCTGTGAAAAATGAAAGGCCAATAAAACCGATCAAAGGCTTTTTCTGCATCTAAGGCAATTGCTGCAGTAGATTCAGACTTATGTGAACTTTTGGATAGGATATCAAGAAATAAATGGGTGTTATTATTGAAATAACATCCTTTAACAAAACCGACTTTTCTTTACCAAGCAATCCAGGTAGGTAAAATGCAAGTCATAAGGTTAAAGCTTTAGAAAAAATGTATAATCAACTTTGACTAGCAAAATATGCCTGTAGTTTTGTCAATAATGCGTGTCGTTCCCCTCTTTTGGAATAAGACAAATTAAGGTATCTACAAAAGAGCCAGAAGATTTAAATTAATGTAAAAAAGAAGTTATAAGCGTGTGTAATATTGGGAGAATTAACTGAGCAAAGAGGCTGTAAAATTCAACTGTAAGACCATCTGGGCCTGGGGATTTATCCTTTTTAAGTGTATTCAATGCAGTATGTAATTCAGTTTGGGACATATCAGACTGAAGCAAGGCAAAGTCAAGTTGTGTGTCAGAGGGCTTTTTAATATTAGAAAGATATTGAGAAATGTCAGAGTCTGAAGGTAAGTCCTCCGGTATATGTACAATAATTGACTCAATGTTAAGTTTATTGTTCTTGACACTAAGATAGTTTGCTAATAGCTTACCTAACTTATTTTGCCCAGCATAAACTTTGCACTAGATTTTAATAAATACAGTGAAGCATTATCCGTAGACTACTTATTAAATAGAATTTTAGTTAATGAGTTCTGATTAACATTCTTTAGATGTAGAAGTATAATAGGAATGTTCCAGTCTCTTTATCTTTGCTAAAATTTTGGTGGCATAAGTACATGAGTTTCTCAGTTCGTTAGAAACATATCTAATAATAAAATCATGGGCTGCTGCTTTGAAAGCCTCCCAAATGAAGTGGAAATCCAAAGTATCTGTTTGGTTAAAATGAAAGTGTTTCTGAAAAAACATAGCAAAGGAGGAGGTAAAGATGGGATCAACAAGGAGTGAATTGTTAAAATGCCATCACCTATTTAAATTGGACTTGGTAAAAATGTCTAACTGGAGTGAAATAGGGGCATAGTCGGATATTAGGATGGAACTAATATCAGTAGAGCGTAAAGACTTCAGCACATTATGTGATATAAAAAATTAATCTATTGGTGTTTGGGTTTGATGTGCAGGAGAGAAGCAAGTGTACTCCGTCAAAGTGGGATTGAATAACCTACAGGCATCTATTAGGTTACTTTGCAAGATAGTCTGAACAAAAAGTTTGTGAGCTTTATTTGGTATGAAGGACACTGTGGAATTACAGTCAATAAAGGGATCTGTAATCTGATTACAATCACCAGCAAGGATAAAATTGTCAACAGGATATTTTGCGAGTTGTTGAGTTAGACGAGACCAAAGTGGCAGTCACTAGTGGTTGGAGCATCAACATTGAACAAAGAGACTGGAACCTTCCCAACTAACAATTTAGTAGATAACTACCTATATCATCAGATTCTTGAGAACTCAGCTGGGCACAAAGCGATTTATGACATAAAGTCATAACCCTATTCCTTTTACCATCACCTGGAGAAAAGAAAGCCTCACCCACCCCTCCTTTTTACAATTTTAATGACTCATTTTCTGTAAGGTGTACTTCTTGAATTTAAGCTATACTGGCTCCAAGCTTAGATAAATGTGATAAAACACGTTGACTCTTAATAAGGGAATTTAAACCTCTGACGTTCCAAGAAACAATTTTCTTTTCTTTTTTAAATATATTTTTATTAACAATTTCATTTCAAATTTATAATACAAAGAGAAAGAAAGACCAACATTTTACCCCAATATAAAAGAGCCCCGGACCCCACCCACACCCGGCTACACATTTAAACGAAATCACTTCATAACAGTAGTACTGGTCATATTTCTTAAATGATAACACACAAGGGGAGAATAAAAAAAAAACCTCAGGACCAATATACATAAATAAAGACCAAACACTTATCTAAAGTGCATCGTGCATAACTTTCTCAACTGCTTCATTCTATCCAATCAACAAGCGGACCCCACCTCCGAAGACCCTTCCTTTTACCAGGGACCCCTTTCCTTGGAAAGATTTCTTTTTCAGAATTGCACGTTGCCAGCACCCAGGTTAGCCATTGTTGAAAGACTGGTTGGTTATTATCTAGCCATGGCGAAGCTATACATAGGGTCCGATTCCGATTCTGGCCGGAAAACGTACCGACCGACTCGGAGCCGGAATTAATTCCGACCGACACGTACCGGTGCAGCCCGACCTGCCAAGTACGATGAAAAGCGAGCAAAACCCGACCGACTCGTACGGAACACAAGCCGAACGACCGAGCCGCGCAGAAAACAGCAATCCGGCCGGAAAAACACGCGATTCGAACCGACCGACTCGCCCCCGGAACAATACCGAACGAGACGTACCCGCGGACTCCCACCTGCCAAGTACGATGCAAGGCGTGGAAAACACGACTGAGTCGCACGGAGGACAAACCGTACGACCGACACGCATACAAAACTGTGAGGCAAAGCAACCCAAAACACCGCGACCGACGCGTACGCAGCATAGAAAACAGCACAAACACAGCGTGAACGAAACGGATAAGCCCGTACGAGACAACTGCAGGGTCCGACTCGGTCACAAGAACGTCTCCTACATGCACGAAAAGTACAAAGGGAAAATACACAAAAAAAGGCCAAACAAGCAATTACAAAGCCAATAAATACTGGGGGGGGAGGGGCAAGGAACAAAGACACACCCACAACTCCACCTATATAAAGGACACAAATCACTACCATTAGCCTTTGCAAATGCCATTCCACTGCCAGCACCCAAGAGAAAGCAACCACACACACAGCTCATCCCTCACACAAGCCACACACCAGCAGCACACCAACAAATACCTACCTCACATACACCCAGCAAAACACACACTCCCTACCATGATCCTTTGCAAATTCAAATTACCTGCCAGCACTCAACAGACAGCAACCACATACCCACAGCTCATCCATCACACAAGCCACACACCATCAGCACCTCAACAAATAGCACCCTCACATACACCCAGCAAAACACACACTCACACACCTGCACCTGCACACCAACACACACATCACTCACCATCACCACCCATCACCATGCCCCCAAAGAAGAATCATAAGTTCCTAGATAGTGAATTGGAAGTCCTGGTAGATGAGATCCTCAGGGTAGAGCCACAGCTCTTTGGTACACTGGTCCAACAGACACCCATGTCACAGAAAACAAAGATGTGGGAGAGGATCGTCGACAGGGTGAACGCACAATCACCATGTTTGCGCACAAAGACAGACATCCAGAACAGGTGGTATGACGTGCGTAGGAGGGTCAAGGAGCTGTTGAAGAAGGACTACCTCTTGAGCCAACACACCGGCAGTGGCCCTCCTGCCAAGCCAGTATACCTCAGGCCCTGGGAGGAGAAGGTGCGGGCCATCCTACCACCAGTGAGCGTCTATGGACTAGAAAACATCCCAGAGCCTGGTGAGTACACAACAAATGTACACAATATTCTGCGACTACACACACACATCACTGTCAAGGGGAGAGTCAAACCATGCACTCTTAGCAAATACACAGCAACCAGAACAGAATCATCCCAAAATGTGTATGTCACTCAGAGAAACACAACACATGCCATCTCAAAGTGACATTTAACTGTGTCATCACATGTACAAACACAACTACAACTACAGCTAGGCAGTGGCACAAATATAACTGACAAACACATCCAGACAAGTAGCCACCGCTACAACACCACCACACAGTGAAGCCCACTGAAAGAAAGGAAATATGTGTATGCTGGGCAAGTCAGTGTAGCCAATAGCATCATGGGAGTTGTAGGCACAGATATTGGTCACCCCCACAACTGTCCCATCAACACCACCATGAACCATGCGCACATCACAGGGAGTGGAAAAGGACTCACAAGATGGCTGACACTGGCTACTGCTGTGGGGAGCACAAGGCCCTGCTGGCAACTGTGCACCAACCAACAGCAGGACACCACTGACTGACATCCTGAAAGACAACTTGCACTCCCTGCAATGGAAGCACGTTCCATGGTGGGATATCTGGCTGGGTGGGAAGGAGGACTCACAGCACTGACCATAGTCACAAGCACCTCCCCTCACACACACCCTCAACACAAACTCCACATAACCCACCTGGGAGAATGCAATGCCTCACATCCTAACTGAAGATCCCAAAAAGAACCACCACCCTGGGTTATGCTGTGTGAAGCACAGGGACACTCCTGGGACTTTTAGACAAACAACTGCCAGGACAACACTCCCAGCCATCCATTCAGCACAGGCAGCCCACCCCACAGGGAAGCAGAGTCAAAAGGAAGGAAGGATGGGCATGCTGGGAAGGGGGTGGAGGCAATAGCATGATGGGAGTTGCAGGCACAGATATTGCTCACCCTCACAATTGGTCCATCAACACCACTCTCAACCATGCTCACATCACAGGGAGTGGAAAAGGACTCACAAGATGGCTGACACTGGCTACTGCTGTGGGGAGCACAAGGCCCTGCTGGCAACTGTGCAACAACCAACAGCAGGACACCACTGACTGACATCCTGAAAGACAACTTGCACTCCCTGCAATGGAAGCACGTTCCATGGTGGGATATCTGGCTGGGTGGGAAGGAGGAATCACAGCACTGACCATAGTCACAAGCACCTCCCCTCACACACCCCCTCAACACAAACTCCACATAGCCCACCTGGGAGAATGCAATGCCTCACATCCTAACTGAAGATCCCACAAAGAACCACCACCCTGGGTTATGCTGTGTGAAGCACAGGGACACTCCTGGGACTTTTAGCCAAACAACTGCCAGGACAACACTCCCAGCCATCCATTCAGCACAGGCAGCCCACCCCACAGGGAAGCAGAGTCAAAAGGAAGGAAGGATGGGCATGCTGGGAAGGGGGTGGAGGCAATAGCATGATGGGAGTTGCAGGCACAGATATTGCTCACCCTCACAATTGGCCCATCAACACCACTCTCAACCATGCTCACATCACAGGGAGTGGAAAAGGACTCACAAGATGGCTGACACTGGCTACTGCTGTGGGGAGCACAAGGCCCTGCTGGCAACTGTGCAACAACCAACAGCAGGACACCACTGACTGACATCCTGAAAGACAACTTGCACTCCCTGCAATGGAAGCACGTTCCATGGTGGGATATCTGGCTGGGTGGGAAGGAGGACTCACAGCACTGACCATAGTCACCAGCAGCTCCACCCACACACCCCCTAACACAAACTACACACAACTCACCTGGGAGAAAGCATTGCCTCACACACCAATCAAATATCCCACAAAGAACCACAACCCTGGGTCATGCAGTGTGAAGCACAGGGACACACATGGGACTTGTAGCAAAACAAACCCCAGGATAACACTGTCAGCCATCTTGTCAGCACAGGCACACAACCCCACAGGGAAGCTGAGTCAAAAGGAAGGAAGCATGGGCATGCTGGGAAGGGGGTGGAGGCAAAAGCATGATGGGAGTGGTAGTCACAGCCCAACATCCCCCACCCACATGGGCCAGCAAGTACACACCCAAGCATGCACACCTCACAGGGAGTCAAAAGCCACTTCAAAGATGTCTGACACTGGTGCTCTGTTGTGGGGAGCACAAGGCCATGCTGGGAACTGGCCAACAACCAACAGCAGGACACCACTTTCAGCCATCTTGCCATTGCTGTCACACCCACACACAGTGAAGTACACTCAAAAGGAAGGAAGTATGGGCATGCTGGGAAGGGGGTGGAGGCAATAGCATGATGGGAGTGGTAGTCACAGATATTGCTCACCCTCACAATGCGCACATCAACACCACCATGAACCATGCTCACATCACAGGGAGTGGAAAACAACAGACACGATGGCTGACACTGGCTACTGCTGTGGGGAGCACAAGGCCCTGCTGGCAACTGTGCACCAAACAACAGCAGGACACCACTGACTGACATCCTGAAAGACAAATTGCACTCCCTGCAATGGAAGCACGTTCCATGGTGGGATATCTGGCTGGGTGGGAAGGAGGACTCACAGCACTGACCATAGTCACAAGCACCTCCCCTCACACACACCCTCAACACAAACTCCACATAATTCACCTGGGAGAATGCAATGCCTCACATCCTAACTGAAGATCCCACAAAGAACCACCACCCTGGGTTATGCTGTGTGAAGCACAGGGACACTCCTGGGACTTTTTGCCAAACAACTGCCAGGACAACACTCCCAGCCATCCATTCAGCACAGGCAGCCCACCCCACAGGGAAGCAGAGTCAAAAGGAAGGAAGGATGGGCATGCTGGGAAGGGGGGTGGAGGCAATAGCATGATGGGAGTTGCAGGCACAGATATTGCTCACCCTCACAATTGGCCCATCAACACCACTCTCAACCATGCTCACATCACAGGGAGTGGAAAAGGACTCACAAGATGGCTGACACTGGCTACTGCTGTGGGGAGCACAAGGCCCTGCTGGCAACTGTGCAACAACCAACAGCAGGACACCACTGTCAGCCATCTTGCCATTGCTCTCACACACAGTGAAGTCCAGCCAAAAGCAAGTAAGTATGGGCATGCTGGGAAGTGGGGTGGACGCAATAGCATGATGGGAGTGGTAGTCACAGCTCAACATCGCCCACCCACATGGGCCAGCAAGCTCACACACAAGCATGCACACCCCACAGAGAGTGGAAAGCCCCATCAAAGATGTCTGACACTGGTGCTCTGTTGTGGGGAGCACAAGGCCATGCTGGGAACTGCCCACCAACCAACAGCAGGACACCACTGTCAGCCATCTTGCCATTGCTCTCACACTCACACACACTGCAGTCCAGCCAAAAGCAAGTAAGTATGGGCATGCTGGGAAGTGGGGTGGACGCAATAGCATGATGGGAGTGGTAGTCACAGATATTGGTCACCCCCACAACTGTCCCATCAACACCACCCTGAACCATGCTCACATCACAGGGAGTGGAAAAGGACTCACAAGATGGCCGACACTGGCTGCTGCTGTGGGGAGCACAAGGCCCTGCTGGCAACTGTGCAACAACCAACAGCAGGACACCACTGACTGACATCCTGAAAGACAACTTGCACTCCCTGCAATGAAAACACGTTCCATGGTGGAATATCTGGCTGGGTGGGAAGGAGGACCGGATGTCAACCAAATACAACCAATGCAGATCATGTACACACCCCAACATTCACATAGAAATGCCCAAATAATGCAGGACAATGTGCTACACCAATATCAACCCCTGACTGTGACAACTTAGGACAATGCAATGTACAGGCCCGCATCCAGAGGCACAGCCACAACTGTCAGGTGTGTCAACCATTGATGCCTGCAGAAACATAACATACATTGTGTGTGTCTCCCAAAAACAGGTGATGATGGGGACACAGCAGCAGACGCTGAGGAGTCCTCGTCCCAGGCTCAAGAGGATACGGAGCTCACTGGTGGAGAACAGCCTCTGCCCTCCTCGGATGAAGAAGACCTACCTGGCACCTCCGGAGCAAGTCATCATGCAGCACCAGCAGGACCACTAGCTGCACTCCCTGCACCCACCCCTCCAACGACTGTCAACACACATACCACCCCTGCCGACATGGACAGACCAAGGAGCACCACCACCACCAGCACAGGGACCCTGGACCAACGTGGGGCCATGGACACCACCACCACCAACAACCCACAAGGGGGCCCAGGGTCACCTGTGCGTGCCACCTCAGGTACTGCACGTGTCGCCAGGGGTGGTGGGAGGGGTGGGAGACATAGGTCGCTGCTCACAGAGGGGTCTGGACTGCATGATGACCCACAACTGGCACGCATAGCCGATGCGTACCAGTCCAGCACCGGAGAGTTCAGCCAGGTAGTGGGGCTCCTCAGGGACATTAAACAGCAGCAGGCTGCCCATCATGCCCACTTGGACTCACACATGGCCCGCGTGGAGTCCAAGTGGGACACACTGCAAGAGATGACGGCGGTGCATAGGGACATATTACAATGCCTCCGCCAGATGAGCAGCAACCAGTCAACACCTCCCTGTGTGCCCACAACATCTGCTGCTGAAACAACTGCAACTGCCACAGGGAGGGTGTATGACTCTGGCGAAGAGTCCCCTGCACCGCAGCAGCCTGCACTTGAGGGTCCCCCCCAAGAAGAGGGGCCGTCCGAGGAGGGGCAAGTGAGAGGCCGATGGCCATGTGCAACCCCCAGGAAGCCAAAACCTGTTCTGGATAATCACCTTTGTGCGCAAACTGTTCACCCTGTTGACTGCAACACAACTCTCCCACATGACATGGGGAGCTCAAGTTGGACCAATGTCTCTGATTACTGTTGACTTCACTCTGGACATTTCTGCTACCAGGACTTCCAAATCATCTAGGAACTTTTGATTACAATCACAATGTACAGCACCCACCATCCTGTGCACTAAACTCACACATGTATGTCAATAAACTCACTAATACACCATACTTGCCTCTGTTGTGATTCCTATGTTGTCTCAGAAGTGGCTATGATGATCTGGGAAATGACACTGTGCATGCTAACTGCTACAGCAAGTACAACACCGGCATGTGAGTCATGGCGACATCACACATATGAGGGAGGCACACCACCAGGGCTACACAACACATACACACCATGGCCATCTGACTCATCGCCTACACTGATGTTGCCAGGAAATACGTTGCATTGCACAGACCCAACACCTATTCACAGTCTGTGTTAACTAGCCCACTGGTGCAGTAAGCAAATGTCAGTCAGATGTGTGATCACAGACAACGCACATCCCAAAGTGAAGCACAGGTTTATTACACATTTGCAACATGTTGTAACCACCACAGATGCAAGGTAATCCCACCTGGCAGCGGGCACACAGTCAACAAGTGTAGAAGGAAGGAAGCCGCTTGACTGATGCCCGGTGGAGCTACCTGATAGCTATAGAGGAGATGGGCTGTGGACTTACCCCTCGGCCGTCACCTACCCAGCCGGACTTTGGGCAGACTCTCCTTTGTCTCTCCATCCATCCTATCTACATCCTTTCTCCCTCCTACTCCTTTCTCCCCACCCCCTTCCCTTTTCTAATCTCCATTTACTTCGTCTCCCAATGCTCTTGAAATGTTTTCCTGTAACTGATGTAACTTGTAACTGATGTAATCTGTGTTGGATCCTTATGTAAAGCGCTCTGATACCTCCGGGTCTAGCCAGCGCTATATAAAACTCAAAATAAATAAATAAATAAATAAGTCCATGGGTGTGGTGCACATCACCTGTAGGGACACAACAGCTACCACCCGGGAAGTCAAATCACGGTGTTGGGGAACACAGTTGACCAAACGACTCTGAAAGTACCCTGTGAAGGACAGAAATGACACACAGTCAAAAGCACTGAAGAACAGGACAGAACTGCAATACACATGCACAATACATGTTACAAGATACCCACACAGAACTAAGTTAGCATGTCAACACTGTTGGGGAGTACAGACTACCTGCAAGGACACATCGCTACACGCATACAGTCATGTAGCCCATGGACACACTCAAACAGCACCAGAGCACCACCAACACATATCATGCTAACTCACATCATTGACATGACATCTCTGGATACTCACATTCAGCTGAAGAAGTTGGTGATGAGCTGTGTGCGGACATCACCATCACCATCATCATCATCACTGGCATCGTGGTCCAGGCCAGGATCCTCCACAGGTGGCGGACGTTGGTCATCGTCATCCAGGACGAGAGGCAACTCCTTCCGCACTGCCAGGTTGTGGAGCATGCAGCAGACTATGATAATCTTGCACACCTTTGCTGGGGCATATGGGAGGGACCCTCCTGTCTTGTCGAGGCAGCGGAAGCGGCTCTTCAGGAGACCAAATGTCCGCTCAATCACTCTCCTCGTCCGACCATGTGCCTCATTGTAGCGCATCTGGGCTGGTGTCACAGGGTTCCTGAGGGGCGTCAGCAACCACGGCATGTTGGGGTATACAGAGTCACCTACATACAGACAATTGCACATTAGCAGAGTTGGAAAAGAGGGTGGAACACTACATAGCAGAACACACACAATGGTACAAAGTCAGTACACACCAACAAGCCAGGCACGCTGGTTTGGCATCTGTGCCATCATCCTCGGGATGCGACTACTGCTCATCACGTAGGCATCGTGTGCAGAACCAGGGAAACGGGCACACACGTGTGTGATGCTCATATCTGCAAGACAGACCACCAGTGCATTGACCGAGTGGTAGTGTTTGCGGTTACGGTAGGCCTGCTCTTGGGCCTGTGGTGGTACCAACGCCACATGTGTCCCATCAATGGAGCCAATGACATGCGGCATCCTCCCCAGGGCATAGAAGTCACTCTTCATGCCAGTGAGTCGTTGGAGTCTAGGGAAATAGATGTACTGGTTCAGGTATATCAACATAGCCTCCAAAGCATCCCGGAGCACACGGCTGAACATGGTCTGTGACATCCCACCAGCAGTCGCCAGAGTGTGTTGAAAGGTACCGGTAGCAAAGAAGTGTAGGGCTGCCATCACCTTCACCTTGGGGGTCAGCGCTGTAGGGTACGGACGGCCAGGTTGCAAATGTGGTGCCAAGCGCACTGCCAAATCCTCAATCAGCAGCCTGGTGAAGCGGTACCGTCGGATGCTGTCACGTTCCACCATCGTTGCCAGGTCAGGGAATGGTCTAAGGACAGCTGGTGCCCTGCAGTGCATAGGTGAAGAAAGCAAGATTGTCAGTCACCCCACATATGTGGCATTGAACACACTCAACATCACATGATACATCATTATGAGGCACAAGTACATGATGTGTGCAGTTCCGTAAGGATATGTCTGGCACATACATGGCCAACATCTAACATCACAGTTCAACAAGTGGCATCAATAAGTCCCAGGTCGTGCCATTGGATATCATGAGGTCGTGTCCCAGTTCCCATCTCCTGCTGCCAAATTACAAACACACCCCACAGTGACATGTGAGGACTGATGTGCCCCAGGCATCACAGCTCAACGACACGTAGATTCCCAGGGACCCTGTATTGCCACATGGACACTGGCATGACATGGTGTATCATGTATACACCACAGCAAAACAACCATGACCCCCACAGGTAGTGGTCCCTGTTGCCTCGGCAGGACAGACATGGACGTCTGTGACACACACACGCACAACATCAAAGTCCATGCACAAACAACGTGGATGTGGAGACTGCCTCCCATTGTGCACATGAAATCAGAGACATTGGTAACACAACATGCACACAGACTGTGGAGGACCATCACCATTGTGCCAATGGGTCACCCTGGGTTAAACATACCGTCCCACATGGGACTCAGGGTGTATGTGACATGACATACACATACACCACCGTGAAATGTGACCATGCCACATGCTCAGATATGAACAGTTGCACATCACAGTGGTCATGTACACGAAACACCAAGGATTCTGTCCCCATGAACACGTGCACAGCCTGGGGGTGGCTGCCCCCAAGTGACACCCACAGAACAACATCTTCACCCCCATACACGGAATAGGTAATGCAGCCTTACATGCCGTAGGATACAGTTTGGACAGGCTGTGGTGTTGTAGGTGTGCTCCTCACTCCCTGGGAAGTATATGTGGCTGGCATATGTTCACCTGTGACAGGCATGGTGACATATGCCAGTGACTTGTACAGGGATGCGTTGGACAGCAATGGACCGATCAATGCGCACACATTGGCCATTGCATTCAATGTGCGCTGGTACGCGTTGTATTCGCAATACGCGTTGGACAGCAATGGACCGATCAGTGCGCACACATTGGCCATTGCATTCAATGTGCACTGGTACGTGTTGTATTCGCAACACGCGTTGGACAGCAATGGACCGATCAGTGCGCACACATTGGCCATTGCATTCAATGTGCGCTGGTACGCGTTGTATTCGCAACACGCGTTGGACAGCAATGGACCGATCAGTGCGCACACATTGGCCATTGCATTCAATGTGCGCTGGTACGCGTTGTATCCTAGGTACGCATTGAACGGCAATGGTCCGATCGGTGTGCCCAGCCGGCCCATTGCATTCAATGTGTGCGGGTACGCGTTGTATCCTAGGTACGCATTGAACGGCAATGGTCCGATCGGTGTGCCCGGCCGGCCAATTGCATTCAATGTGTGCGGGTACGCGTTGTATCCTAGGTACGCGTTGAGCGGCAATGGTCCGATCGGTGTGCCCGGCCGGCCCATTGCATTCAATGTGTCGCGGTGCAGCGTTGTATCCTAGGTACGCGTTGAACAGCAATGGTCCGATCGGTGTGCCCGGCCGTCCCATTGCATTCAATGTGTGCGGGTACGCGTTGTATCCTAGGTACGCGTTGAACAGCAATGGTCCGATCGGTGTGCCCGGCCGGCCCATTGCATTCAATGTGTGCGGGTACGCGTTGTATCCTGATGCACGCGTTGAGCGGCAATGGTCCGATCGGTGTGCCCGGCCGGCCCATTGCATTTATGTGTGCGGAGTGCGCGTTGTATCCTAGAGTACGCGTTGAGCGGCAATGGTCCGATCGGTGTGCCCGGCGGCCCATTGCATTCAATGTGTCGCGAGTGCAGCGTTGTATCCTGAGGTACGCGTTGAGCGGCAATGGTCCGATCGGTGTGCCCGGCCGGCCCATTGCATTCAATGTGTGCGGGTACGCGTTGTATCCTAGAGTACGCGTTGAGCGGCAATGGTCTGATCGGTGTCCCGGCCGGCCCATTGCATTCAATGTGTGCGGGTACGCGTTGTATCCTAGATGCGGGTTGAGCGGCAATGGTCCGATCGGTGTGCCCGGCCAGCCCATTGCATTCAATGTGTGCGGGTCCGCGTTGTATCCTAGGTACGGCGTTGAGCGGCAATGGTCCGATCGGTGTGCCCGGCAGGGCCATTGCATTCAATGTGTGCGGGTACGCGTTGTATCCTAGGTACGCGTTGAACGGCAATGGTCCGATCGGTGTGCCCGGCCGGCCCATTGCATTCAATGTGTGCGGGTACGCGTTGTATCCTAGGTACGCGTTGAACGGCAATGGTCCGATCGGTGCGCACCCATTGGCTATGGCCTGGCCTGGCAACGGACGCGTTTTCAAGATTTGAACGAGTCTGATGCTGTAAATTCAGTTGGTCACCCACAACAATGTTGCAATTTCATGGGTGACATGAAGTTGAACATTTGAAGGATGCTGGGGGCGTGTGTAAGTGGTGCGATTCCATGGATTGGCCAGATTCAGAAGATGCAAACGACTTGGACCTATCACTTTGGACACATGGGACAGTATCTGCCTCTGCAGCACACATATAATGCTGGCTGTTCCCCTGAGAGCTCACTTCCCTGCACTACATGCTCCAGGACGACATCTGCCACTACACTGCTGCTGTCTCTGCCCCCTCTGGACCCTGCAATGGCACGTACTGTGGAGAGAGCCCCAGCCTTCAGCACTGAGGAGAACCAGGCCCTGCTGGACAGTCTCCTTCCACAGTACAGCAAGCTGTATGGGAAACCAGGGGAGCAGGTGAGTGTTCTGTCCACTGCCTTTCTAAATGTGCATGCTGTCTGACTAGCAAGGCAAACAGTCTGCACGCCACTGGCTAGCAGGCTCACTGAGTAGTTGTCACCCCCCATAGTGTGTAGTCATATGCACTGGACAGGAATAGTGCAGTGACAGTGCATTTAAACAAGGTTTTACTGCCCAGGCAATGATACCATGTAGTAACTGCTGGCATACTGTCCATGGCCATCGTTGCACTGCCTGTGTACATCATGTGCCCCTGTGATTGAGACATGTAAATCCAACTGTGTAATGCACGGTTATGTTGCATGTGTAGTAATGGCATTCTCACTTTGTCATCCTCACAGGTTGATGCCCACCAGAAGCAGAAGATATGGCTGACCATCGTCCGGGCAGTGAGATCCGTGGGGGACTACAAGCGCCGGATCCACAACTGCCAGAAGAGGTGGCAGGACCTTCGGGGCTGGACCCGGAGGATCGCACGGGTCCAGCTGAAGCTGTCGCCTCCTCGCAGGAGGGGCGGACACTCCGGTGTCCGCCCTGACCCCCCACATGCTCAGGATCCTGGCGGTGGTCTTCCCTGATCTGGATGGGCAGCTGAAGGCCAGAGAGCAGCAAGGAGGGGGTGAGTCCATGTCTGCATTGTGAACTATGTCTGCCATGCTATGTGCCCTCCTCTGGCCTGGTTAAACTTCCACAGTACATCAGTCTTGTGGTCCAGGACCCATGTCCCTCTATTGTGCACTGCCCACTCCTCATCTGATACCCAGGTGTGGCCCTTACAGTCAGGGTATTGTGTCACTTGGGTACTGTGTCCCTGCAGTTTGCTTGACTCAAGGTGGGGGACAGCATCTGTTTCCCTGACTCTGTGGTGGGCATCATGGGTGGGTCCATTGCTTACACAATGCCTGTGTTCTGACATGTGTTCTGCGTGTTACTTTGATATGTGGCCCAATTGCTGAGCTGATCCACCACATGTGCCTGGGGTATCTGGCACACACCCATGCTGCGGGTGGGAACAATGTTTGGGCCCCAGGAGTGTGTATATAACGTGTGTCACACATACGTAGCCAGCTGCCTACTGTCCAGGGCTCATCCCTCATTCATGTGGGGCAGGACAGTCATGCCTACTCCAGGCCATACAATACACTCTGTACTCCCACTGCCATGTATCAGCTGACACGTTTTGCTCAGTTATTTGTCCCCTCAGGTGTCTGCCTCTGTGTCAGTGTGCTGTGGCTTCGTTGTCAGGTCTGCTGGGGTGTTCCTCGGTTGGGGCTCCGCATGCCACCGGAGATGTGACCATAGGAGATGATACTTGTGTGACACATAGGTGTTTGATCACCTGACCCTGTAGACTGGGGTATGCAAATATGAAGTTCAGGCAGCTGTTTCCCATTCACAGCAGATTGTGAGGTGCTCAGGTGCAGAGGGTAGTGTTACAGGTCTCCCATATGTCCAATGGGTATGACCTGGACAGATGAGGGTTCAGATGATGTGGTGTGTGGGGGATGTACATGTGCACTTGTTCAGCTCCAGGACTTGCATTCCCCATGATCTACTATTGTGACACAGTGCAGAGTGTTGTTGTCTGGCTGCCCTGCCCATGTGACTGGAGACAGTGATGTATGACTTAGCAGGCATGGCTGTGCCATGGCATGTGACTTCCTATTAGTGATCCTGCAGGGGAGTGACATGTGCTACATGCACACCATTGTGGCAATGGCTATCAGGACATGGGTGCATCATGGTGTCTGTCGCTGGTATGCATGACATGCATTTACTATTTGACTCTGGCCATCCCTTACATCCGGACACCTGTACTGACTCAGTGGCAAGAGTTGTGATGTGTGCATGTCCACATGCTTCACCGGGTTCTCTGCACTGTCCAAATACTGTGTAGGTGGTGCATGTGTCCACACTGGGGTATTGCCATCCAACAGACACCAGACAGATGGGTGCAAGGCCAGGTGGGATGTGAGTGCCATGGTTGACCATCAGACTGACAATTGACTTCTCCTGTTCTGTTTGTGCAGTTTTAGCAATGTTCAACTAAGGATGCCAGGGTTTGCTCTGTAATGTGCTGTACTTACTGTGGTGTGTGCGTTCGGTGCAGGTGACTGATGTCTGTCTGTTTCCCTATTGATTGCAGATACATCCACGGCCACAGGAGGGGACAGCTCCACGGACCAGGAGGAGCCGCAGAGCCAGACTGGGTCAGCAGCCGAGGAGTGGTCGGAGGGACCCAGTGGCACGGAGGGCAAGGGGAGCCACACTGAGGAGTCCTCAGCACCATCCACCTCAGCTGAGGACCAGAGCAACTCGGACGATGACTCCCTTATGGAGGCGGGTGTCAGCAGCCACCACACCCCAGCTAGTGTTGCTGTCCCCGCCACCACCACCACCACCACCACCGCCCTCCCGTTGGCTCCCATTCCCGAGGTCCGTGGAGGCTCCCATGTTCGGGAGCGTGTCTCCTTCGGGCCAGGCACCACACCCCTGCCCCTGTGTCCCCTGCTGCCCTGAGTGAGGAGTCTGTGTACCTCCTCCGCCAGCTCCATGTAGGACAGACAGCGATGCTGAGTGTCCTCCATGCACACACCAGTCTGTTGACTCAGCTGGTGTCATTCATGGAGGGCATCTCATCGGGCATGTCTGACCTACAGAGGGGCAATAGGTCCATGGACTCCTCCCTGATGGCAGCAGTGTCCCTCCTCCGACCGTCCCTCACCCCTCCTGCCTCTGCCCCATCCACACTCCCCAGCACCTTACCCGTCCCAAGCACACACACACTGGCACATGCACACAACAGCACAGACACATGCAGCAGACAGATACACATGCCACAAACAAGACGCACACGCACGCACCGTCAGGGGACTGAAACCACACTCACAGGGGATGGGGCACAGGCACAAACACACGCATCCACAAGCACTGCGCAGTCCTCAGTTGCCTCTCCCTCCAAAGACCCCTCCCTTGCCTCACCTGCAACCCCAAATACACAGCGGCTCTTCCTCTGTGACCTTGGCCTCTTCCCCTCCGACCCAGATGATCCAGCATTCAGGGGGAAGAGGAAGCCCACCTACACGGAGCGGAGTGCCCCTGGCCCCCGGACACCATCCCCCAGGCGCAGACCGACTGAGGCCCCCACCCGCAAGTCACCCCGGACCCGGAAGAGCAAGACCCCGCCACCACCCTGCAGCTCAGGCACCAAGTCTCCTTCCACCATCCCTCAGGCCCCCACTCCACAGGTGCCCCCACCACACCCTGCCCCAGGTTCCCCCACCCACAGATACACCATCCCCAGAAGGGTCAGGCCTTCACCCCCTGCCACTTGCTCTTCCGGCCCCACACCCCCCGCTGCGCTTGTCTGTACCACTGATGTGGTGAGGGTGTCCTCCCTCTCTGTCCTGCCCACCTTACCTGATCCCCATTCTCCTCCCCTGGAGGTAGGCACTGCAGTGGAGTCCACTATCACCCTGTCTGACTTGGGCACTGCAGTGGCGGACCTGTCCACTCCATCTGCAGGGTCCACTGCAGTTGTGCCGGCACCCACAACATCTGAGTCATGCCCCCCAGTTGTGCCGGCACACACCATGTCAGACACCTCCACTGCAGTTGTCAGTGGCTCTCCAGCACCCACCACCCCTTCCCTGCCTCCTCCTGGTGAGCCCTGATCCTGTCCCTGCGGTGCCTGGCCTGCCCCCCCGTATGCCCCTCCTAGGGGATTGTCCCTGGTTTTGATCAGTGCAGGCATGCGTAGGGTGACATCTGCCACTGTCACCCTGTATTGACTTCCTTGATGGGCTGGCCATTGGCCTTTGTTGATTGCTTACAGTTTTTCCAAGTTATGAACCCACATATGCTGAATAAAGCAACTTTCTGTTCACTAGTGCTTTTACTTCTGATGTACATTATGTTGATGACGCTAACCATGCACTTGCTGCAGTGATGGTGATATTTGGTCTCATGAAAATGAAGTGTTACTGTGCAGGAACCCATGTGGTCCAGGGGGACAGTGTCCTATCCTGTGGTGTATCCATGTCATCCTTAGCAGCATCTGAGGGTGTAATGTTTTCAATATTTGGCAATGGGATTTCCTACTTACATTAGCAATGTCACATCTGTGGGTTCCACCCATGCACATCTGTTGTGTTTGCCATTGTTCAATTAGTCTACTTCCCTGACCGTGTGGCCATCTCCACTGGACATGCAGGTTTGGGCATCAATGGGGAAGGACTCATCTGTGTTGTCAGTGCAACTTGCTATACATGTGTGTTGGATCTGTGCTGTTGATTTCGTTGACATTCCCATGACCAGGCTGATGTGACGGGAGCCTTCATTTTGTGCTAATTGTTGACTGTGTGACCAAGTGTTCTGCTGGCATGATGGAGCCCTACTGATGCGACATATGGCACAGCTTTCCTCACACAGGAGTGGAGTCCCCCTCATGGCAGTGTGTACTCCTGTGACATCTCGTGCGCCCAAGGTGTGTGTTGTATGAGCATGTCTGTGTGTTCACTTCCATTTTGCTGTGCATGCTGGGATCCCTAGTGATGTTCCTATTTGTGATGCTTGCTGAGTTGACCTATGTTCCCCCACAGTCTTCTCCCTGGGTTCTCTGTGATGTGGGTGCATGGCACATTACTGGTCATCAGGGTGTCACCCATAGGTGTGTTTGCTGTCAGGGCTGAGTTTGTGGGCAGACGCTGATGTGTCTCAGTCAGGATTCCCCTTTGCACTTGTTGTTTACTCCTGTCATGTGATTTCTTGTTTGTGTTAGCTTTCATTGGTTGTGACACGTTGTGTGTGTGACTGCTGGCACTCCTGAGGGCTGCAATGTTGGTAGTTGTCTATGTGTGTTCTTTGTGGGTGACCTTGGCTTCTTCATAGGTGTGTGAGTGTGGCTGGGATCCCATTGGTTGGTGTGGTATTGCCGTCATGTCCATGTACAGCGTAGTGTGCAGTGTGTCAGACATTCAGGAGTCTGGTTGAGTGGCCATGTGTGATGTGTTTCTGCACCTTGGTTCCCACCACCCCCCCTGGGATTGTCATGGGTGCATGTGCAATGTCACCAGTGCATGTGAGCTTCACTGCTGCACATTGTTGGAGGTCGAGGTGTGTGGTGTTGAGTGTGTGCAGATGAGAGTTGTTGCCCGGCTAGACCCCTACCTCCATGTTGGTCTTGGCTGACAGGCCGTGCTGATTGATTTGTGCTTGTGTAGGTGTGATGGTAGTTTGTTGATCAGGACACATGACTGTGGTTCACAGTGTGAACGACATCTAGCTTGGTCATCACAGTGGGATTGTAATGCAGCCCAGGGTCACCACATTGTGGGGGCCCTGGGGGTAGTGCTGTGGTGTCTCTGTGTCTTGCTGTGTCAGTTGCTGTTACTACATGCTTGTGTGACATGTGTGATTTGTGCTCCCTCTCATCTGACAATGCCTCATTGCCCACATAGGGGATTTGGATCCATGAGTTTCCATTGTGTGGCACTGTATGCACATCTGTGTAATTGGTATTCAGGCCTCCTCATGTGTTGTGTGGTTGCCTGGGGACACTGGTACCCCCCCTCACCTGTTGTGTTTGATGTGCAGTGTGGGTCTGCCTGTTTGTGTATGTGCATCGGCACCACTGCATTGGCATATCTTAGGTATGCCATTGGCTGTATGTTGTTTGGTGTGTTTGCCCTGCTGTCCCTGGGAGTCCTAGGTCATCAGTCAGCACAATGATCATTGTGTGTGTGTCCCATTGCTGCCATGGTATGGTATCTGTACACCTCACATCTACAGTCTCCACTGGGTATCTGAATTTGTGTGCCCATTGGTGCAAATATGTGGGTCTGCATTCTGATGGTCACTTCTGTCATTGTGTCATTGATGAATGTTGACAGTGTCAGCCCCCATGGGTGATGTTTGTCTGCACATGGCCAAAGGTATGTCTTATTTGCACTGCACTGTTTGCCTCCCCCATTCTATGTTGCTATGGGACACAAGCACTACTTTGCCACTGATGTGTTTGTTGTTCTGTGACCAGGAATCATCCATGCAGTTTGGCAGTTGCAGCTTTTTCTTTGTCAACACTTACATTTTGGTCACTGTGATGATGGGGGTTTGGACCCCATTGCCACAATGTTCAATATGTGCTTCAGCTATGGACCTCACACTTACATTTTGGGCACTGTGATGATGGGGGTTTGGACCCCATTGCTACAATGTTCAATATGTGCTTCAGCTATGGACCCCACACTTACATTTTGGGCACTGTGATCATGGGGGTTTGGACCCCATTGCCACAATGTTCAATATGTGCTTCAGCTATGGACCTCACACTTACATTTTGGGCACTGTGATGATGGGGGTTTGGACCCGATTGCCACAATGTTCTAAATGTGCTTCAGCTATGGACCTCACACTTACATTTTGGGCACTGTGATGATGGGGGTTTGGACCCCATTGCCACAATGTTCTAAATGTGCTTCAGCTATGGACCTCACACTTACATTTTGGGCACTGTGATGATGGGGGTTTGGACCCCATTGCCACAATGTTCTAAATGTGCTTCAGCTATGGACCTCACACTTACATTTTGGGCACTGTGATGATGGGGGTTTGGACCCCATTGCCACAATGGTCATGGCCTGCTTGCATTGTGGGTGCCACACACATTTATGTGTGGTACTTGTGTTAGGGGGTCACATTGTATGTTCACAGTCCTGTTCAGTGTTGTAGGCATTTGACACAGTTTACACACGCTTGTCATGGTGTTGGGGGGATGTCTTTGTGTTGCATTCTTTCTGCTGGTGTGTGCTTCTTGTGGCATGTATTTGTCATCCTGTGAGTGGGGGTGTTGTTGGTGGTAGGAATCCAGCCCCCCATGGGTAGAGGTGGTAGTAGTGACAGGCATCCAGCCCCCCTGGGTAGAGGTGGTAGTAGTGGTAGGTACCTGGCACCCCCTGGGTAGAGGTGGTAGTAGTGGTAGGCATCTGGCACCCCCTGGGTAGAGGTGGTAGTAGTGGTAGGCATCTGGCACCCCTTGGGTAGAGGTGGTAGTAGTGCCAGGCATCCAGCCCCCCCTGGGTAGAGGTGGTAGTAGTGGTAGGCACCTGGCACCCCCTGGGTAGAGGTGGTAGTAGTGGTAGGCATCTGGCACCCCTGGGTAGAGGTGGTAGTAGTGGTAGGCATCCAGCCCCCCATGGGTAGAGGTGGTAGTAGTGGTAGGCATCCAGCCCCCTTGGGTAGAGGTGGTAGTGGTGGTAGGCATCCAGCCCCCATGGGTAGAGGTGGTAGTAGTGGTAGGCATCCAGCCCCCCATGGGTAGAGGTGGTAGTAGTGGTAGGCATCTGGCACCCCCTGGGTTAGGGTGGTAGTGGTGGTAGGCACGTGGCACCCCCTGGGTAGAGGTGGTAGTAGTGGTAGGCATCTGGCACCCCCTGGGTAGAGGTGGTAGTAGTGGTAGGCATCCAGCCCCCCATGGGTAGAGGTGGTAGTGGTGGTAGGCATCTGGCACCCCCTGGGTAGAGGTGGTAGTGGTGGTAGGCACCTGGCACCCCCTGGGTAGAGGTGGTAGTAGTGGTAGGCATCTGGCACCCCCTGGGTAGAGGTGGTAGTAGTGGTAGGCATCCAGCCCCCCATGGGTAGAGGTGGTAGTGGTGGTAGGCATCTGGCACCCCCTGGGTAAAGGTGGTAGTAGTGGTAGGCACCTGGCACCCCCTGGGTAGAGGTGGTAGTGGTGGTAGGCATCTGGCACCCCCTGGGTAGAGGTGGTAGTAGTGGTAGGCATACAACCCCCCATGGGTAGAGGTGGTAGTGGTGGTAGGCATCTGGCACCCCCTGGGTTAGGGTGGTAGTGGTGGTAGGCATCTGGCACCCCTTGGGTAGAGGTGGTAGTAGTAACAGGCATCCAGCCCCCCCTGGGTAGAGGTGGTAGTAGTGGTAGGCATCCAGCCCCCCATGGGTAGAGGTGGTAGTGGTGGTAGGCATCTGGCACCCCCTGGGTAGAGGTGGTAGTAGTGGTAGGCATCCAGCCCCCCATGGGTAGAGGTGGTAGGGGTGGTAGGCATCCAGCCCCCCCTGGGTAGAGGTGGTAGTAGTGGTAGGCATCCAGCCCCCCATGGGTAGAGGTGGTAGTGGTGGTAGGCATCTGGTACCCCCCTGGGTTAGGGTGGTAGTGGTGGTAGGCACCTGGCACCCCCTGGGTAGAGGTGGTAGTAGTGGTAGGCATCTGGCACCCCCTGGGTAGAGGTGGTAGTAGTGGTAGGCATCCAGCCCCCCATGGGTAGAGGTGGTAGTGGTGGTAAGCATCTGGCACCCCCTGGGTAGAGGTGGTAGTAGTGGTAGGCACCTGGCACCCCCTGGGTAGAGGTGGTAGTGGTGGTAGGCATCCAGCCCCCCATGGGTAGAGGTGGTAGTAGTGGTAGGCATCCAGCCCCCCATGGGTAGAGGTGGTAGTGGTGGTAGGCATCTGGCACCCCCTGGGTTAGGGTGGTAGTGGTGGTAGGCATCTGGCACCCCTTGGGTAGAGGTGGTAGTAGTGACAGGCATCCAGCCCCCCCTGGGTAGAGGTGGTAGTAGTGTTAGGCATCTGGCACCCCATGGGTAGAGGTGGTAGTAGTGCTAGGCATCCAGCCCCCATGGGTAGAGGTGGTAGTAGTGGTAGGCATCCAGCCACCCATGGGTAGAGGTGGTAGTAGTGGTAGGCACCTGGCACCCCTGGGTAGAGGTGGTAGTAGTGGTAGGCATCTGGCACCCCCTGGGTAGAGGTGGTAGTAGTGGTAGGCATCCAGCCCCCATGGGTAGAGGTGGTAGTGGTGGTAGGCATCCAGCCCCCATGGGTAGAGGTGGTAGTAGTGGTAGGCATCCAGCCCCCATGGGTAGAGGTGGTAGTAGTGGTAGGCATCCAGCCCCCCATGGGTAGAGGTAGTAGTGGTGGTAGGCATCTGGCACCCCCTGGGTAGAGGTGATAGTAGTGGTAGGCACCTGGCACCCCCTGGGTAAGGGTGGTAGTAGTGACAGGCATCCAGCCCCCCATGGGTAGAAGTGGTAGTGGTGGTAGGCATCTGGCACCCCCTGGGTAGAGGTGGTAGTAGTGGTAGGCACCTGGCACCCCCTGGGTAGAGGTGGTAGTGGTGGTAGGCATCTGGCACCCCCTGGGTAGAGGTGGTAGTAGTGGTAGGCATCCAGCCCCCCATGGGTAGAGGTGGTAGTAGTGGTAGGCACCTGGCACCCCCTGGGTAGAGGTGGTAGTAGTGGTAGGCATCCAGCCCCCCATGGGTAGAGGTGGTAGTGGTGGTAGGCATCTGGCACCCCCTGGGTAGAGGTGGTAGTAGTGGTAGGCACCTGGCACCCCCTGGGTAAGGGTGGTAGTAGTGACAGGCATCCAGCCCCCCCTGGATCGAGGTGGTAGTGGTGACAGGCATCCGGGCCCCTATGTGTATATGTGGCATTGGTGATGGGCATCCCGCCCCTATGGTGCTGCTGTTTCTGGTGTAAGTAATTTGTGCATCCCTCTGTGTGTGTGTGATATGTCTGGTACGTGTAGTTTGATTTTGTGGTTGGTGTCTGACTTACCTTCTGCGCCGTACGCGTCCGTGCCTGTTCCGGTAGTAGATGTAGAATATTGGTAGGATCGGAACGATGGGATTCATGGTTGGTTCGTCTCGTTCGTCTTTGTCGTTGCTTCGCCTCGTCCTCGTCGCTTGCGTGTTCGTCTCGTAGCCGTGGTTCGTGTTGTGGCGCGAATCGGAGCTTATGTGCGCCTCTCCCGGATGCTTTGACGTGCCGTGCGTAGCGACGGGTTCGGCGCGTACGGGAAGCGCATCGTACTTGTCCGGCCGGACGGGGCTGCTTTTTGGCTTCCGGGCGACTCGAATCTGCGTTTACGGATCCGGCTCGGTCGGGGAACAGGACCTGGATTGGGTGAGTACGACTGGGTCGGAATCTGTGTTGTTGTGCGCATCGTACTTGTTCGTTCGGATTAATGTGCGGATCGGTCGGGAGACAGGCATTCGCATGGCTTTTTTCCCGACCGAATGGTGTTAGGTGCGCCTCCGACCGAGATCGGAATCGGCCCCATAGTCGGAAAATGGACACAGCGATAAAGACCAATTCCATACCTCTTGACAACCTTTCTCCAGCTGACACTCCCAAAAGTCAGAGATACTTGAACATTTAATTTTGCGTTAAAAAATTCTGCAATCTGGCTTTTAATAGACTTTAATGACAAGCAGGTAGCAAAGATATGTACAATATCAGCCCCCCTTAGTTGACATCTGGGACATCGTGAGCCTTTACCGTCTCCCCATTTAATAATCCTCCTGGGTGTATAGTAAAGATTAAAAAAGGTTTTATATTACTTTACCTGTAGCTTCGAAGATTATAATGTTGTTTGAGCCAGAGAGAAGGATTCCCAAAAACTAAATTCAGAGATAGCCAGTTGCTCTTGCCACTTCAGGAAATGTTTATCTATATCATCCTTCATCCGTTTATTGAGGAGGGAATAAATAAATCCAATAGACGGTTTACTCCCCGCTATCAAAACATCAACCAAGTCACACCTTTGAAATCCGATCGGGCCTCCTCCCTTGCGGTTTAAAAAATCCCTGACCTGAAGATACTTGAAAAAATCTTTCTGGCTAATATCAAATTCATTCCTGAGCTCTTGGAATGACCTTATACCCATGGGAGGAAAAAAAGCTAACCTTGTTTAAGCCAATTTTAATCCAACGTAGGGTATGCTGATTCCCCAAACTTTCTGGCAGGCATGTATTATCCCTTGATGGGGTGTAGAAATATAATCTACCCAGGCCCAATAATTTACGAACCATCGACCAAATTTTGAAAGTGTTCAGTAAAATCTTAAAACGGACTCTCTTAAAGTAGTTTAGCTAAATTTGCCTCCATAGGTTTCCCCACACCCCTTCGCCTACCAATAGCTCGAACGTAGAGGGGAAGCACTCAACTCCTGTTTGCGGGTGGCTTCTCTTGTAGCAGGGGTCCTAAATTCTGTAGAATAGAGGCCCAGTAATATAGCTTTGAGTTTGGTAGCCCCCACCCGCCTCTATCTTTAGGAAGGGTCAAAAATGTTAACGCTCTCCTCGGTTTAGCATATGCCCAAACAAATCGGGAGATCAATTCATCGAGTTTTTTAAACCAGAGGTTTACTATCTCTAAAGGGATAGCATGGAAAAAATAAAGGATTTTAGGAAAAAGAATCATTTTAATAACATTACATCGGACGGCCAAGGACAGGTGTAGATTATTTAACCTATACAAATATTTTGGGGATTTTTCAATAAAGGGCTCAAGATTTTCTTTGATAATACAAACCAAATCGTAAGCAATGGAGATTCCTAAATATACGGCATTTGTGGCTACCCGAGGGTCCACCAGGGAAATCTGATTATTAACCAAAATTACTGTTTTTTTCTTTATTCAACGAATAGCCCGAGATACACCTGAATTCACCCGCCTCTTTCTCTATTTCAACCAGTGTTGTAGATGGTTCGGGTGTAACTAGGGCTATATCGTCAGCGTAAGAATGCGTTTTTGTCTCCCAACCACTAAAAACCATAGGGGGGATGCTGACATTAAACTCAAGCCTGCATATAAATGGATCTATATAGAGGGCAAGAAGGAGTGGGGAGCATGGGCACCCCTGCTTAGACCCCCTTGAAATCTCAAATGGATCAAAGTGTTCCCCTGCCACAAACACCCTGGCCTCTGGCTTAAAATATAAAAGCCTTAATAGGTAACCGGAACTCAGGTTCTATGTTTACCTTCTCTAATACAGTCCACAGATAATGCCAGAAGACCCTATCAAAAGCTTTCTCCGCGTCCGGCAGAATCAAAGCCATAGGGTCTCCCGTTACCAGGGCTGCATCGAATAGTGTGATTACACGTCTGATATGGTCCGTGGTGCTTCTCCCGGGTATAATCCCATGTTGCCGTCCGGTTATTACATTTCTGATCACTGGGGACAGTCAGGATGCAAAATTTTTTGAGTATATTAGTAAGAAACAATTTTCAAAGACATAAAAAGTTTTCAAGGAGAAATAAAGGAAAGGGGAAAAAGCGAAGAGGAAAGGATAGAGAAGTAGGAAAACACAGCAAGAAAAGAGGTACGAAAGATGGAAGGGAAGTAAAAATGATCTAGAATGGAAGAAGAAAAAGAACAGTAACAAGTTAACGTAGAAAGAGTAAAACATACCCATAAAAGACATTCTGAAAACGATGGGGGTGAGACCACATGGAACAGATGGCACACCGAGACTCCACGGGGAAGGCAAGGGAAGACCACAGGACACAAGACTCAAAACGAGGTAGTCCACAAATGAGGGTAAAGTACCTGTAAGGGAATAGAAGTTTGTTAGTATATAATATCTTCAATAGCAACTCGCAAAACAGAGAATACTACAAAACTAATTATCACCATGGTGATGTATAAGGTACATATTAAGGAACCTAAAACAACAGAGAGAATGTATCATTTGAAATAAGCTAAGATGAAGACGCTCCAGATATGTCCATATTGTCTATCTTGCAAGTATTGATGAAAATGTTCAGTTTGACAGGATCCTCACACGTAGTAGTCTTGTTTTTATAAGTAACTTTGAACAAGCACGGATATAAACAGACTAAAACTGTCAGCAGTATTCTTTACATAGTCTTGAGAAAAATATAAAGGTTTACATAACCATGAAATACGTTTCATTAATTTTACCACTGACAAAACCTTCGGAAGGTCAGTATATTCCAAAATATACATGATAACTTCTCTTGGTCTTCTTGAGGTGGAAGCAACCGCAGATTGATGAACTAGCCTGTGGGCACGCTGTGTATTGAAAAGAGCTTCTTCTGGCATGTTCAGAAGTTTAGTAAGAAAGGATTTATAGAAGTTAATGGGTTCAGAAACTTCTGAACCCTCAGGTAGCTCATATATTCAGAGATTATTCCTCCTATTTCTGTTCTCAAGACTTTCAACCTGCTTCTGAAGAGATGAAACGTGAGCTTGAAGAGCATTCACTTTGAGATTGGTTGAGCCAAAAGATGCAATATTTTGTTCAGCAGTAGTTAGGTTTTTCCTCCATCTGAGACTACCTATCAGTAAGGTGTTTCAATTTGGCATTAGTCTCCTCCATATAGGGACGCAAGGCACGTATCTCTTCCAATAGAGGATCCAAGGAGATATCAGGAAGAGTTTTGCAGGAGATGATGGATCCTTTTTCAAATGCTTAGAAGAAGCCTTTCCAGTTACAAGTGAGGTAGAGCCCCACTACAGCTTGTTGAGAAACTTCCCTAATGTAAAGAAACCATAGAATCTTCCATCTATGAAAGTTGTGAAAAAAGAGTGGAGTTTTTAATACATTTATGAGCGGAGGGACACAATGAAGGCTTTGTCTTTTACAAACTTCCCAGAGAGAAAATAAAATAAAAAGGCAAGCAAAGTCACTTTTATTATCAAAATGCAAGTTCCGTAGCAAAGACAGATATTTCAACAATATATATGAGAGAAGAGTATAATAAGAATGCCCAAACAATAGGCAAAACACGAGGAGTAACCAACATTGCAAGCCCAAACATCACTCCACTTCAAGTAATAAAGAGGTGATAAAATTAAGCATAAGAAGGAAGCTTGACTTGAAGCCCAATAGAGAAAAATTACAGGAATCAGCCCAAAAAAATCTTCATTAATAAAGATAAGTGCCCTCACTTCATAGAGAGCACTGTGCCTCCTTTATGGCTGTGTGATGAAATGGAAATGCAAAATTATTTGAGGGGATTTGCCTGCTGTAGCAGGGGCAGCAAAAATAAGTCTACTTGCAGCGGTCAGAGCACTGTTGAAACTAACCGGATAGGATGTCCTTGAAGTAGCGGTTTGAGATTGGCACCAGGTTCACAAGATGGCTGTCATCACCATGAGGAGAGTTGCATCTTCAGATGAAATGCAGCTCTGCATCATGTTGGAGAGCCGTTACCCAAAGCGAGCTGACCGCCAACGCCGCCAACACTACCCTGCTCTGGGAAGTCGGGCCGTCAATGCCAATGTCGCCTATTGGCATTAATAAACAATAAAAAAAATGTTTCTATATTTATTTTGCTGGAAATTCATTTTTATTTCCACTTCTGATAGCCGCAATGATGTCGGACATCGTGAACGTCATGTGATAGGACCATACAGTAATCTCATTGGATAACACACTTTTCAACTATCCTAACAGAAGAACCCACCAATTTATTTTTTCTTCAACTTTCCTTTCATTCCAGTAGCATTGACAGCAAGTGGCAGCAGTTGGTGTGAGAAAAGTTTGAATCCTGCAATTTTTTCAAAATGTACAGAGCTACACAAGATGCAGAAGACAACCAGGTGGTTCAGGTGGCACAAGAGGACGTGCAGGAAATCCATGGAGAAGATTCAGATGATGATGAACCTCTCCAAAAGAAGACCAGCATTGCCTGGGAGTTTTTTACAATCCCTTCTGGGAAGTCTAAAGCTATTCCAAAATGTGTAAAATGCTCTCTCTGTGAAAAAGGTAATCTAGAGGCTCCAATAAAAAAAATAGCTGTAACACAACATCGATGCATTGCCATCTTAAAACGTATCACAGCAACCAACTTAAGAGGGCGATGTGACAAAGAGAGCATGCAGGGTCATCAAAAGCAGTGCCTGGAACATCTACACCTGGCCAGAAGATTCCTGTGAAGGTGGAAAATCAAAGCCAAGAAATGGCTCCAGAGTTCTCTCATGTCGCCATGTACTGCATGGACCATGGTGTAATGGTGTAATTCTAAGTGCAGGTCATCTCAGTCATGAGAGCTGCAGCCAAAAACCATAAATATTAATTTTGTTTTCAACTTTACTTTCTGCACCGTTTCACAAGTGGATGTTCTAATTTAGAAACCTGTTGTTGCTGATTACTCTGCTTCACAAAAAAGTAAAAAATAAAAAAAAAGATTATTTTTGAACTGCATTTTATGGTTAAAAAAGATAAACCACCTAGCTGATTGTATGAATGCATACGTAGTGCCTGGGTGATTGGTTCAGTGTATGAATGCTGCCTGGCTTATTGCATGAGTGGATGAGTAGTGCCTAAGTGATTGTATGAGTGCATGGCTAGTGCCTGGGTGATTGGAAGAGTGGATGGTTACTGCTTGAGTGATTGGATAAGTGCATGTGTATTGCCTGGGTGATTGGATGAGTGCATGAGTAGTGCCTGGGTGATAGGATGAGTGCATGAATAGTGCCTGTCTGATTGAATGATTGTATGAGTAGTGTCTGGTGATTGCATAAGTTTATAAGTATGGCCTAGCTGATTCCAAGAGTGTATCAGTAGTGCCTGATTGATTGTATGAGTATAGGAGTAGTAGCTGAGTGATTGAATGAGTGCATGACTAGTGCTTCGGTGAATGGATGACTGTATGAATAGTGCCTGGGCATTTGGATGAGTGCATGAGTAGTGCCTGGGTGACCAAAAGAGTGTATGAGTAGAAGCCTGGGTGATTGATTGAATGAGTGAATAGGTAATGCCTTGGTGAGTATATAAGAATGTATGTTTCCTTGCAAAAGTTTAAAGCAGAAAATAGTTTCTTTGCAAAGATTAGATCCATGCAAAGTAAGAAAGTGTATTAATTTACAAGGAAACTCACTAGCTTGTCTATCAAACAAAAGTGTGTCAACGCAGCTTTCGCCATTTCAGAATGTTAGGTATACACCACTCAAAAATGATAACTTTTGTTAGAAGGGTTTAATATGTAAGAACTCCTGCCCTGTGTTTGGGAGAAATGAATAAAGCTCTTTTGCATGGTACTATAGTAGAGTTAGATACTTTTTGCTTCTTTGGTCCTAAACAGGAGTAGAGGGAAATTGAAGAGTTGGTAACAACAGGAGTTGCAGAAGAGGAGACAGGCATTACTGTTGGTAATTTTGAAAAAGAGATTACAAACTTTAAGACAGTGTGTTCTGAGAAACCAAACTGTGCTTGTATATGTTGTTGACACACTCACAACAAAAGTAAACTCGTAATCTTAATTTGTATATTAAATGTATAAAAGAGAATAACGATAACTGGCATGCATTTGCTGTTTACTTATTTATAGAGGAAAGGTTTGACTTGTCCACCCAACAAGTTATATGCAAGTACTGTTATAATAAGTTAGAGGAAAGCAAAATGTCAGCTAGAGCAGTACAAAGCAACTTAGAAAAAATACCTATTACAGAAGTACTTAAAGATTTGAATGTTTATGAATCCATAATAACCCAATGTAAACATCCTTTTCAAGCTATAGTTCGTATGATCTTAAGATAGGGAAATTACCTCCAACAGAGCTCTAGAAAGGTCTCAAAAGTTGAGTTGTATATTTCCATTAGAATTTAAACAAAATATTGAAACTATATGGGTGAAGAGAAATTTGGCAGAGGGACTTTTAATTCTAGTAAATGGTGTCCCTACCAAGAGTAAGAAGATATGGCAAGAGTTAGTAGATGTTGCTAAAGTTAAATAGGCAAATTCATATCTGGTACAAAATAACATATATTATAAAAATGCGGTTATTCTTCAAGACACAACACATATGGAGGACTACACATCACCATTGACAGGTCAGATAGAGAAAGTAGATGAATCCAGATTAGAAGAACTTTATGAACATTATAGCATCCATCCAGTATATTCTAAAATAATTACTGGTGATGCTATTGATCTGTATCAATCGAAAGAAGCGGAAGGAGCTTCCTTAAGTGCATGGGGAAAAAGTTTAGAAGTTTGTTGCTTGCCACATCTCTTTCTTGCTGGACTTGGTGGTAGATACAATGACCAGCCTGTACAAATACCAGCAGCTGAAAACAGCTCTACTACACTTTACTCAGAGGACCCTAGTTTTCGCCAATGTATCCCTTACATGTTTCATCTACTATTTAAAAGTGACTTGTCTAGATTGTCTTATGCCATAAATCCCATTATGAAAACAGGTGTGAATATCCAAAATCTATCAGCAAGGGGCTTTATTGAGAAAGTTCATGGAAAAGATGAACAACTGGAATATAACTTGTTTAATCCAATGGCATGTCAAGGTGGGACTAACAAATAACGGTATTGTTGTCACGGTGAGCTAAAATGTTTGTGAAGAAATGTACGAGTACCTACATGGTTCCTAACACTCAGTTGTGCTGGGAATTCTTTGGATGACCTGCTGGGATTCTTGTGAGAGGCAAATTCAAATATAAAACACATCAATCTGACTCTACTCATTTGACCCTGCAAATGTTTGCAGATATTTCAATCACAGATTTCAAGCAATGATTTTTTCACCTGCAACAACAGCAATCCTCCTCTTGGTGAAGTCGCTGATTTATTTTGGCGCAAAGGGTAGCAAGCCAGAGATGCCCCACATATTCACATGCTGTTATGGGTAAAAGATGCCCAAAGTTATGAAGAGACAGTGATGATTCTGTGTTGTCTAATATATAGCAGTCTGTCACCCGCATCATCCCAAAGGAGAGTGGTGCCAAAATGTTAAGACAAGAAGTTCTACGATTCCAAAATCATAGGTATGGGAAATACTGTTGTCAAAAATGCAGATCAAAAGGAACACTTTATAAAATATGTGGGAGGAGATTTCAGCAGAAAAGAGTTTTGGAAGAACTCATACAGTTTTACTTTGAAAATGCTTTCCCTCCGAGAAATAGGCTCTTATGAATGCACATACAGGTTGAGCTCGGCTAGTTTGTTTTGTAAATCAAGAAGAGTTGCATCGGTGAGTTTAGGGCTTTCTAACAGTCGTAATAGAGTATTAATGTCTTTTCCTGAAATACAATTTCTTGCTGAATTTGAGCCTGAGAATATAAACATTCTGAAGACTAACATGCTGGATAAATTCTCTCTAAGAAGGAGTCCTTATCTTGAAAGCATGTGTTACCATGAAGTACTTCTACATTTCACATATAGAAATAATGCCAGTGAAAACATAGAAGAAGGCACATTTGCTGGCCTTGGATGTGAAGGATGTTTGGTCAGACTTGGCAAACAAAATTTAATCAACCATAGAAAGCTAAGTTGTCAAACTCAGGACAAAAGAGATTTTTCCCATTTAGCAATGTTGCATTTGTTCAAGCATGGTGCGCTGAATCTGAGTTACTTGGACACTTTGAGTGTTATGAAGACTCATTCAATGCTTTGAAAGACACCATTGAGTGCCCAGTGTTTCCAGTCTATCTTAAAATGTTGAGATATTTCATTGAAGAGGAATAAACAATTGCTGCTGAGCTAGCAAGGGAGAGTTCTCAGAGCAGTCAAAGTTCAGCACCCGCAAGTCAAGATCCTCTTGGACAGCCAATCATTCAAAATGAAGCTGCTATAGCTATGAATGAGGTGGAGAATGCAATGCAGCAAGCAAGACAGGAAACTGGATTTGGAACAAATAATACAACAACTGAATACAGATCAGAAACACATTTTTGACAAAGAGTGTGAATGTTCTACATATAAACCATGGGCCATATTACATAAGGTGTCCCGTGGGTGCAACGGGCGTTTGCGCCCGCTTTGCGCTCCCCTGGGGCACTTTGGTATTATAGAAGAGGGAGAAGACGCTTGTGTGTCCTATTCTATAATACCGATAGTGCTGGCGCACTTAAAGCACCAGCGCTATCAACAGAAGGAGTTCCCTCATTGTATAGGGGTGTGCCCTATGCAAATGAGGGAATTCCTTTGACTATGCGCCCGCGCCATATTACAGACGCTGGCGCAGAGTCAAAAAAGCCCTCAGAAGGCGCACTAACAGTGCGCCATTTAAAAGGTGGCGCACTGTCAGTGCACCCCCTGAGAGCAGCCCTCTGCATGGGGCAAAGGGGGTCCCATGGACCCCTCAGATATCACCTTGCAGGTGGGTACAGTCACTTACTGCACCTGCCTGCAAGGGGATCCCTAATCCCCTTTGAAAGTGCAGGCGGGTGCCGCCTGCATTGTGAAAGCATGGAGCAGCTCCATGTTTTCACATGAATCCACTGCCCCCAAGGCAGCGCAAGTTCGCGGATGCCCCCAGGGCAGCGCATTCACTTTAATGGGGCGCATTGGCATTGTTTGCGCCCAGCGCACCTTTTCAAAGGTGCGCCGGGCGCAAACAATGCCAATATGTAATACGGCCCCAGTTCTACTATATATGAGTGGTCATGCTGGAACTGGGAAAAGCTTCTTATTTAAAGCACTCACAAGTTATCTACAGATTCTAATTTGTCATGTGTAGTTACTGTATCAACAGAATTAACTGCACATAGATTTAAAAGAGTTACCCTTCATCGATTATTAATGCTACCTTTGAACATGACAACAAGTTAGAATACAACAAATTATCTGGTGATGCTTGTCATGAGGTAGCAAGAGTATTAAAGAAATGTAAGCTTTTAATTATTGACAAAGTCAGCATGTTGTCAAACCTAATGCTTGCTTTTATGCATTTAAGAATGCAGCAGATATTAAAAACTGAGTATGACTTACTATTTAGTGGAAAACCCTTAATAGTGTTTGGATACCTGCTACACCTGCACCACCTTTTTTCAAGACACTACTACATAATGAAACGAGGAATTCACTAGGAAGAATTGGAAATGTGAACATTTGGGAAACTTTCATAACAAAGAGTTAGTAAAAAATATGCCCCAGGCATCAGATGTGTAATACGGAGATGTACTCAAGGACCTAAGAGTAGGCGTTCTAAAAAAAAAAGCAAAAAGTGCATTAGAAAGCCACCTTATCAAAAATCTATTTCCATCTAATGTTGCAGCTTCTCAACTAATGTTTCATTAAATAAGACAAGTCTATAGTTTGTTTGATGTTAACCTTTCAAGAGTGCTCTAAACTGAATGAAAAATGTCTACAACTGGAAAAGAAGGCATTATAGAAATTACAGCAGCTGATAAAAAAGAACATCAGGGAGTCACAGTAATACTGCCAAAGAAATTTCAATTAAATTTGACACTTAAAAAGGGGTCTGTTCGAACACTGCAGGTTTAGAGAAACGGTGTCTGTAGAAATTGTTGTTTAATCTTGCTTCGGAATTAAAATTTTGAGGAAGGGCTAGTAAATGGTGAATGAATGAATGAATGAATGAAGGAACATTTATAAAGCGCGTGGTTACCCAGGGGCATCCCAGCGCTAAGACGTCCAGTAAGCTACGAGGAAAGTAGGCAATGAGAAGATTAATGAAAAAGAAAGGTTTTCAGAAGTTTTCTGAACTTAAGATGTTCAGGTTCGGAGCGTATGTGTAGGGGAATGCTATTCCAGAGTCTAGATGCGTTATATGTGAATAGTCGACCTCCGCTACGTGCACGTTTAATCTTTGGTACACAGATTAATCCTTTTTTCCCCGATCTAAGGGCTCTGTTGGGTACATAAGGTTTACTCCAGGGACGGATCAAGGGCGGGCCCTTTCCTAAAAATGACTTATGGGTGATACACAGGGCCTTAAATTGCACTCTTTCCTGGACGGGCAACCAATGCAGGGTAGCGAGAGCAGGCCTTGCAGAGGAACGTTTGGGTATGTTCAGGAGAGTACGGGCCGCACAGTTCTGTACTGTTTGTAGTCTTTTAATGGTAGCCTGGGGGGCTCCCAAGTATAGGGCATTGGCGTAATCGAGCCGTGAGAGAACGAGAGCCTGCACCAGCAGTCGTCTCGCCGAAGGCGGGAGCATGGGGAGTATCTTTCTAAATCTTCTTAATAGACCATAGCAGCTCACAGCCACTATACGTGATTGCTCTCTAAAATCAAGATTGCAGTCAATCCATACTCCTAGACTCTTTACTTGTTTTTTAGGGGCAGGAGGGGAGCCTAGGCATTTGGGCCACAGGTGATCCACATTTAGGGGAGCAGACTTCCCCAGAAGCAGAAGTTCAGTCTTGGATCCGTTAAGTTTCAGAAAAGAATTGCTCATCCAATTAAAAACTTTTTGAAGAAAGGTGGATAGATCAGGGTCTGGTTCGTTGGCTTGCTTCAAGGAGACAATTAGTTGTGTGTCGTCGGCATATGTAATGATCTGTACCCCAAATGGGAGTACTAATTCAGCCAACGAACTCATGTAAAACGTTGAACATCGTGGGGCTTAGGGAAGATCCCTGCGGAACCCCACAGGTCAAAGGAATTGGTTTTGAAGAGCATTCCCCTTCGAAGACCGAATAAACCCTATTGAGAAGGAAAGACTGTAACCACTTTAGTGCCAACCCAGTCACTCCAGCGTCCCTCAGTCTTTGTATCAAAAGTTGGTGATTGACAGTATCAAAGCCGCGCTGAGGTCCAACAGGATAAGCGCAGCGCAGCCTCCATTGTGAAGGGTCTTCCTAATTTCTTCTACTGCAACTAAAATGGAAGTCTCAGTACCTTGTTGGGGTCTAAAACCAGTTTGCGTAGGATGTAGACGATTGTTGTCTTCCAAGAAGGCTGATAAAATTGAATTAATATATTTTTCAGTAAGTTTACTGACTCCTGGCAGTAAAGAGATTGGACGATAATTTCCCCAGTTCTCTGGGTCAAGGTTTGGTTTTTTCAAAAGTGCTTTCACCCTAGCATGTTTCCATTGCGGTGGCACAATCCCGGTTTTAAGTGATGAATTTATACAATCAAGTATAACTGGTGATACCACCTCCGCAATTTTGTGGAGAATGGTGGGGGGGGCAACATCTAGGGGGGAACCCGATTTAAGTTCTTTAAGCAATCTTTGCAGGGTGTTAAGATCCAAAGAATGGAATTCCTCCAACAAAAAAGGGGCGTCAAAAGTGATTATATCACTTGATCCACACCTTTGTGGAACAGTCATAGGAGGGAAAGAATTGTAAATAGTTTGTATCTTTTCTGAAAAGAAATCGGCGATTTGTTCACACTGCAATTGAACATTATTGGTATCAGTAGGAGGAATAGGGGGGGTAAGAAGAGAGTTGGCGATTTTAAATATCTCCCTTGAGGAGTTTGCAGCTAGAATGATTCCTTGATAATAGAGGGCTTGAGTATTTTTAATTTTATTTTTATATATTTTAATAGCCTCTTGGTATTTAATTCTACTGGCAACAGAGAAATCCTTCCTCCAGCTTCTTTCGTGCCTTTTACACATCTGTTTAAGCTGGCGTAGTTTTTGGGAATACCAAGGGTTTGTTTTTTTCCCCACCTTTTCTGAGATTTCCTTTTTCGGAAGGACACAATTAAGTGCAAGGTCAAGCCAATTATTAAAGTTGTCGTTGGCAACAATATGGTTAGGATGAGAGGGGGGAGCAGTGTCCTTTAGATTGCTGATAAAGGTGTCTAAGGGGAGTTTCGACCATTTGCGAGCAATTTTAGTAGCTCTGACAGTTGGTATGTTAGCGTCTGGTAGTGTCCAGTTAAAAGGGAGTAGGAAGTGGTCTGATCATGGAATAGGAACAGCATCCTCTACCAAGAGATGATTTATGTTGGAGAAAATAGGGTCCAACAAATGTCCCTTAATATGAGTAGGACTGTTGGTTTTTAACATGAATTGGAACATTGCCAATTCATCAACTAATTCCACTGTAGACCCAGATAGGTCATCATCGAAATGCAGGTTAAAATCACCCAAGATTGTAAAATTAGGGGAAGCACTGGCTAAATTTGCTCCCACATCTGGTAGATCCTTCCTGAAGAGCCCTAACGGGCCCGGTGGGCGATAAACCAAGATCCCTGAGAAGGTGTACGTGGGAGCTAAATCAATCACAAAGGACATACTTTCACAGTCGGGGACAGGGTTTGCAGTTGTTCTGCAAATGTAGTTGTCCTTGTGGATGATGGCCAGGCCGCCTCCACGCCCTATATTGCGGTCAAGCCTTTGGATAGCATAGTTTGGGGGACGAGATTGAACAATATCAAAATCCAAATCACTATTTAGCCAGGTCTCGGTTAAAAATAAAGCATCGGGATTTCTCTCTTCAAGGAGTAGATAGATTTCACTAGAATGTTTGGGGAGCGAGCGACAGTTAAGTAGCAACATCTTGAACTTTCTTTCATTAGCAATATCTAATGGAAAATGGATGGGAGTTTGAAAGCTAAATTTGCAGTTGGTACAATGTAAACTAATCATGTCAGGCAACATAGTATGGGCACACTTACTGTCAGCCTCTGTTCTCAAGGCGTGAAGTTGTGCAGCGTTAAAAGTGATTTTTTCCCTCTCCGAACCAGCAGAGGTTCCTGCCCCAGTCCCCGTCTGGGCGCGGACGGGCGCAGACGGGCTTGCCTTAGGCGCGCCTTTGGCGCGCCAGCGGCACGCCCGCTGCGCGCGTCCGCTGCGCGGTCGCGTCATAGGCCAATTTATCGGGGCCGGAATGACGTGCGATAGCATCAATAAACTAAACCGCTAACTTGTGCCCAGTGAGTCTTCCCCCCCGAGCTTTAACACAGCTCTTACAGTGCAAAGTCAGCAATCTAAAATACCGAGTTATATTTTAAAAAAAACACACACAATCAAATTTGCTAAAACAGTTTAAAATAGAGCGAGGCTAAATGGGATGACGTTAGTTCTCGTAGAGTCCCCTACAGGCGCCAAAGCGCGGTCGCGTCATCGGCCAATTTATCGGGGCCGGAATGACGTGCGTTAGCGTCAATAAACTAAACCGCTAACTTGTGCCCAGTGAGTCTTCCCCCCGAGCTTTAACACAGCTCTTACAGTGCAAAGTCAGCAATCTAAAATACCGAGTTATATTTAAAAAACAAAAAACACACACAATCAAATTTGCTAAAACAGTTTAAAATAGAGCGAGGCTAAATGGAATGACGTTAGTTCTCGTAGAGTCCCCTACAGGTGGATGGTTAAAATTATAAAATGTATTAATTACCCAAACAGAAATGAGGTGGAATACTTAGCCATAAACTTTGATGAGGTTGATGAAGTTAAACAGATTGGTAGATGCGTTTTCTAATCGTGAAAAACTTGTATGTCCAGCGAAAGCAGTTTCCACTGTCTCTAGTGTATGCTGTAGCTATCCACAAATAGCAAAATGTAAGTGCAGATGCAGCTTTTATTAATATTGGTAGTACTGTATTTAAAGAATGAATGTCATATGTAGCATTGTCGAGAATTATAACATTGTCCGGTTTGGTTTGGATTGACTTTGATCAGGAAAACATTTGTGCTGATGCTAGCTGTGTGGGGGAAAACAATCGGTTAAAGAGAGAATTTACCCCTCGTTTAGGCCAGTACCCAGTTTATGAGAAACAAAAAATCTGTCCAAAGCGAAAGATAACAAAACAGAATAGAGATGATTAACAAAAGACAGTAGAGTAGGAAAATTCCCAAAAATCAAAGAAGAAGAAACTACTAAATGAAGAAGAAATTGCAGATTATCAATTTGACAACATTACAAGGGTCAACTGCTATGCAAATGTTGTTGCCGATGTCCCATTCTATTTGCCAGATTTTGTTACCAAAATGGAACCAAAAAGAGATAAGAGAATTTCTAAAGCATTCTATGATTTGCTGCAAGGTTTACAGAGTGATAGAAATACAATACATTCTGTTTCAGGACCACAACATCTTATAGGTATGTCTACTGGATCAATAGTATTTACTCCCAGTATTCAACAAAATGCACAAAAATTTGCTATGGTGATGCAAGGAGTATTGGAGAAAGAAGAAGTAAATATTAATTACTTATTATGATTAAGTTGCAAATGGGAGCATAATTGCAAATATTGTCAATTCACCTCCACTACTGTAATCTATTCAGAACGATTCATGTACTTGACATTACCAGATTTTAAAACTGTGCCGTTTCAGCAATTGACCAAAAACACCAACAAAAATATGACCTGCCCAAACTGTAGATAAAACGTTATATCTACATTGTTTTTATAAAGAACAAGAAAATACATTATAATAATGTTACAATGATGTAGAGCATATGGTTCAAAACTGGATACTAAAACAACAAACTTTGTAGCTGGACAACTATCAATTTCAGGAAGGACTTTTACTACTTTGGCAATCATCTTTCATGAAGGAGTAAACACAATATCTGGACACTATGGGGTCGATTCCGATTCGGGCCGGAAAAAGCACCGACCGACTCGGATCCGGAAAAAATACCGACCGACACGTACCCGTGGCGCCCGACACGCCAAGTACGATGCAAGGCGCGAAAAATCCGACCGACACGTACCGAAACCAAGTCGACCGACTGAGCCGCACGGAAAACAGCAATCCGGCCGGAAAAACACGCGAATCCAACCGACCGACACGCACCCGGAACAAATCCGACCGAAACGTACACGCTAACTCCAAACCGCAAAGTACGATGCAAGGCGCGAAAACCACGAGCGAGTCGGACGGAGGACAAGCCGTACGACCGACACGCATACAAAACCGAGCCGAAGCAACACAATACACCGCGACCGACGCGTACGCAGCATAGAAAACTGCACAAACACAGCGTGAATGAAACGGATAACACCGTACGAGACCAATGCAGGGTCCGACTCGGTCACAAGAACGTTTCCAACATACACAAACAACACAAAGGAAAAATCACCCAAAAAAGGCCAAACAAGCAATTACCAAGCCAATAAATACTGGGGGGGTGGGGACAGAGAACAAAGACACACCCACAACTCCACCTATATAAAGGACACAAATCACTACCATGAGCCTTTGCAAATTCCATTCCACTGCCAGCACCCAAGAGAAAGCAACCACACACCCACAGCTCATCCCTCACACAAGCCACACACCATCAGCACACCAACAAATACCTACCTCACATACACCCAGCAAAACACACACTCACACACCCTCACCTGCACACCAACACACACATCACTCACCATCACCACCCATCACCATGCCCCCCAAGAAGAATCACAAGTTCCTAGATTGTGAATTGGAAGTCCTGGTAGACGAGATCCTCAGGGTAGAGCCACAGCTGTTTGGCACATTGGTCCAACAGACCCCCATGTCGCAGAAAACCAAGATGTGGGAGAGGATCATCAACAGGGTGAACGCCCAATCACCATGTCGGCGCACAAAGACCGACATCCAGAACAGGTGGTATGACGTGCGCAGGAGGGTACGGAAACTGCTGAAGCAAGACTACATCAACAGCCAACACACCGGCAGTGGCCCTCCTGCCAAGCCAATATACCTCAGGCCCTGGGAGGAGAAGGTGCGGGCCATCCTTCCGCCAGTGAGCATATATGGACTAGAGGACATCCCAGAGCCTGGTGAGTACACAACAAATGTACACAATATACTGCCACAAAACACACACACATCACTGTCAAGGGGAGAGTCAAACCATGCACTCATAGCAATCACACAGCAACCAGAACAGAATCATCCCAAAATGTGTATGTCAGTCAGAGAAACACAACACATGCCATCAAAAAAGTCACATCCAACTGTGCCAACACATGTACAAACACAACCACAACTACAGCTAGGCAGTGGCACAAATTGAACTAACAAACACATCCACACATGTAGCCACCACAACAACACCAACACACAGTGAAGACCACTCAAAGGAAGGAATTCTGTGTATGCTGGCCAAGTCAGTGTAGCCAATAGCATCATGGGAGTCGCAGTCACACATATTGCCCCCCCACAACTGTCCCATCAACACCACCATGAACCATGCGCACATCACAGGGAGTGGAGAAGGACTCACAAGATGGCTGACACTGGCAACTGCTGTGGGGAGCACAAGGCCCTGCTGCCAACTGTGCACCAACAAACAGCAGGACACCACTGACTGACATCCTGAGAGACAGCTTCCACTCCCTGCAATGCAAGCACGTTCCATGGTGGGATATCTGGCTGGCTGGGTGGGAAGGGGGACTTGCAGCACTGACTATAGTCACCAGCACCTCCCCTCACACCCCCCAACACAAACTCCACAGTACCCACCTGGTAGAATGCAATGCCCTCCATCCTAACACAAGATCCCACAAAGCACCACCACCCTGGGTTATGTTGTGTGAAGCACAGGGACACTCTTGGGACTCTTAGCCAAACAACTGCCAGGACAACACTCCCAGCCATCCTGTCAGCACAGCCAGCCCACCCCACAGGGAAGCAGAGTCAAAAGGAAGGAAGCATGGGCATGCTGGGAAGGGGGTGGAGGCAATAGCATGATGGGAGTCGTAGTCACAGACATTGCTCAGCCTCAAAACTGGCCCATCAACACCACCCTGAACCATGCTCACATCACAGGGAGTGGAGAAGGACTCACAAGATGGCTGACACTGGCTACTGCTGTGGGGAGCACAAGGCCCTGCTGCCAACTGTGCACCAACAAACAGCAGGACACCACTGACTGACATCCTGAGAGACAACTTACACTCCCTGCAATGCAAGCACGTTCCATGGTGGGATATCTGGCTAGCTGGGTGGGAAGGGGGACTTGCAGCACTGACCATAGTCACCAGCACCTCCCCTCACACCCCCCAACACAAACTCCACAGTACCCACCTGGTAGAATGCAATGCCCTCCATCCTAACACAAGATCCCACAAAGCACCACCACCCTGGGTTATGTTGTGTGAAGCACAGGGACACTCTTGGGACTCTTAGCCAAACAACTGCCAGGACAACACTCCCAGCCATCCTGTCAGCACAGCCAGCCCACCCCACAGGGAAGCAGAGTCAAAAGGAAGGAAGCATGGGCATGCTGGGAAGGGGGTGGAGGCAATAGCATGATGGGAGTCGTAGTCACAGACATTGCTCAGCCTCACAACTGGCCCATCAACACCACCCTGAACCATGCTCACATCACAGGGAGTGGAGAAGGACTCACAAGATGGCTGACACTGGCTACTGCTGTGGGGAGCACAAGGCCCTGCTGGCAACTGTGCACCAACAAACAGCAGGACACCACTGACTGACATCCTGAGAGACAACTTCCACTCCCTGCAATGCAAGCACGTTCCATGGTGGGATATCTGGCTGGCTGGGTGGGAAGGGGGACTTGCAGCACTGACTATAGTCACCAGCACCTCCCCTCACACACACCCCAACACAAACTCCACAGTACCCACCTGGTAGAATGCAATGCCCTCCATCCTAACACAAGATCCCACAAAGCACCACCACCCTGGGTTATGTTGTGTGAAGCACAGGGACACTCTTGGGACTCTTAGCCAAACAACTGCCAGGACAACACTCCCAGCCATCCTGTCAGCACAGCCAGCCCACCCCACCCCACAGGGAAGCAGAGTCAAAAGGAAGGAAGCATGGGCATGCTGGGAAGGGGGTGGAGGCAATAGCATGATGGGAGTCGTAGTCACAGACATTGCTCAGCCTCAAAACTGGCCCATCAACACCACCCTGAACCATGCTCACATCACAGGGAGTGGAGAAGAACTCACAAGATGGCTGACACTGGCTACTGCTGTGGGGAGCACAAGGCCCTGCTGCCAACTGTGCACCAACAAACAGCAGGACACCACTGACTGACATCCTGAGAGACAACTTACACTCCCTGCAATGCAAGCACGTTCCATGGTGGGATATCTGGCTAGCTGGGTGGGAAGGGGGACTTGCAGCACTGACCATAGTCACCAGCACCTCCCCTCACACCCCCCAACACAAACTCCACAGTACCCACCTGGTAGAATGCAATGCCCTCCATCCTAACACAAGATCCCACAAAGCACCACCACCCTGGGTTATGTTGTGTGAAGCACAGGGACACTCTTGGGACTCTTAGCCAAACAACTGCCAGGACAACACTCCCAGCCATCCTGTCAGCACAGCCAGCCCACCCCACAGGGAAGCAGAGTCAAAAGGAAGGAAGCATGGGCATGCTGGGAAGGGGGTGGAGGCAATAGCATGATGGGAGTCGTAGTCACAGACATTGCTCAGCCTCACAACTGGCCCATCAACACCACCCTGAACCATGCTCACATCACAGGGAGTGGAGAAGGACTCACAAGATGGCTGACACTGGCTACTGCTGTGGGGAGCACAAGGCCCTGCTGGCAACTGTGCACCAACAAACAGCAGGACACCACTGACTGACATCCTGAGAGACAACTTCCACTCCCTGCAATGCAAGCACGTTCCATGGTGGGATATCTGGCTGGCTGGGTGGGAAGGGGGACTTGCAGCACTGACTATAGTCACCAGCACCTCCCCTCACACCCCCCCAACACAAACTCCACAGTACCCACCTGGTAGAATGCAATGCCCTCCATCCGAACACAAGATCCCACAAAGCACCACCACCCTGGGTTATGTTGTGTGAAGCACAGGGACACTCTTGGGACTCTTAGCCAAACAACTGCCAGGACAACACTCCCAGCCATCCTGTCAGCACAGCCAGCCCACCCCACAGGGAAGCAGAGTCAAAAGGAAGGAAGCATGGGCATGCTGGGAAGGGGGTGGAGGCAATAGCATGATGGGAGTCGTAGTCACAGACATTGCTCAGCCTCACAACTGGCCCATCAACACCACCCTGAACCATGCTCACATCACAGGGAGTGGAGAAGGACTCACAAGATGGCTGACACTGGCTACTGCTGTGGGGAGCACAAGGCCCTGCTGCCAACTGTGCACCAACAAACAGCAGGACACCACTGACTGACATCCTGAGAGACAACTTCCACTCCCTGCAATGCAAGCACGTTCCATGGTGGGATATCTGGCTAGCTGGGTGGGAAGGGGGACTTGCAGCACTGACCATAGTCACCAGCACCTCCCCTCACACCCCCCAACACAAACTCCACAGTACCCACCTGGTAGAATGCAATGCCCTCCATCCTAACACAAGATCCCACAAAGCACCACCACCCTGGGTTATGTTGTGTGAAGCACAGGGACACTCTTGGGACTCTTAGCCAAACAACTGCCAGGACAACACTCCCAGCCATCCTGTCAGCACAGCCAGCCCAACCCACAGGGAAGCAGAGTCAAAAGGAAGGAAGCATGGGCATGCTGGGAAGGGGGAGGAGGCAATAGCATGATGGGAGTCGTAGTCACAGCCCTACATCCCCCACCACATGGCCCAGCAAGCTCACACTCATGCATGCACATCCCACAGAGAGTGGAAAGGCCCATCAAAGATGTCTGACACTGTTGCTGTGTCGTGGGGAGCACAAGGGCATGCTGGGTACTGCACACCAACCAACAGCAGGACACCACTGTCAGCCATCTTGCCATTGCCCTCACACCCACACACACTGAACTCCACACAAAAGCAAGTAAGTATGGGAATGCTGGCAAGTGGGGTGGAGGCAATGGCATGATGGGAGTCGTAGTCACAGACATAGCTCACCCCCACAACTGTCCCATCAACACCACCCTGAACCATGCTCACATCACAGGGAGTGGAGAAGGACTCACAAGATGGCTGACACTGGCTACTGCTGTGGGGAGCACAAGGCCCTGCTGCCAACTGTGCACCAACAAACAGCAGGACACCACTGACTGACATCCTGAGAGACAACTTACACTCCCTGCAACGCAAGCACGTTCCATGGTGGGATAACTGACTGGCTGCGTGGGTGGGAAGGAGGTCCGGCTGTCAACCAAACACAAGCAATGCAGACCATGTTCACACCCCAGAAAATACATAGAAATGCCCAAATAATGCAGGACAATGTGCCACACCAATATCAACCTCTGACTGTGACGACTTAGGACAATGCAATGTACAGGCCCGCACCCAGAGGCACAGTCACAACTGTCATGTGTGTCAACCATTGATGCCTGCAGAAACATGACATACATTGTTTGTGTCTCCCAAAAACAGGTGATGATGGGGACACAGCAGCAGACGCTGAGGAGTCCCAGTCCCAGGCTCAAGAGGATGCCGAGCTCACTGGCGTCGTACAGCCTCTGTCCTCCTCGGACGATGAAGAACAACCTGGCACATCCGGTGCAAGTCAACATGCAGCACCAGCAGGACCACCAGCTGCAGCACCAGCAGGACCACCAGCTGCACCCCCTGCACCCACCCCTACAACGACTGTCACCACGAATACCATCCCTGCCGACATGGACAGAATAAGGAGCAACACCAGCACAGTGACCCTGGACCAACCTGGGGCCATGGACACCACCACCACCACCAACCCCCAAGGTGGACCAGGGTTATCTGTGCGTGCCACTGCACACACTGCACATGTCAGCAGGGGTGGTGGGAGGGGTGGGAGACAGAGGTCGCTGCTTGCAGACGTTGCTGGTGTGCATGACGACCCACAACTGGTACGCATAGCTGATGCGTACCAGTCCAGCACCGGAGAGCTCAGCCAGGTAGTGGGGCTCCTCAGAGACATTAAACAGCAGCAGGCTGCCCATCATGCCCGCTTGAACTCCCACATGTCCCACGTGGAGTCACACATGTCCCGTGTGGACTCACACATGTCCCGCGTGGAGTCCAAGTGGGATGCACTGCATGAGATGACGGCGGTGCACAGGGACATTTTACAATGCCTCCGCCAGATGAACAGCAACCAGTCCACACCTCCCTGTGTGCCAACAACATCTGGTGCCGAACAAACTGCAACTGCCACAGGGAGGGAGGAGGACTCTGGCGGAGAGTCCCCTGCACCGCAGCAGCCTGCACTTGAGGGCCCCCCCCCAAGAAGAGGGGTCGTCCGAGGAGGGAAAAGTGAGAGGCCGATGGCCAAGCGCAACTCCCAGGAAGCCTGAACCTGTTCTGGATGTTCGCCTTTGTGCACAGACTGTTCACCCTGTTGACGGCAACACTACTCCCACACATTGCATGGGGAGTACAAGTTGGACCAATGTGTCAGACAACTGTGGCCCCGATACTGGGGATCCTGTCTACCCGGACTTTCAATTCACCTAGGAACTTGGGATTGCAAGATTCATGTACAGCACAACCCATCCTATGCACTATTAACACAAATGTATCACAATAAACACACTAATACACCATACTTGCCTCTGTCGTGATTCCAACGTGGGTGCTGTTATGGGGATGATGAACTGCAAAATTACACTGTGTATGCGAACTGCAACAGCAAGGACAACACAGGCATGTGAGTACAGGCAACGTGACACACATGAGGGAGACACACCACCAGGGCTACACGACACATACACACCTAGGCCATCTGACTCATTGCCTACACTGATGTTGCCAGGGAAGACGGTGCAATGCACAGACACCACACCCATTCCCAGTTGTAGTCAAGTAGCCCACAGGTGCAGTAAGCAAATGGCAGTCAAATGTGTGACCACAGACAACGCACATCACAAAGTGAAGCACAGGTTTATTACACAGTTGCAACATGCCGTAACCACTACAGATGCAAGGTAACCCCACCTGGTAGCGGGCACACAGTCAACAACTGTAGACGGAAGGAAGTCCATGGGTGTGGCGCACATCACCTGTAGGGACACAACAGCTACCAGCCTGGATGTGCAATCACGTCGTTGGTGGACACAGTTGACCAAACGAATGTGAAAGTACCCTGTGAAGGACAGAAATGACACACAGTCAAAAGCAATGGAGTACAGGACAGAACAGCAAAACTCATGCACAATACATGTTACAAGATACCCACCCAGAACCAAGTTAGCATGTCAACACTGTTGGGGAGTACAGCCCACCTGTCACCACACATCGCAACACACATCCAGTCAAGTAGCCCATGGACACACTCCAACAGCACCAGAGCACCACCCACACATCATGCCAACTCACATCATTGACATGACACCTCAGGATACTCACATTCAGCGAAAGAAGTTGGTGATGAGCTGTGTGCGGACATCACCATCACCATCACCATCATCATCATCATCATCGTCACTGGCATCGTGGTCCAGGCCAGGATCCTCCACAGGTGGCGGATGTTGGTCATTGTCATCCTGGATGAGAGGCAACTCCTTCCGCACTGCCAGGTTGTGGAGCATGCAGCAGACGATGATAATCTTGCACACTTTCGCAGGGGCATATGGGAGGGACCCTCCGGTCTTGTCCAGGCAGCGGAAGCGGCTCTTCAGGAGACCAAAGGTCCGCTCAATCACTCTCCTGGTCCGACCAGGTGCCTCATTGTAGCGCATCTGGGCAGGTGTCACAGGGTTCCTGAGGGGTGTCAGCAACCACGGCATGTTGGGGTATCCCGAGTCACCTATGGACAGACAAGTGCACATTAGCTGACTTGGAAAAGTGGGCGGAATACTACAGATCAGATCACACACAATGGCACAAAGTCAGTACACACCAACAAGCCAGGCACGCTGGTTCTGCATCTGTGCCATGATCCTGGGGATGCGACTACTCCTCATCACAAAGGCATCGTGTGCTGAACCAGGGAAACGGGCACACACGTGTGTGATGGTCATGTCTGCAAGACACACCACCAGTGCATTGACCGAGTGGTAGTGCTTGCGGTTCCTGTAGGCCTGCTCCTGGGCCTGTGGTGGTACCAAAGCCACATGTGTCCCATCAATGGAGCCAATGACATGCGGCATCCTCCCCAGGGCATAAAATTCACTCTTCACGTCAGTGAGTCGTCGCAGTCTAGGGAAATAGATGTACCGGTTCAGGAAGAGCAACATTGCCGCCAAAACATCGCGGAGCACACGGCTGAACATGGTCTGTGACATCCCACCAGCAGTCGCCACAGTATGTTGGAAGGTACCAGTGGCAAAGAAGTGTAGGGCTGCCATCACCTTCACCTTGGGGGTCAGCGCTGTAGGATACGGCCGGCCAGGCTGCAAATGTGGGGACAACTGCACTGCCAAATCCTCAATCAGCTGCCTGGTGAAGCGGTACCGTCGGATGCTGTCCCATTCCACCATCGTTGCCAGGTCTGGGAATGGCCGATGGACAGCAGGAGCCCTGCAGTGCAGAGGAGAAGTAAGCAAGATTGTCAGTCACCCCACATATGCGGCATTGAACACACTCAAGATCCCAACATACATCATTATGAGGCACAACTACATGAAGTGTGCAGTACCGGAAGGACATGTATGGTACATACATGGCCAACATCTGTCAACACGGTCCTACAGGTGGCATCAATTTGTCCCAGGTTGGCCCATTGGATATCATGAAGCCGTGTCACAGTTCCCATCTCCTGCTGCCGTGTTACAATAACCCCCCACAGTGACATGTGAGGACAGATGTGCCCCAGGCACCACAGCTCAACGACAGGTACATTCCCAGGGACCCTGTAATGCCACATGGACACTGGCATTACATGGAGTATCATGTATACACCACAGCAAAACAACCTTGACCCCCACAGGTAGTGGCCCCACTTGCCATGGCAGGACAGACATGGACGTCTGTGACACACACGCACAACATCAGAGTCCATGCACACACAACGTGGATGTGGAGACTGTCTCCCATTGTGCACATGAAATCAGAGACATTGTAAACACTACATGCACAAAGACTGTGGAGGACCATCACTATTGTGCCACTGGGACACCCTGGCTCAAACATACCGTCCCACATGGGACTCACGGGGTATGTGACATGACATACACATACACCACTGTGAAATGTGACCATGGCACATGCACAGATATGAACAGTTGCACATCACAGTGGTCACGTACACGTAACACCCAGGATCCTGTCCCCATGAACACGTGCACAGCCTGGGGGTGGCTGCCCACAGGTGACACCCACAGGACAACATGTACACCAACATACACACAATAGGAAATGCAGCCTTACATGCCTTATGATAAGGTTTGGACAGGCTGTCGTGATGTAGGTGTGCCCCTCACTCCCTGGGAGCTATCTGTGGCTGGCATATGTCCATCTGAGACAGGCATGCTGACATATGCCAGTCACATGTACAGTGATGCGTTGAACAGCAATGGACCGATCGGTGCCTCCGGCCGGCCCATTGCTTTCAATGTGTGCGGGTACGCGTTGTACCCCTGTGCGCGTTGAACAGCAATGGACCGATCGGTGCCTCCGGCCGGCCCATTGCTTTCAATGTGTGCGGGTACGCGTTGTACCCCTGTGCGCGTTGAACAGCAATGGACCGATCGGTGCCTCCGGCCGGCCCATTGCTTTCAATGTGTGCGGGTACGCGTTGTACCCATGTGCGCGTTGAACAGCAATGGACCGATCGGTGCCTCCGGCCGGCCCATTGCTTTCAATGTGTGCGGATACGCGTTGTACCCCTGTGCGCGTTGAACAGCAATGGACCGATCGGTGCCTCCGGCCCATTGCTTTCAATGTGTGCGGGTACGCGTTGTACCCCTGTGCACGTTGTACCGCAATGGACCGATCGGTGCGCACCCATTGACAATGGGCTTGCCTGGCAACGGACGCGTTTTCGAATTTCGAACGAGTCGGTTGCTGGAAAATCAGTTGGTCACCCACAACAATGTTGCAAAATCATGTATGTCATGAAGTTGAAGATTTGAAGGATGCTGTGGGCGTGTTTTGGTGCTGCTATTCCATGGATTGGCCAGATTCAGAAGATGCAAACGACTTGGACCTATCACTTTGGACACAAGGGACAGTATCTGCCTCTCCAGCACATATATATTGCTGGCTGTTCCCCTGAGAGCCCACTTGCCTGCACTACATGCTCCAAGACGACATCTGCCACTGCACTGCTGCTGTCTCTGCCCCTCTGGACCCTGCAATGGCATGTACTGTGGAGAGAGCCCCAGCCTTCAGCCTTGAAGAGAACCAGGCCCTGCTGGACAGCCTACTTCCACAGTACAGCAAGCTGTATGGGACACCAGGGGAGCAGGTGAGTGTTCTGTGCACTGCCTTTCTGAATGTGCATTTTGTCTGACTAGCAAGGCTGAGAGTCTGCACGCCACTGGCTAGCAGGCTCACTGAGTAGTTGTCACCCCCCATAGTGTGTAGTGACTTGCACTGGACAGGTATGGTGCAGTGACAGTGCATTTGAACATGGTTTTACTTCCCATGCAATGATACCATGTAGTGACGTCTGGCAAACTGTCCATGGTCAGCTTTGCACTGCCTGTGTACATCATGTGCCCCTGTGATTGAGACATGTATATACGACTGTGTCATGCACGGATATGTTGCATGTGTGGTAATGGCCTTTTCACTTTGTCATCCTGACAGGTTAATGCCCATCGGAAGCAGGAACTCTGGAAGGACATCGTCCGGGCTGTCCGGTCCGTGGGGGTCTACAAGCGCCGGATCCGCAACTGCCAGAAGAGGTGGCAGGACCTTCGGGGCTGGACCCGGAGGATTGCACGGGTCCAGCTGAAGCTGTCGCCTCCTCGCAGGAGGGGCGGAACACGGACCCTGACCCCCCACATGCTCCAGATCCTGGCGGTGGTGTTTCCAGACCTGGATGGGCAGCTGAAGGCCAGACAGCAGCAAGGAGGGGTGAGTCAAAGACTGCACTGTGAACTCTGTATTACATGCTTTGTGCCCTCCTCTGGCCTGGTTCAACTGCCACAGTGCAGCAGTCATGTTGTCCAGGAGCCATGTCCCTCTATTGTGCACTGCCCACTGCTCATCTGATACCCAGGTGTGGCCCTTACAGTCAGGGAATTGTGTCACTTGGGACTGTGTCCTTGCAGTTTGCTTCACTAAAGGTGGGGGACAGCATCTGTTTCCCTGACTCTGTTGTGGGCATCATGGGTGGGTCCATTGTTCACACAACGCCTGGTTTTGGACATGTGATCTGCGTGTTGCTTTGATATGCGGTCCACTTGCTGAGCTGAGCCACCACATGTGCCTGGGGTATGTGGCACACCCCCATGCAGCGGGTGGGAACAATGTTTGGGCCCCAGGAGTGTGCAGATTACGTGTGTCACACATACATAGCCAGCTATCCACTGTCCAGGGCACATCCCTCATTCATGTGGAGCAGGACAGTCATGCCTACTCCAGGCCATGCAATGCACTCTGTACTCCCACTCCCGTGTATCAGCTGACACATTGTGCACAGTGATTTGACCCCTCCGGTGTCTGCCTCTGTGTCAGTGTGCTGTGGATTAGTTGCCAGGACTGCTGTGGTGTTTCTTGGTAGGGGCTCAGCATGCCCCTGGAGATGTGACCATAGGAGACGATACTTGTGTGTCACATAGGTGTTTGATCAGCTGCCCGTGCAGACTGGGGTATGCAAATGTGATGTTCAGGCAGCTGTTCCCCATTCACAGCAAATTGTGAGGGGCTCAGGTTCAGAGGGTAGTGTCACAGGTCTCCCATATGTCCAATAGGTGTGACCTGGACAGATGAGGGTTGAGATGATGTGTTGTGTGGGGGATGTACATGTGCACTTGTGCAGCTCCAGGACTTGCATTCCCCATGACCTACTATTGTGACACAGTGCATAGTGTTGTTGTCTGGCTGCCAAGTCATACATCACTGAGACAGTGATGTATGACTTAACAGTCATGCCTCTGCCATGGCATGTGTCAACTTATTTGTGGTCCTGCAGGGGAGTGACATGTGCTACATGCACACCATAGTGGCGCTGGCTATCAGGACATGGGTGCATCATGGTGTCTGTCGCTGGTATGCATCACATGCATTTCCTATTTGACTCTGGGCATCCCTTTCATCCGGAAACCTGTACTGACTCAGTGGCAAGAGCTGTGATGTGTCCACACCGTGTCCTCTGCACTGTCCAACTACTGTGTACTTGGTGCATGTGTCCACACTGGGGTGTTGCAATCCAACAGACACCAGACAGATGGGTGCAAGGCCATGTGGGATGTGAGTGCCATGCTTGGCATCAGACTGACAATTGGCTTCTCCTGTTCAGTTAGGGCACTTTTAGCAATGTACAACTAATGATGCCAGGGCTTGCTCTGTGATGTGTTGTGCTCACAGTGGTGTGTGCGTTTGGTGCAGGTGACTGATGTCTGTCTGTTTCCCCATTGTTTGCAGATACATCCACGGCCACGGAAGGGGACAGCTCCACGGACCAGGAGGAGCCAGAGAGCCAGACTGGGTCAGCAGCCGAGGAGTGGTCGGAGGGACCCAGTGGCACGGAGGGCGAGGGGAGCCACACCGAGGAGTCCTCAGCACCATCCACCTCAGCTGAGGACCAGAGCAACTCGGAGGATGACTCCCTTGTGGAGGCGGGTGTCAGTAGCCACCACACCCCAGCTAGTGTTGCTGTCCCCGCCACCACCAGCACCACCACCGCCCTCCCATCAGCTCCCATTCCCTAGGTCCGTGGAGGCTCCCATGTTCGGGAGCGTGTCTCCTTTGGGCCAGGCACCGCACCCCCTGCCCCTGTGTCCCCTGCTGCCCTGAGTGAGGAGTCTGTGTACCTCCTTCGCCAGCTCCATGTAGGGCAGACAGCCATGCTGAGTGTCCTCCATGCGCACACCGCACTGTTGACTCAGCTGGTGTCGTTCATGGAGGGCATCTCATCGGGCATGTCTGACCTACAGAGGGGCAACAGGTCCATGGACTCCTCCCTGACGGCAGCAGTGTCCCTCCTCAGACAGTCCCTCACCCCTCCTGCCTCTGCTCCATCCACACTCCCCAGCACCTTGCCCGTCCCAAGCACACACACACCGGCACAGGCACACACCAGCACACACACATCCAGCACACAGACACACACGCCACAAACTAAACGCACACGCATGCACAGTCAGGGGACTGAAACCAGACTCACAGGGGATGGGGCCCTGGTACACACACACGCATCCACGGGCACTGCGCAGTCCTCAGTTGCCTCTCCCTCCAAAGCACCCTCCCTTGCCTCACCTGCAACCCCAAAGACCCAGCGCCTCTTCCTCAGTGACCTCGGCCTCTTCCCCTCCGATCCAGCTGCCCCAGCATCCAGGGGGAAGAGGAAGCCCCCCCACATGGAGCAGAGTGCCCCTCGCCCCCGGACACCCTCCCCCAGGCGCAGACAGACTGAGGCCCCCACCCGCAAGTCCCCCCGGAGTGGTAAGAGCAAGACCCCGCCGCCGCCCTGCAGCTCAAGCACCAGGTCACCTTCCTCCATCCCTCAGGCCCCCACTCCACAGGTGCCCCCGCCACACCCTGCCCCAGGTTCCCCCACCCACAGATATACCATCCCCAAGAGGCTCCGGCCTTCTCCCCTGCCACTTGCTCTCCCGGCACCACACCCCCCGCTGCGCTTGTCTGTGCCACTGATGTGGTGAGGGTGTCCTCCCCCTCTGTCCAGCCCACCTTGCCTGTTCCCCATTCTCCTCCCCTGGTGGTAGGCACTGCAGTGGAGTCCACTACCACCCTGTCTGACTTGGGCACTGCAGTGGCGGACCTGTCCACTCCATCTGCAGGGTCCACTGCAGTCGTGCCGGCACCCACAACATCTGAGCCATGCCCCCAGTTGTGCCGGCACACACCATGTCAGACACCTCCACTGCAGTTGTCAGTGGCTCTCCAGCACCCACCACCCCTTCCCTGCTTCCTCCTGGTGAGCCCTGATCATCTCCCTGCGGTGCCTGGCCTACCCCCCCGGTTGCCCCCCTAGTGGATTGTCCCTGGTTTTGTGCAGGCATGTGTAGGGTGGCATCTGCCACTGTCACCCACTTGTGACTTTGTTGATGGACTGGCCATTGGCCTTTGTTTATGTTCTACCGGACTTCTACTTTTAATGCCACATATGCTGAATAAAGCAACTTTCTGTTCTCTAGTGCTTTTGCTTCTGATGAACATGATGTTGATGATGCTAAGAATGCCCTTGCTGCAGTGATGGTGATATTTGGTCTCATGATAATGAAGTGTTACTGTGCAGGAACCCATGTGGTCCAGGGGTTATGTGTCCTATCCTGTGGTGTATCCATGTCATCCATAGCAGCATCTGAGGGTGTCATGTGTTCAGTATTTGGCAATGAGATTTCCTACTTAGATTGGCAACTTCACATCTGTGGCTTCCACCCCTGCACATCTGTTGTGCCTGCCATTGTTCTATTTGTCTACTTCCCTGACCGTGTGGCCATCTCCAGTGAACATGCAGGTTTGGGCATCAATGGGGAAGGACTCATCTGTGTTGTCAGTGCAACATTGCTATACAAGTGTGTTGGATCTGTGCTGATGATTCCGTTGGCACTTCCATGACCAGGCTGATGGGACGGGAGCCCTCATTTGTTGCTAATTGTTGATTGTGTGTCCCATTGCTGCCATGGTATGGTATCTGTTCGCCTCACATCTGCAGTCTCCACAGGGTATCTGCATGTGTGTGCCCATTGGTGCAAATATGTGGGTCTGCATTCGGATGGTCACTTCTGTCATTGTGTCATTGATTATTGTTTACGGTATCAGCCCCCATAGGTGTTGTTTGTCTGCACATGGCCAAAGTTATGTCTTATTTGCACTGCAGGATTTGGCTCCCCCAATTTATGTTGCAATGGGACACATACACTACTTTGCCACTGATGTGTTTGTTGTTCTGTGACCAGGAATCATCCATGCAGTTTGGCAGTTGCACCTCTTACTTTGTCAACACTTGCCTTTTGGTCACTGTGATGATGGGGGTTTGGACCCCATTGCCACAATGTTCAAAATGTGCTTCAGCTATGGACCCCACACTTACATTTTGGTCACTGTGATGATGGGGGTTTGGTCCCCATTGCCACAATGTTCAAAATGTGCTTCAGCTATGGACCCCACACTTACATTTTGGTCACTGTGATGATGGGGGTTTGGACCCCATTGCCACAATGTTCAAAATGTGCTTCAGCTATGGACCCCACACTTACATTTTGGTCACTGTGATGATGGGGGTTTGGTCCCCATTGCCACAATGTTCAAAATGTGCTTCAGCTATGGACCCCACACTTACATTTTGGTCACTGTGATGATGGGGGTTTGGACCCCATTGCCACAATGTTCAAAATGTGCTTCAGCTATGGACCCCACACTTACATTTTGGTCACTGTGATGATGGGGGTTTGGTCCCCATTTCCACAATGTTCAAAATGTGCTTCAGCTATGGACCCCACACTTACATTTTGGTCACTGTGATGATGGGGGTTTGGTCCCCATTGCCACAATGTTCAAAATGTGCTTCAGCTATGGACCCCACACTTACATTTTGGTCACTGTGATGATGGGGGTTTGGACCCCATTGCCACAATGGTCATGGCCTGCTTGCATTGTGCGTGCCACACACATATATGTGTGGCACATGTGCTAGGGGGTCACATTGTATGTTCAAAGTCATGTTCGGTGTTGTAGGCATTTGACACAGTCTACACACGCTTGTCATGGTGTTGGGGGGATGTCTCCTTCTTGCATTCCCTAGGTTGTGGTGTGCTGGTTGTGTCATGCATTGTCCATCCTATGAGTGGGGGTGGTAGTAGTGGTAGGCATCCTGCCCCCCCTGGCTAAGGGTGGTAGTAGTGGTAGGCATCCTGCCCCCCCTGGGTAAGGGTGGTAGTAGTGGTAGGCATCCTGCCCCCCCTGGCTAAGGGTGGTAGTAGTGGTAGGCATCCTGCCCCCCCTGGGTGAGGGTGGTAGTAGTGGTAGGCATCCTGCCCCCCCTGTGTAAGGGTGGTAGTAGTGGTAGGCATCCTGCCCCCCTGGGTAAGGGTGGTAGTAGTGGTAGGCATCCTGCCCCCCTGGGTAAGGGTGGTAGTAGTGGTAGGCATCCTGCCCCCCTGGGTGATGGTGGTAGTAGTGGTAGGAATCCTGACCCCCCTGGGTGAGGGTGGTAGTAGTGGTGGGCATCCTGCCCCCCCTGGGTGAGGGTGGTAGTAGTGGTGGGCATCCTGCCCCCCTGGCTAAGGGTGGTAGTAGTGGTAGGCATCCTGCTCCCCCTGGGTGAGGGTGGTAGTAGTGGTAGGCATCCTGCCCCCCCTGTGTAAGGGTGGTAGTAGTGGTAGGCATCCTGCCCCCTGGCTAAGGGTGGTGGTAGGCATCCAGCCCCCCTGGGTGAGGGTGGTAGTAGTGGTGGGCATCCTGCCCCCCTGGCTAAGGGTGGTAGTAGTGGTAGGCATCCTGCCCCCCTTGGTAAGGGTGGTAGTAGTGGTAGGCATCCTGCCCCCCTGGGTAAGGGTGGTAGTAGTGGTGGGCATCCTGCCCCCTGGCTAAGGGTGGTAGTAGTGGTAGGCATCCTGCCCCCCTGGGTGAGGGTGGTAGTAGTGGTAGGCATCCTGCCCCCCTGTGTAAGGGTGGTAGTAGTGGTAGGCATCCTGCCCCCCTGGCTAAGGGTGGTGGTAGGCATCCAGCCCCCTGGGTGAGGGTGGTAGTAGTGGTGGGCATCCTGCCCCCTGGCTAAGGGTGGTAGTAGTGGTAGGCATCCTGCCCCCCTGGGTGAGGGTGGTAGTAGTGGTAGGCATCCTGCCCCCCTGTGTAAGGGTGGTAGTAGTGGTAGGCATCCTGCCCCCCTGGGTGAGGGTGATAGTAGTGGTAGGCATCCTGCCCCCCCTGGGTGAGGGTGGTTGTGGTGGTAGGCATCATGCCACCTCTGGGTGAGGGTGGTAGTGGTGGTAGGCATCATGCCACCCCTGGGTAGGGGTGGTGGTGCGCATTCAGGCCCCTGTGTGCATATGTGGCATTGGTGATGGGCATCCCGCCCCTATGGTGCTGCTGTTGCTGGTGTAAGTATATTCAGCATCCCCGTGTGTGTGTGTGATTTGTCGTGTTCGTGTTGTATGTGTTTTGTGGTTGGTGTCTGGCTTACCTTCTGCGCCGTACGCGTCCGTGCCTGTTCCGGTAGTAAATGTAGAATATTGGTATGATCGGGACGAAGGGATTCATGGTTGGTTCGTGTCGTTCGTCCTTCTCGTTGCTTCGCGTCGTCCTCGTCGCTTCGCCTCGTCCTCGTTGCTTCGCGTCGTCCTCGTCGCTGCCGTGTTCGTCTCGTAGCCGTTGATCGTGTTGTGGCCCGAATCAGAGCTTATGTGCGCCTCTCCCGGATGCTTTGACGTGCCGTGCGTAGCGACGGGTTCGGCGCGTACGGAAAGCGCATCGTACTTGTCCGGCCAGACAGGGCTGCATTTTTCCTTCCGTGCGACTCGATTCGGCGTTTCCGGATTCGCCTCGGTCGGAGAACAGGACCTGGTTTGGGTGAGTACGGCTCGGCCGGATTTTTTGCTGTTGTGCGCATCGTACTTGCTCGTTCGGTGTGCTGTACGGATCGGTCGGGAAACAGGCTTTCGCATGGCTTTTTTCCCGACCGAATGGTATTGGGTGCGCCTCCGACCGAGATCGGAATCGGCCCCTATATGGTTTATTTAAGATCCCAATCTGGATGAACTGAATGCAATGACACTAATCTAAAATTGAATGCAAGACTACATAAGAGATTGCCAACATCATATCTCTTATTTCTTCAACCAAAGTTCTGAGGATATTTTGTAGATAAAAAAACTGGTGTACAGTATTATGTGATTTATGATTTATTAGACATTATTCGGCCTATTGGGGGTAACGTCTTCAGAATATTGTTGGAAACGTAACCAACAGTCCGTATTTATTCAAAAGTAGTTAATGTTAGCTCTAAATACTACATTCTCTTATTACAGTTAAATAATAAATGTATATAGTGCAATAACAACAGTCTTAGGTTACCAACTAAAACTGTCTTCAAAAATTAGAAACCCTTTTGTTTCTGTAACAAGAATGTCTACATACTACTGTGTAGTACTTTGACTACATGGATCATCACCATTTTCCATAATACTTAACCTACAAGAAAGGATGCTTTCAAAAGGTTCTAAAAAAATTGAGGACTGCTTCACAATTATATGTCATATTGTACCAGTTATGACAATATAAGAAACAGTGAAAACCTATGTTTCTTGAGATTATTGCAGTGAGCTTAGAAAAATAATAATAATTTGTGAATTATATAAGTGTTATGCATAGTATTATTGATTTGTAAAAATGTACTATGAGGCATTGTTTTTTGTTTTTAAATCCATAGATTGTTTTTTCCCCACTGTTCATTGATGATGCTTCACACAGACTATTGTTTATGATGAGCAAATATGAAAGCTGAGAACAGTTGTATTAAACTGTTACAGTTGAAGTAATGTATGTTAGTATGATTTTGTAATCTTCAAGTTCAAATACTAACATATTTTCGTTGTTCTTCTTTTTCCAGAGTGGATGAAGTTCAGAGATATTGTATATGTCAAATCACTTTTCTATCATAGACAGATTTATTACTCATAAGAATACTAATGCACCCGTTCTATCACACAAACAAGCTCTAATACACCCATTTACACACCCATGCACGCATGCATGCACCCATTCACTCACTTATACAGTTACTCACATAGCCAAATACTGGCTAATACATTCACTCATCCACTGTTTCACTCATCCGCTGTTTCACTCACCCTTGTACAAAATGAATCACCCATTCCCTCACCCAAATAGACACTGACACACCCATTCACTCACCCATATACACACACATTGATAAACCGATTCCCTCATTCATAAATAAACCAAAACAGCCATGCATGCACTCATACACCAATTCAGTTACCCAAACCAGCAATAATACACCCATTCACTCAGCTATGCAAGCACTAATGCACCTATTTGCTCCCTGATTCAATCATCATGCAGCATGTATGCACTCATTCAATAACCTATGCACTACTTATGTACTCATTCTAACATCCATGCACCACTCATACACTCAAACGATCATCTATGCATCGCTCATACATTCATTCTACTATCCACACACCACTCATGCACTCATTCAATTATCCATGTGCCAATCATGCACTCATTCTAACATCCATACACCACTCATTCAATCATCCTTGTACCACTCATACACTCATTCAATCATGCATGCCCCACTTAAACACTAATTCAATCGTCCATGCACCACGTATGCACTCATTCACTCACCCATGCACCACTTGTGCACTCATTGAAGCACCCATGCATCACTCATGCACTCATTCTTTTATCCATACACCTTTCATGCACTCATTCAATCACCCATGCACCACTCTCATCCTCATTCAATCATCCATGCACCACTCATGCACTCATTCTATCAGCATAGATGTACTCATGCACTAATTTATTCATTCAGCTAATATTTTTTAAACCAGAAAAGGTGGTTCTGAACAGAACCAATTTTTTGTTTTTTTCGTAACTGGTTTTGATTTTTTTTAGTTTTTTAACATTTGTTTTGTATTTTATCAAAAATAAAATGGCAAGGAAAACAACATAATTGTGACCACTGACAGAATAATAGTGGTTCAAGTGGTCAACAAATAGGAACAAGAATTGTTTTTCACACTCTGCAAGATTACATCTGCAGACTGCTCCCTGGCTGTTATGATTGTGTTTCAGTCCATGCAGAAGGTAGCAAATCGCTTTAGTTCTGGTATCATTTGACTGCATCTTCTCTCCGCTCCAACTGGTACTTTGTCACTAGGAGCAGGTGCTGGAGGTCTGGAGGCTGATGATCCTTCTCCTTCTCTCTCCTTCTGTGCAATTTTTAGTTGCTTCTTGTGATATGTTTTTAACCCCTTCGCTGCGTTCGTCGGCCAACGGCCGTCGCGAGCACTACCTCGGTAGTGCTGCGCACGTCCGTTGGCCGACGCGACCCCGCCCACTCCTTTGAAGTGCCGCACTGCGGTGGAATGTTCGCCGCGGTAAAGGGGTTAAGTTGTACAAAATACTTGTTGTACCACATGAATATTTTTTTGCTGTGCCTCGAGATAATGTCTTCTCACATATGCTACACTTCACCAATTTAGCTGTAGTCTTCAATTTACATGATGTGATAGTGCGGAAATCCCAAGCTACGCTTTATTTCTTCATTGGTGGTTCTTCGTCAGAAGACTTTTCTTATGCAGCTTGGACCTCCTGCTCTCAAACAACTTCAAGCGGTGGCACCTCTTCCTCTGCATCTTATGATGCCATTTTATTTTTAATATAATAGGAAAAAAAGCTAAAAACCAGCACACTTTTCCAATAAAAGTAGTATTCACGACTACTGACGACATTGCGACTTCCGGTGTTGCCACAAAAATGGGGAATACACTTTAAAAGTGCTTTTTTTGACATATGAATAGAAAATGGAAAGTTATGTTACTAAACACCCATAGTCAAACTTTATCTAAAATATGTCTACATGTGTCTTTTACACTTTGTGAAAAACACGTGTTATTCGTGACTACTGACATCATCGCAACATCCAGTGTTGCAGTGAAAAAGGAAAATACACTTTAAAAGTGCTTTTTTCAACAAATGAATACAAAGAGGAAAGTTAAACCAATATCTTCAGAAACACCTAGAGTAAAACTTTAGCTAAAATATGTCTATATACGTATTTTACACTTTGTGAAAAACACGCGGTACTCGCTACTACTAATTTCATTGTGAAAAAGGAAAATACATTTTAAAAGTGCTTTTTTTGACATATGAATACCAAGAGGAAACTTAAGCTAATAACGTACTAAACACGTAGGGCGCAATTATGATGTCGGACGGACCACCACAGACGGCCTGTCGGTGCCGGTCCTTGTGGCATGTGGTGCTGATGTCCGACCGGTGCATTATGATGCACATGATTGGAGGCAGCAGGCAGATGGAATGACTGTGGGAGGGATGGGCGGAAACAGAATCTAGGAGGCTTAATATGTGGCTCAATTTTGACAACATTTTATTGAACAGTTGTGCAATGCAATAAAGTCCATAAAACTTGAAGGATAAGACTCTCCTGATGATGTTCTCTCCGTCATTCTTCTCTCTTCTTCTTCTTATGAATGTCCACTCAACGAGGTCAGGATGGAGTACCCCCGGAGTCTCTCAAAGAGAAGAAAACAGCGGTAAGTGGAAAGTCCCTACTTTAAGTCTTTAAGTTTGTATCACCGTCACCACACCCGGAGTGAAGGGCAAGAGAGGGGAAAAGAATTAAACTGTACCAGTCAAAAAAAATAGGTTTGAGACTCTGTATTTCCCTTTTAGAATTCCCTGCAGTCCCCTTACTTATAAAAGCCTTATCCCAAAATAAAGAACGCAAAATAAAGAAGAAACTGAATCAAGTTTCCTGACGGAAAAGACTATCTCCTCACATTTTACCATATAATCATATATTGTCTGGTAAACATAATGCAGGCTGGTTCTTCACAAAGCGGTGCGTGAATTTATCAAAAGAACGTGCACGTGCAAAACCTAAGATGTGGCTAATTTCCTCTTAGTTCCAGACTCCCTCTACAACCAAGCGTAATATGTGTGACAAAAACATGCATATTTTAACCAGACAATCGCGTGACAAAAAAATGCACATTTCAACCAGTCAATTATGTAGGGCTATGCTAGCGTTCACTGGGTGGCGTCAGATGTGGCCTCGGCATGCATGCAGGGTAATACCCCCCTCCGGGCCCTTCTTCACCTCTTCCAGCCCACCCCTCACTCTCCTCCCTCCTGCCTGGACCACTCACCACGTCTGCTGCAACTCTCCTGAGTTGCGGCGGCTTCACAGCAACCTCCGGGGGAGGGAAAGGAGGCTTCCACCAGTCCTCGCACCAGTCCTCCGCCTACTCGCCAGTCTAGTCCTCTTCCACTGCATTTCTTTGGCTCTCCCGGTCCTTCGGCGGGTCCTCCTCAGGGTTCCTCTCCTCCGGGCTCCTTCTTGCTTCTACGTCTTCTGGGTCCTTGTCCTTCTCGGAATCCTCCCTCTTACGTTGTGCTTGGCCCTCCTCTTCCAGCTTCTTCCTGGATCTCCATTTGTTGGGGGACTCCCTGGGACTTCCTTCTTCCTGTGAGGAGGAGGGAGTCATTTCAGTTAACCTTTTCCTTTCTTCATGGAAACCCGGGCTGCCATATGTGAAACGCTGTGAGTCTCCATCCTCGCTCCGGACTTCCCCCTCACATCGACCAATGCTTCTGGTGGGCTCAAGGAGCTCGTCAGAACATCGGCGGAGCATAATACTCTACAATAGCGGCAGGGCCAGCTCAGGCACCACCGTAGGGATTACGATGTCCCTTTCCGACAGCCTTTTCAATGGCGGTCCAACTGCCATAGAAAGGCTGCTGGAAAGGGACTTTGGGAGCCCCTAGCAGGGACCCTGTCCTGCCTGGGTAATCCACTATGGGGCCCCTGGGGGCACCCGTGCTGACCCCCGAAACATCCATGCACCCTGTGCCAGGCACCACATGATGCCTGGCACACAGTGCAGGGATGTTTACAAAAAGGCCCTTTCCTGGGCTGAAGCACAAGCCTCAACGCAGAAAGGCATGTTTCCGACTGCCTACATGGTGGTCGGATTGTAATTTGGAGGTCAGGACCAACGCCTACTTGTCAGGCGGCCCAATACCAAAACAATGTCGGTCAGATGCTCATCGACCGGCATCGTAATGTGGGTCGTAGAGTCAACCTTTATCTATATATGTCTATATATGTTTTTTACACTTTGTAAAAAACCACGCTTTTTGTGGTGTGTCCACAGCAATAGCAATGACGTTGCGAAAACCAAAACATTTTTTAAAAAGATTAATGAACTTCTTGATGAAAACATGACAAATACAAGAATGAGTGGTGCACAATGCAGATATAATGTACCATATCCAATGATATAAACAAAAAGAAACATCAATGAAGTTCACAACAAAAAAACAAATGTAATATGGAGATTAAAGTTAATAAACAAAATTTTAAAAGCCTTAGAAATCCACTGTAAAAATCAAAGGTTACAGGGACGTTATAGCTAGGCTAACAGTTTACTCATACAAAACCAGAGAAATTCAGCAGTTATAACTACCTGAGCTAACTATAACTCACACCACTGGTATGCACTGCTTAGGAACTAACATATTACATCATTCATGACATGGTCAGTGACATCACTGATGACATCTCAAATTACATCACTTATGACAACACTGATGCCAACACTGGTGACATCTTAAATGGCATCACTGATTACATCATCGACAGAAGCACTCATACACCCACTTACACCCCATACAATATCTCATTCACCCACTCCCACACTACTGACTGACATAACCATTCACAGACTCATACACTCACACACCTACTCACTAATCAATACAGCCACTGAAACATACCTCACCTATACAGCCAGTAACGCAACCACTAACTCAAATATACAGCCACATATATAACTACTCACTTACTATAACAGCCACTCACACATCCTGTCATACAGACATAGAGACACACACCCACTCATACACCCATACAGCCACTCACACACTGAATCAGTCACCTATACAGCTACTCACACATCTACTCACTCACCCATACAGTCAGTCACACTGCCACTAACTCACCCATACCGTTACCCACACACTCACTCGAGTACTCATACATATATTAATATGTGTACTCACTCACCTATACAGGCACTGAGACAAGGACATTCTCTCCCATACAACCTCTCTCATAATCACTTACTCACCCATATAGCCAATCACATTCCCACTCGCTCACCCATATACCCACTTACACACCCATTCATACATCCACTCATGTACTGTGTGACTCACCCATACAGACACTTATGTGCTTTCTCAGACACCTCTTCAGCCACTCATGCACTTTTTGATTAACCATTTACAGCCACTGACACTCACTCACCCATACAGATACTCACATACCCAGTCACACACCCATTAGCTCACCCATACAAAAACTCATATACCCACTCACTCATGTATTTAGTCCCTGACATACCCACTCACTCTTCCATACGCCACTTACACACCCACTCACTCACCCATACAGGCACTCCCACAGTCAGTTGCCTTAGTATATATGTTTAAAACGATTTCATTTGAGATGTCATCAGTGATATCAATAGTGTTGTCATTTGAGATGCCATCAGTGATGTCATCAATGATGTCACTGACCATGTCATGAGTGATGTAATATGCGAGGTCATAAGCAGTGCATTACGGGGGCATGAATTATAGTTTGGTCAGGTAACTATAACTGCTGAATTTCTATGGTTTTGTACGAGAGAAATGTCAGCCTAACAATAACAACCCTATAACCGTTGTTTTTCAGTGAATATATATATATATATATATTCACTGAAAAATCCAAATGTTACAGAGATGTTAGAGTTACGCTTAGATTCACTCATAGAAAACGATTCAAATTCAGCAATTATAGTTAATGTTGAAGATGGTTTTTGGGTTGTGATCAACCTTTTCTATTTTAGTGGTAAAGTAGAATTTTTTTGTTTCCTTGATCAATTTATGGCAAGATTTCTGGGCTTCTCTAAAGTGGGATAGGCCTTCTGCTTTGTAGTCCAGGCACCATTTGTGCTTAAGCTGTTTGCAGTTTCCTTTTTGCTCTGCTAGGGCTGTGGAGAACCACTGTGCGGTTTGTTTTGGCCAACTATTGTAGGGGTGGACAGGAGGTCATAGTTCATTGGCTGTGTTGGTGGTCTATGTATTGAATAAACTAAGGTCTTTAACTAACCTTCCATTGAGAGTTGGGTCCATGGTGGACAGTTGAGTACTAAGGTTCGGGTTGGATTTCATCTTTTCCCATTTGCACACGGTGGTAGGGGTGAGATCTTTAGTACGAGAAAGGGGCTCTTGGGTGCTTAATGATAGATTGAAGGGGACTAAGCAGTGATCTGATCAAGATTAAATAATTGGGGCTCCAGGTGCTAACAAAGGATGGATTGTGCAGATCCCATGGAGAGTGTGCCCCATTATATGGGTGTGGGGCAATCATGTAGTTTTCAGTTGGGGCAGCCCTAGTATCTTTAGTGTGTCTAGAAGGTTGTAGCTTCTGAGGTGTCAGGGTCATCAAAATGGAGGTTGAACTCCCCCAGGGTGGTGAAAAGAGCGTAGTGAAATAAGGAGGGGGTCAGTGCCTCCCCAAAAGTGGTTAGGAAACTAGGTTACCGACTCAGAGAGCGATAGAGTAGGCACACAGCAAAAGATAAAGTGGGGTTGAACCTAATATCAGAAGCCCAGTCTTTCTGCTTCATTAAGGGAGTCTATGTCAAAGGAGCTGCATTGAAAGCTATTGTGGAAAATGATGGCTAATCCACCACTTCTACCTTCAGCTCTGTCCCGTCTCAGAATCATATATCCAGGGGAAAGGGCCATGGTTATTTTGGAATTGCAGCAAGGTTTTAGCCAGGTTTTGGTGATAAAAAGGAAGTCAAGCTAATAGTCAGTGATTAGGTCATTGACTTCTCATGCATGTTTGCTCAAAGAGCGTGAGTTCATGAACCCCCCAGAAAGGGGTTTGAAGGCAGGTGAGGAAGTATGCAAGACAGCTGAGGGCGGCTCGTGAGGAAGACCAAACTGGCCCCTGCAGGCTATAGAAGATACTGGGGCCTTTAAGAGAGTTGGGTCCCATATGTGGCATTTAAGTGAGGCTTTCCTCATGTGACTTTTTAGAAATTTGGGAAAAGAGTTTTCCCTTGTTTGATCTGGGCATAGTGGCTGTCACTGGCCATGGAACGGACACAGATGGGTGCAGACGGGCTTGCCTTCTGTACATCTTCAGCACACCAGAGGCACATCTGCACCACAGGCTTGAACATAAAGGTGGATACGGCCAGGCCCCTCCTCACGTGCTCCTCCTGAATGCAAGCAACTAGTGCAGCAACCTCGAGTTGCAAGGGGGGAAGGGAACAATCAAATGTCACAACAGTGGTACAACAACAATTGTAAAAAGGTATAAATGAGCAGCATAGTTAAAATGTAAGTCGTTATTAATCGTTGGCAGCAAGTCCGGTATTTTAGTAATTTTAGATTTTTAGCAAACCAAGTAGTTTACAGGATCAGCTTCCCCTGTTCATTTTTAGCAGAGTTTCAAAGTGGCAGTTTACAAAATACAGAGTGATTTGCACGGAACGCTTGCTTTCAGTTCAGATCAGGATTGGAAGTGTTCAGTTACATTTAATAAGTGATTACCTTTGATTCGGAGCAGATGGAGATATACTGTTTATAGTTTAATACATTTCAATTTAAAATCCTCTTCAATGCTGAAGTCAGATTCTAAGTCACAACTCTGAAATGCCACTTTCAGAAAGTTGGTATTTTTTTGTCCTAACCATTTGTGCATTCTGCCGGTATCTTGGGTCACATGACTGTGAATGGCTCTGCTGCCAGGGTTTGTGTATTCCCCCCAGACAGTGACACAAAGGAGCCTAGATGTGTCAAGACGGGCTTTCCTGTCAGGAAGGCTAGGGGTGGAGCTGTGCCTTGCCTCATTTACACTTCAAAGGGCTTGTGTTCAGCACACACAAATAAATGTGACACTAGTCCTTTGTCACCCCAGATTTCTTGGAGCCTTGACTGGGGAAGGGAAGAACTTTTCAGAACCAGATGTAGGGGTAGTAATAATCCCCTCACTTCAATCAAAGCTGGCACCAGGTATAAGTATTGGACGTCCAGAGCTACTCATCAGAACACTCCTGGACCTGTGGATATTACAGAAGAAGGACTGCTCTGCTGTTACCAGAGGAGTGCCCTGCTTCTTGAAGACTGCCTTGTTCTCTCAGAAGGAAGACTGGATCTGCTCATTTCATCCTCGGCTAATCTGAGTGAATCCAAGGATCAGTTGACTGACCTGTCTGGGCTATATGAACACAACAAGCTCCAAAGGCCTCCCTGCAACTGCTCAACTGGACCTGCCTGTCACTGCAACTAGACCTGCCTGAGCCCTGCTGGCCTCTGCTGTAGGGAGTCCTGATCCCCAAGAGGTGCCTCCTCAGGACCTGGACCCTTTACTGACATCAGTTGAGCTCTTCCTAAGAAGAAAGATGCAATCCTGAAGTTTTGGGCTCTTCACTACAGCGAATGGGCTCGTACTTGCCAAGACTCTAGTGCCCATGATGACTGCTAATGCAAAACTCTGGTAAACCCAGCTCTTTTCGCTACAGTGACCACCAGCGACAACCGACACTGCAAGATCTGCACTTCACGCTACAGCAGTGATATCCCAATGTGACTGCCAAAGCGAAGTTCCATCAATGACCATTCGTGACACCCAACTGGCTTGCTACGCTACAGTGATGACAGCTCGTGGCTCCCAGCCTGCTCTTTGTGCTACAACAATGACCATCCACAACTCTCTACCTGCTAACATTTTCAGCAGGACTAAACTGGTCACTGTATTTGGCCCACACTCCATCATGCTCGGCCTGAACTTGTGACTTTCCCCTGGTCTAGCATTACCAGATGATCGTGAGTGGCGCTTTGCACTTTTAGGCACTACATCTCCCTAGAACTTTGAAATTTCATATCCCCAATTCTACAGATTTGATGTTTGTCATTCTGGTATCATTTTATTTATTAACATTTACTCAGTTTTTCTAAATTGGTTTGGGTTTTTCTTGTGTGGTATTTTCACTTTATTACTGTTTGTGTGCTGCTTAAATACCTCACACTTCGTCTCCAAGTTAAGTCTGACTGCCGTTGTTGCCTAAGTGGGACTTCCACCTCCCCATCAACCAATAACCCAATTTCTTACAGTAGCCTTCTGCTTTGGGGGGTTCAGCCCTAGCTTCAAAAAAATTTTTAAAAAGGCAGTTGTACCATTCAAGTGAATCCGAAAATTTGAGAGGAGTGCCAAGGCCCATAGGTCATGAAGTAGGTTTTATCTAAGTTTACCCTAATGTCCAAATCTTCCATGAAATCTACATAGGGGTTCAACAAAAGCATCACCTCATCCGAATACAATAGGGTCACCACTGGATGATGATCTATTTGAGGCATGCCCCTAACTCTTCTACCAACACCCTCTCAAGATTATTAATATAGAGAGTCGAAATGAAAAGAGCAAGGACACACCACTGCCTGAACACCCCCTGTCAATACAGAATTCCTTGGTGCACACCCCATTTGCTCCATACCTTACTGTGGCTTTCGAGTCTGTAAGACATAAATAATTGGTGCCTCTCCCCAACTTCTAAATAAAGCACCACAATTGAGAGTGTGAAACAATCCATGAAATCTAAATTGATTACACTCTTTTTAGCCACCGTACATTTTGTTACGGTTGTTTTTTATTCATTATTCCACGCATTTTGCCAAGATAAAAAAAAATGAATTCTGTAGCATCTGCATTACAAACGTTTGTTGAAGGATGTATGAGCTATGTTGCAGTGGATGTAATTGTTTACAGTCTTGGTGCAAAGTCTGAGAAAGAACATTGAAGCCTCATCTATTCGATAAAAAGTAATTGAGTGTCTTTTGGAACATAGCCCACTGTGAAGGGTCACCCCAATGTTTTTGCCATCCTCCTACTCTTTTGCTGAATTCTTTTTGTTGGTTTTAACGCTCTGAATACTGTGCCACTGCTATCCAGTGTTAAAGTGCATGTGCTCTCTCCGCTACACATTGTTTGATTGATAAATGTGCCTGTTTGGCATATTTAATGTACCTATAAGTCCATAGTACAGTGCACTACATAAGCCCATGGCCTGTAAATTAAATGCTACTAGTGGGCCTGCAGCACTGATTGTACCACACACACAAGTAGCACCTTAAACATGTCTCAGGCCTGCCACTGCACTGCCACTGCAGAGCCTGTTTGTGCAGTTTACACTGCCATGTCGATTTTAACATTTCAAACCTCTTTCTAAGCATTAAACTCCCATTTTAGTACAATAAGTCACCCTTAAGGCAGGCCCTATATAGCCCAAAGGGCAGGGTGTTGTGTAATCAAAAGGTAGGACATAATCTTTTAAGTTTTGCATGTTCTGGTAGTGATAAACACCTAAAGTTGTTTTTCACTACTGTGAGGCCTACCCCTCGTATAGGTGAGCATTGGGAATTCCTTATTACACTTATAAGCTGAAATTCCTGATTTAGAAGGAGTAGCTCTGTCATGTTTCATGTAATTGGAATGGTGATGAAAAATCCTCTTTACTGGTAAAGCTGAATTTATCATTACCCCTTTAAAAATGCTACTTCCATGGTGGTTAATGGAGTTACCATGAAGCACAAAGGAATTTGGAATGCAAAAAAAAGACATTTATTAAGGCATCGGATTTCAGCCCTCTTGACACGTTTTGGGAGCACAAGAAAAAAGATAACCAGCCACTGCTCCTAGATAATTACATGTTGGAGTACATAAAAGAAGGTGGACTTCACTGTTAATATTCCAACCAACTGTAATGACCTACAAGAAATAATGTCCCTGATGAGAATCCTTAAATAAGTTGGGGTTCGAAACCTGTTTAGAACCACCAGGGAGGTCTTGTGTTAATAATAATAGCCTGGCTTTAAGGGAACCTTCTTTGGTACTTAGATGGACTCTGTTGCAAGGTCCCTTTAAAAAGCCAAAATAAATATGGTGGTTTATCAGTACCCCTGGTGTTCCATATTACCAAACGTGAGCCCACACTTTTTGTACAGACAATTGGGGCTCTTTGGTTCTGTATAACGTATGAACTGGGAACTACTTTTCCCTTTTTTGCCTTTGTATGTTGACATTCTTTGTCTTATATACATTTTTTGGGGTATTAATTATTTTTTTTTACTATTAATTGTGTTAGGCACTTTTGTGTATTAGTGCAAAGAAATGCATTTGAATGGTCATTCCACCTTTCTGTATTGCTTCAAGGTTTATAACAGTCTCCTTCATACAGAATGTTTGATAAATGTGTTTGAACTAGTTATGAATAGGAATTTTTATTAAAACTGTGATCGCGTAGATTAAGAGTCAGGATCAGTCAATTAAAAATACCTATAGAGTTGTGTCAGTAATGGCTTTTCCCTGTGTTGGTTCAACTTTTAGAAAGATGGCTTTTTTCTACTCTTAGCAGTGCATGCTGGAGTTTGTGCAATCCCTCTAGACAGCTTTAGAGTGTTAAGAAGAAGAGAACTTGGAGGATTGCATTATTGCCAAATTCAATGTGGAGTCTGTGGTGTGTAGGGACAAACAGGGTGAGAAAAAAATTAAAAAGCTGAGGCTATGCACTAGGTTTTTTAAATTTCTTGTTAAGGCCTGACATAAAAAGAATGTTTTGAAACCCTAATTTACAGATTCTCAGATGAATTGTCATAAATGGGTGGCTTGTTGTTGAGAGGTATAAGTAGGCTTATTTACAAGCCCCTTGAGCCACCTTGCACCGCCAATGCGTCACTTTTTTTGACTCAATGGTGGCACTTCATCTACTCCATAGTTACATGGATGCAGCTACATCACTTTTTTCAGGTTGCGTCGGTTTTTACCAGCGTCAGAATCGGCTGCTCTAAGTTAGATTTTAATTTATGCAAGGTAGGCGTTTAGTCGGAAACGCCTACTGGAAATATGCTGCAGTGGTACTTTTTGTTTTTTGCTGCCCAAGGCCACTGCGTGGCCAATATTTCACAACCACTTTGACTGTTAAACCCAGGTATAGGGCTGATGCTGTGGCTGTGCCCAAGGGAACACACCTGCTGTAGTGACTTTATTGAAATATGCAATCAAGTCACAAGGTAAGTTGGCCACAGAAGGTAGGTATGTGCACGTAATGTCACAATTTGTGACATTACGTGCTGATGTCACACATACAAGTGGGCACTATGTCCACTTGTATGCGTCCCATCCAGGACCAATATGTTTGAGCACAAGGTGGCTTTGTCACTTTTTCATCCTCTAACACATCGGTCCCCATTCAATAGGTGATGTGTCAGTGCAAACTGACGCATCGCCTCTGTATTGTGACGCATTGCTGGAGTTGCATCATGTTTTCCCACCGACTCCAGCAATGCGCCAAATAACCCTGCCCCTTATTGTAAATATGGCGCACCTATGGTGGCACAAGGGTTTCTGCAACAAGTGCAAGAAAACTGACGCATCACTGCTTTAACGCAGCGATGTGTCCGTTTCTTGTAAATGAGGCCGCATATCGCTCCAGTCATGCATGTTCTGCACAATCTACCAATGGCCAGATGCAAGTCATTCAATGCTCTTTGTTTCACCCAATGTTGTGATCAAGGGAACTGGTCTTCTTTCCACTAAAGCTAGGGACATAATCCTCATAAAAGACACTCTGTTGCAGACTGGCTGCCTTTAGAAAAATACATGTTTGTGAAAGTAACTTTTCTTTATAAACAGTCAGGATTTGGAGCTTCCTCCTGCTAAAATAGGAATGATTTGCAACCAACTTGAAATCAGTAAGACACAGGGCAATTAAGATGGTATATACCATCTATCTTACACTTCATAAATATGCCCAGAAATATCATCAGTTTGTTGAATTTGGGATACCATTCTGAACCTATGCATGATATGCAGTGGTTCCCACATATACCAGTTTATGATCTATTACCCAAGCAGCCAAGAAAAATAATTAAGACAATCCTTTAGCCAAACACCTAGAAGGTGTAGGTATGTGCAAAAGCACATTTTACTTCTTTTCTCCAAGCTTAAACGCAGCCACAGTTTCATCACAATATGATTGGTACACTGCTCTGAATCTCACACTCTACATAAAAATCTTCTTACACACCATAAACCAGACTAAACAACCATGCCCAGCATTTGGACTAGCCTCTTACTCAATCACAGGGAAGAGTATCATGCTTCATTGTGGGGATGAAATGCTGTACAAGTACCACAATGCAATGCACTTCAGTACAATGCTGATCAAGCTGTCAAGATTATATAAAACCACAAGTCTAATGCCTGGTCACAGGTTAACTTTTTTCATGTGAATTTTTTGGGGTTGCATTAAATATACTGGAGAGTAACAGCAAGTATCGGTAAAGTGAATGTGTCTCAATTGCATTTTGAGTCCTGCCTAAAATATTTATAAAAATCTAGGGGTGGGTGTAACTCGTGTAAATCAGTGTAGCTCACTCACGTGGAATTACTTAAAAATTCTGTGAGATTACACATAATTACACGAGAAAAGTAATTCTGAGTTTAGTGCTACTTCTTAATGCAAAAATCCCCCCTCGCATTATAAATGGGTGTGAGAATTCATTTTGAGCTTAGAAATAGTGCTAAATGCAGCACAACATGAATAGCAAGGGTGAGAACCCGCTCTCGTATAATAAATGTGCTCTTGGGTTGAGATTCTCACACAACTTACCCCTGGCATTTAGCGCTATTTTACTATTGCAAAATGCCCCTTGCCACATCCAAAATGTCCGCGAGAAGGCATTTTCTGCTAAGGAATAGTGATAAATGTGCTGATGAGGTGGAATTCCCCCACCAACTTGCTCCCAGCATCCAGCGCTATTTTTCAAAATGGATGCAATGATGCATTTTGCGTTAAGAAATAGCACTGAATGCAGCACAACACAAATAGCAAGTGTGCACAGCTGCTCCGGGTTGCTAAATGTGCTCTTGAAATAAGATTGTATTCCCCCAAATTACTCTTAATTACACAATCAGGCGTAGTTGCGTTATTATCGGTAATTCTGCGTCAAAGAGTAACGCGGAATTACCAAATTTATTCCGATTACACCGTCATAATTAAAATTATGACTGGCCCTAAAAAATCCCACTGCAGCAACAAACAAATATATTGCTTTGTGTATAAATGCAATCATGAGATACAGAATTTAAATTGTGATGATTTAGAGCATTTTTAGATGAAAAATAGTGCTTCATGTTTCGCAACACAAGCACTCAGTGGTTGGTTTAATTATACACCAAACAGCTAATAGCATGATTAAAGAGAGATATACTCTTCTGGTTGGAGCCAAATCCCAATATATGTATACCTTATAGAATTATTAATAGGTCTGTAGACAACTGTGCTATTTAGCAGACCTAAAATCGAGCTTGGCCAACTCCAGGTTTTGTATGTTAAAGTGAATTATGATTTAACCCATGCATAGAGGCCATTTCTGTTGATCACAGAAAGAGGAGATGTAAGAAATTGGGTTATTTGTTGAGAGGGGTGGAAGCCCAACTTAAATATTAAACACAATTGTTGTTGGGGTGAACCAGAAAGTCTCTAAACAAACTTGTACTTAACCCTCAAGTTTTAGGTGAAAATAGTGCCAAAAAGCACCAAGTGCCATTCGCTGTTATCTGGGCATGCTGGACCGGGGCTAAGGTCTTAAGGTGAGGCTGACAGCAATTAAGCGTGGGTCGGATACAGGGACTAGGTTCATCCAGCTGAGGAGTTATCTCCTCAAGTCTGTGCAGAGTGCAAATTTGCATTGGTGGGTGCTGCAAGGAGGAGGCCCTCGGCACAAGGAGAAGGTCAGGCACCATGGAGGGTCACTACTGTAGCGCAAAGAGCCGGTCATCACAGGAAATTTGCGTTGGCGGTAGATGCAGCTGTTGCTGTCAGCACAAAGAGCAAATCCCACTTGAGCTTTGTGTTGGTGGTTGACAAAGGCTGCTGCTGTTGGTGCAAAGAGCAGATCTTACTGGAGCTCCACATTGCCAGTCATCACGGGTGGTTAATTATCGCGTGAAGAGGTAACTTTGCCCATCACAAGGAGTCCAAAACTTTTGTATCTTCACCTTGTCTTCCGGAAGAGTACTAACTAACGCCAGCCAAGGGTCACAGACCTGAGTGGTACCTCTTGGGGATCAGGATTCACACCAGAAGAGGCCAACAGCATGGCTCAGGCAGGTCCTGGCAGTTTCATTTGGTGTAGGTCAACTGGGCATTTGCAAGGAGGCCTCTGGAATCTTGTTGTGTCCTTGTAGCTCAAACAGGAGGTTAGCCAACTGACCCTTGGAGTCACTTCTGGGAGCCTTGGTTCAAGGCAAGGAGGCCCAATCTTCCTTCTTCAGGCAGCAGTCTAGTCCTTCTTCTGAATCTTCCACAGGTCCAGAAGTGTTCTGATCACAGGTTCTGAAGGTCCCATGTTTATACCCGATGCCAGACTTTGTGTGGGTGGAGTTCCCTGACTTGCCCCTGAAACTAGTTGTAGACAGCTCTTCCCCTTTCCCTGGTCCTGGATCCAAATTTTCTAGGGGGACAAAGGCAAGGACGTTCCTAGTATCAGGTTCCTTTGTGTGTGCTGCAGGCAGGGCCCTCTTTGAAGTGTAATCAGGGCAGGGCACAGCACATCCTCAGCCATCCTGTCAAAAAAACTGGCTACGCTCACACCTAGGCCTTTTTTGTTCCTATGTTTGGAAAGAATACACAACCCACAACAGGAGTGACATTACCTCCTCGTCAGTCTTCCTCGCCACATGCTAAACAAAGTGAGCTTCAGCTCCACACCAGAACCCTCCAAAGCAAAAGTTAGCGTCCCACGCCTCCCATCCCTTCCCAACATGGCCGACCCATATCACCCCTGACCTCTATAGGAGGGGGGCCGGCCCAACCCACAGCCTGTTTTTTTAGTTCTGCATTGACTCTCCAAGTGCGCTGTGAGGTAATTGTGGGATCCTGCTCTAGCAGGATTGTGTATCCCTGGGTGGAGGCCCTGCTCTAGCAGGCCTGTGTGCGTGGGGATCTTCCCTTTTCCTTCCCCCGTTTCCACTTCGTTGGTTGCTGTTAGGCTCTGCTTTAGCAAGCCACTGGTCAATAGGGGGCATGCCGTGTTTGGAATTGGGCTATGCACTGGTTGGCCCTTCATGGCTCGGGCTGCCGCTTATGCACAATACGATCTCGTGCCGCCTTCTTAGTCAGTAGGCAGAGTGAGATTTTCAAGACCCGAAAAATTCTGAGTTCTAGCTCTGGGAGGTCATTACTGGATTGTGGGCGCTCGCGGTGGCCTTTACCTGCTTTTCCGGTTGCTCCTGGGTGTCCGGGACAGTGGGAGTTTCAGTTTAAGGCTCTGGCCTGCTGTGCATGCTTCTCCCGTTCGGCTCCGCCTTCCTTTCGGAGCTCGATCATGGGTCCCACAGTTGTCCTTGGTGGACTGCATGTGCAATTAGCGGCGCCCCTACTCACCCGGTCATGACTCCTTTCACACCGTTTTCAGGTGGGGGGCCTCACATTGTCTCTTTTGTTGGCCACATCCGGATGCCTTTTGCGGCGCCTCTGGGTCCGGGCCTATCCGGCCTCCTGAGAGGCGGGGCCTAGCGTTTCTGGCTTCCCGCGGCGCGGGTTTCCTGGCAACTGTGTTTGTGTGAGGTTTTTCTTTGTTCACTTATGGTTTACGACAGGCACTGCTATTTAGTTAGAGATTTCTGTTCCTTGGCATTCTGGTGCGGCTTGTCCCGGAGTTTGTTAGTATCCTGTGTGCTGGCTGTTCGGTCTGATTGTTCTCATGGATCAGGGGGCGGATCCTCCAGTGGTGGCTGGCTCCAGCTCTCAAGCACCCTCTGAGGCCCTGTCTATGCAGTCCATCCAGGCCATGATTCAGGCAGCTGTGGCTGCTGCTTTTGAGGAACACGAAGGGGGGCAGGGTCCCTCTTCCCCCAAACGTCCACGCCTCGACCCTCCTCCAGGTTCCGAAGCTGAGGGTGAGGATGAGGACCGCAGGGGTCGTTATGTGCAGGGACAGGAATTACGTGATGTCCTTCAGCACGGGAAACATCCATTACAATGCAGTCATTACAATGAGCTACCTTTACAACACAACTGTTACAACGCAACTGCCTTTACATCGCATGCCATTACAATGCGTGCCATTACAACGCATGTCACTACAACGCATGCCATTACAACGCATACCATTACAACACATTATAAGGTAAGTAATGGTGATTTTTTTTAGTTTTAGGGTGGGTATGGGTTTTGGGGTACATGGGAATAGTAATGTTTACCCCTACACTATCCAACACTTTCCCTACTGTTGCACTCACTGGAGTGGGAATAGTAATTTTTACCCCTACACTATCCAACACTTACCCTACTGTTGCCCTAAAAGTATTATGCGTTGTAATGGTATGTGTTGTTATGGTATGCGTTGTAATGGATTGCGTTGTAATGTGAGTTTTTAAAAATGCGTTGTAATGGCATGCATTGTAAAATCATGCAATGTAATGGTAGTTGCGATGTAAAGACTGCGTTGTAAAAGCATGCATTGTAATTGCATGCGTTGTAAGATCATATATTCCTTCACCACATCAAGGATAACATGGCTTTTCCAGCTCCCACAGTGGATGAGCTTTCTGAGGATTTATTCTTGCAGTACCAGTGCAAGGAACCTGAGTCCCTCCCTTTGCATTCTTCGGTAAAGAAAGTTATTGATAATGAATGGCAGGAAATCGATAAGCAGGCTTTTCCTCGTTATCTGGCCAAGCGCTACGCCATCCAGGACCTTGCTAAGGAGTTCCCTTCCTCCGTGAAGGTTGATTCACTCATGGCTGGTCTTGCCACTCAGGGTTCCATCATTTCTGAGGATGCTTCTCCTTTGGACCCAGTGGACAAGCGGGTGGAAGCTGCGGCCAAACAGGCCTATGCGGCTGCCAACCTTTCCATCCGTGCTTCTGCATACTTATCTTACACTGTCCAGTCATTATTGAAGGACTTCCAGTCTTTGGCGGAGTTGCTAGGCCAGGGGTCTGATGTTCTTCCTACTTTGGCAGTGATGGAACAGCAGACGAGACTTCTGTCGGAAATTTCTTTCGATACCTTGGGGGGCGCTGCAGCGGCTGGTGGTGCTGCGCTCCAGACCCTTCGCCAAGTCTGGCTGGGCCACTGGAAGGCTGATGCTGCCCAGAAGGCTATCCTGATGAAAATTCCTTTTTCAGGTACTAAGCTGTTTGGCGCTTCCCTGGTGGACATGGCGAAGAAGTCCACGGATAGGAAGCTTTTGGCACCCATCCGTTCCTCCAGGGGCCGTTTTTTTGGTCTTAAAAGCGACTTCACTTCCACGTCTACTCCTAGGGGCAGTTTGCCCTTTCGAGGAAGGGGTCGCGGCTGGAGCATCCCTTTCTTCAACAAGTCCTGGTCTCAGCCTGCTGCCTCTTCCCCGCTTCTAAATCCTGACTATCTTCTGGTCCCACCTGTAGGGAGTCCGGTGGGTGGACGCCTGCGCAATTTCATCTCAGTGTGGGAGTCGTCCGTCTCGGATCAGTGGGCTCTCCGGATTGTCCGGGATGGTTTCTCCATTGTGTTCAGCTCCCTTCCTCCAGAAGCTTTCCGGGGCCACCCTGCTGACTTCCACGTCAGTGAAGCGGGTGGCCCTGCTGGCCGGTGTTCAGGACCTCCTCGACAAGGGGGCTTTTTGGCCGGGTCCTGCTTCTCAGAGGGGAAGGGGCGTCTACTCCATCCTGTTCTTGGTGAGGAAGTTGTCTGGGGACTATCGTCCTGTTCTAGATTTGAAGCAGGTTGATTAATTTATTCCCCATGTAAAGTTTAAAATGCTCTCTCTACTGGAGATTCTGCCGCTGCTGGTTCAGGGGGAGGTGATCACATCTCTGGATCTTTTGGATGCCTACCTCCATGTGCCCGTCCACCCGTCCCTGCAGAGATTCCTTCAATTTTGCATGGGGGGCCTCCACTATCGGTTCCAGGTACTTCCCTTTGGTTTATCCTCTGCCCGAGGGTTTTTACTAAGGTGTTGGCTCCTTTGGTGGGAATCCTCCACAGGGAGGGTATCAGGGTTTTTCCATATCTGGATGACTGGCTGATTTCTGCCTCTTCTTTTTCTAAGGGGACTCTTCACATCAAGAGGATCTGCGAAGTACTTTCCACCCATGGGTTCCTGATCAATCTCAAGAAGTCTCACCTGTTGCTGACCCAGGACTTGGTGTTCATTGGGGGTCCCCTGACATGGTCCCGGGGATGGTCTTCTTACCTCTGGAATGGAGGAGCACCTTGTGGAGGGATCTGGGTTCTCTCCTGGGTCTGGATTCCGCTCGTGTTCATCTCTGGTTAAGGGTTCAGGGGTTGATGTCGGCTTCCATCAATGTTCTGCCTTGGGTTCGCCTCCATTTGTACCCATTGATGAATCATCTCCTGGCCTGGTGGGATCCCTGCTCGGGGAATTACGACTTCCCGGTGGTTGTGTCTCCGCAGATCCATGCCGAGCTGGGCTGGTGGTTCGTGGAAGCCCACCTCTCCAGGGGTCTCCCCTTCCTGGTCTCCCCGTCCCGGGTGGTCACGACCGACGCCAGTCTCCTGGGCTGGGATGAGACCCTGGGTTCCTGGTCTGTTCAGGGTCGGTGGGATCAGCTTCAGGTGAGGTGCTCCTCCAACGTTCGGGAGCTGAAAGCCGTTCTCCTGTCGTGCCTTGAGTTTGCTCCTTCTCTCCGGGGTCAGCATGTTTTGGTCTAGACGGACAATAAGGTGGTAAGGGGGTACATCAATCATCAGGGGGGTTGCAGAGTTTTCTCCCTTTGGCTGCTGATTCAGGAGCTGATGTCCTGGGTGGAGTCTTTAGTCTTGTCCCTCAGGGCAGTGTGTCTCCCGGGGAAGGAGAATGTTGTGGCGGATTGCCTTTGCCGGGTATTTCCACCTCTTTCTGCCCTCTCTCTGAGCTTCTCGGTGTTCTGGCAGCTTCTGACCCGGTATGGCCGACCTCGGATCGACTTGGTCGCGAACGAGTTCACTGCTCTCCTGCCTTGTTTCTGCGCTCTCCCACCGTGCCCAGGGGCATGGCGGTTGGATGCGTTGTCGTTCCCCTGGCCGTCCTCCCTCCTGTATGCGTTTCCCTCATTTCCCTTGATCCCGTGCGTCCTGTGCAAGATTCGCCAGGAGAAGGCGTTTGTCCTGTTGGTGGTTCCCGGATGGGTTTGCTGTCCTTGGTTTCCTCTTCTGAGCGAGCTGGCTGTTCAGGAGAGCTGGGCAATTCTGGATCTTCCTTATCCATTGCGGGGCCCCCCGCTCCCGGTGGGGATGTTGTGCCGGCTCCATCTTCAGGCTTGGCTCTGGAGAGGGTGACCTTGCTGGCACAGGGTTGTTCTGTGGGGGTGGTGGACTTGCTGCAGGGTTCCGGCCGGTCTTCTACCCTGCTTTCTTATTCCCGCCATTGGTCCTCCTTCTCTTGTTGGTGTGGGCTGAACGGGGTCGACCCGGTGTCTGTGGATCCCTTGCGGGTCCTCGATTTTCTCGTTGAGGGGTTTTCCCTGGGCCTGGCTCCTTCCACCCTGCGGGCTCATTGAGCGGCCTTGCGGGCATTTCGCAGTCCGGGGCTGGACGGACTCGATCCCCTTCTTGCTCGCTTGCTTCAGAGTTGTTTTTTGCAGAGGCCTCGGGCTGTTTGCCTGGCTCCGCCCTGGGATCTTCCATTGGTTTTGCGAGCCCTCCAAGGTGTCCCTTTGAGCCGTTGGGCTCGGTGAATTTAAAGTTTCTCACCTTCAAGGTGGTGTTCTTGGTGGCGATCCTTTTGCCTGGTAGAAAGGGCGAGCTGGGTTCCTTTCTTTGGTCTCCTCCATTCTTGCGGGTTCTCCCGGATCGTCTGGTGTTGCGCCCTGACCATAGGTTTCTGCCCAAGGTCCCTTTGGTGGTTAACCTCTCCCGCGAGGTGGTTTTGCCCTCTTTTCCTCCAGGGGCTATCTCGGGCTTGAATGCCTCTCTGTCTCTGCTGGATGTTCGGCAGGCGGTCATGGTATATTTGGACCGCACTGCCGCTTTCTGTTGTTGTGACAATTTGTTTGTGATGTTTGGCCCTGTCCGGTCTGGTCACAAGCCTTCCCTTACCACGTTAAGTTGTTGGATTAAGCAGGCTATCTTGCTTGCCTACGAGTCTCAGGGGTCTGAGCTTCCCTTCGGGGTTCTGGGTCATTTCACCCGGGGCCTCTCTGTGTCTTGGGCCTCGTTCAAGGGTGTCTCTACCGAGGATATCTGTCAGGCAGCGACCTGGGCCTCCCTGCACATGTTCATGGATCACTACCGGGTGGTTTTGGGTGGTTCTCCTCCTGGGGGTTTTGCTGAGGCTGTTCTCAGGGCTGGTTCCTCCTGCTCGTGATTGTGGCCTTTTGTCCTGGGGCCTGCGTGATTTGATCTGTTGGTTTTTCTACTCTGGATTAAATCCTGTTTGTTTGTTATCTACTCCTTGTCGTTGGTTTCTTGTTTGCTATGAAGCCTCTTGGCTTGGGTATATGCTCACTTTGTTTAGCATGTGGCGAGGAAGACTTACGAGGAGGTAATGCCCGGTTACTTACCGGTAATCTTCATTATTCCGAGTATTGTCTTCCTCGCTGTTAGAACTGGGGGTCTCTAGATGGCAGAGGTAGGTACCTTTGTCCAAATAGGGACCCTTGCTTCTAGTCAGGGTAATGGGGTACACTCCTGAAATAACCCCAGCTCACCCCCTTGGTAGCTTGGCACGAGCAGACAGGCTTAGTTCAGAGGCAGTGTGTAAAGCATTTGTGAACACATACAGTAATCCAGTGACAACACTACAAATGGACACCACACAGGTTGTATTATAAAAATAAGTATATTTTATATAGATTTACCACAAGACCATAAACGACAAAAATAATCCACAATACTGTACTTTAAAGATGGTAGAATTAGATTGAGTCTCTTACAATTGAAATGCGACACTTTGAGTTCAATGTACCTGAGATGCGTAACGCAGGGCAACGAAAAGTGTTGCAGGGAAGGTGATGCAGTAGTCCCTTACATGCAAGGACGGTGATGCGTTGAAGACCTGGTGCAAAAGAAACAAAGTGGCGTCTTCTTGAGGTTGCGCCAATGAAGAGGTGATGCGTGCACGCCCGACGGCCGTGCGGCGATTTCGATGAGTCTTTGGAGCCGCGACACGCTTCCCTGGCAATGCGACGGCGTCTGATGCGAGGTCGACGATCTTCTCCTGGGATGCGGGGCGCGCCTCGTGTTGCAATGCGTCGGCGTCTGATGCGAGGTCGATGCTCTGCCCCGGGGATGCGACGGCGACACGCTTCTCCGGTGCTGCGAGGCGCTTCGAAGGATGCGGCGCGCTTCTTCGGGGATGCGCCGGCGTCTGATGCGACGTCGACACTCTTCTCCGGCGATGCGAGAATCAGCGGCTGCGGCATCACGCTTCTTCGTGTTGAGTCGCGCTTCCAGCTCCCAGAGACACGCAAGTGTGTCAGAAGGTCCAAATTCCCAGCAAGGGAATACAGGGGGAGCTGGTGGGTGAAGTCTGTTGTCCCTGAGACTTCAGCAGGAGGCAAGCTCTAAAATCAAGCCCTTGGAGATCCTTCACAAGTTGATGAAAGTACACACACAGTTCCCTTCTCCTTTCTTTGGCAGTCAGGCAACCACTGCAGGCAGATCCTTCTAGCTTAGGGATATTCTTCTCCTCAGTTTCTTCTTGGTTCCGCTCCTCAGCAAAGGTTTCTTCTTGTTTCCCAAAAGTGATCTAATTTCCTAGGGGTCTGGGTCCCCTTTTTATACACCTTTTCTCTTTGTTCTCTGAAGGCAGAGAGGCCTTTGCCTAGTCCAAAACCAGTTCTGGTCAGTCCTGGAGCACTTTGTTTACAGGACTCCTTCTTTCCTTTCAGAATGTGGGGCAGAGTGCTCAGCCGCCCGGCAGGGGGTGTCGCCAGCTTTGTGGAAGGCAGGCACAGCCCTATTCAGACCCAGGTGCAACTCCTCCCTCCACTCTGGATGCAGATCTCTCTATTCAGCCCTGTGCTGACTCACCCTGTCTCCTGGAGTCCCCCAGCCCCTGTCACTCACAAACCCAGACAAGGAATACACAACCTAGCAGAGGCAGGCTTGGATAGTTAGGCAAGAAAATACCTACTTTCTAAAAGTGGTATTTTCAAACACAGAATGTTAAAACCAACTTCACTAAAAGATGTATTTTATCATCCTGAGTTCAGGCATACTAAATTCGTTTTTCTACCATGTTCCCTGGGTCAGTTAGGATTATAAGGTGTAATAATCAGACTGCCCATTCTGGCCTATGGGGAACCTCTATCTGGTCCCAAACAAGTTAGCCCTTATTTAGAGTAATAAAGTAACCCAGTGTTAGTCTATGGGAGAGACAGTCTTACAATAATGTAATGTTTTTTTCTGTTAGGACTTGTAAATCTGTAGTACACATGCTCTACTTTTTAAAAAAACATACACCTGGTCCTATGAGCCTTTAGAGCTTAGCTTAGGGATGATTTATAAGTATTAAAATGGAAAGTTAGGGCCTGGCAAATCGTTTATTTTTCCAGGTCTAAATGGCAGTTTAAAACAGCACTACAGTTTGCAGTTTTAAAGGCTACTTTTTGGGGTATCACAATTAGGACTGCTGCCTTGGGTACAAGTAGTGCCAATTACTAGGTACTTAGAAGTAAATGAAATGTTCCAATTAGATGTAGGCCAATTTTACCATGTTTAGAGAGCAAGCACAAGCACTTTACCACTGGTTAGCAGAAGTAAATTACACAGAGTCCTAATGGCAAAACAAACGAGTTCAGCAAAACATGGCATTAAATGCACAAGGTCTGGAGGAATACTACGGCAAGGATGTCAGATCTAACAAACTCCCTTCCACCAGCTGAAAGCAGGGCAAAGTACCCACCCTCGTGAGAGTACTGATCGCTAAGACGGAAAAGACTGGTAAGACCATCAGCATTGGTGTGGTGTGTTCCAGGGTGATGTTCCACCATAAAGTACATTCGCTGTAGGCAGATGAACCACCTCAACTGTTTGAGATTTTTACCCCTCATCTGTATCCGGACGGTTACCTGGAAATCTTTCTAATACGGCCTTTACTGCTTTTATTGCTTCTTGCTGTGGAATATTTGTGTAGAGCGCCTTGATGTCTAATGTGATCAAAAGTTCTAACTCTGGATACATGTTCAATCTTTGCTATCATATCTCCAGTGTCCCTCACGTGGGATTTATAGCTTTTCATCATGAGGCAGAGATATGTGTCAACATATTTTGATAGCGGTTCAGTGATAGAATTTATAGAAAAAATGACTGGACACAAAGGGGGATCTCTTATGTCTTTATGTGTTTTTGGAACACCATACATAGCAGGGGTAACTGGATTTGGTATATTCAAGAACTCACATTCTGTTTTGCATATAGCGCATTCTTGTAAGGCTGTGTGAGTAAATCTTTCAATCTGGGTAGCTGCGGTGTTGCCCTCATCCATAATCCACCTTGCAGACTCGGAGGCAAGCAGCAACACTGACTCAGTGCTGTAGGAGGGGCAGAAGCCTGACTGAGTTCTATGCAGCAGCTTATTATCCTCCAAAAAGCTGGAAAATTGTCTATTTATGTGCTTTTCCACTAGTGTACCAAAAAGAGGCAACAATGATATGGGATGGTAATTTTCAGGCAACGATGGACCCAACAGCGGTATCTTTAACAAAGGAACCACCATGGCATGTTTCCATTGTTAGGGAATGCAGCCAGAGGACAGGGAGAGATTAATCAGTTCACATACAGCAGGTTAAACAATCTCATAGCCCTGTTCCAAGATGGTGGGAGATATTAAATCCACTAAAGACCTAGACTTGATGGCAGAACTGAGGGAACTCTATTCCTTAAAAGAGACTGGACAAAATTGACATAGCTTACCATTAGCAGCAGAAGAGTCAACCCAAACCTCCAGCTGCGGATGACACCTCACTTCTATTGAAAAGGAAATGTAGGTTTTCTCTACTTTCTCAACGGAAAAGAAGTCAGTGAATTGCAGCTTTCTTCAGAGGGAAAAATAGAAGGTGAGACAGAGGATATTGGTGTGAGTGTTTTTACACACTGAAAATGTTTGCGTGGAGTTATTAGATGCTGAAATCTTCTGTGAATAGTATGCTGCCCGCAACTGAGAAATAAGCTGATGGTATGCTTTTAATTACGTCTTATAATTTGTCTTACAAAAGGGGTCATACTTTTTATGTTAGAGGTGCTCAAGCATCTTACAATTCTCTTTAGAGGCAAAGATTTCCTTGTTAAACCACCCTGCTTAGGGCTTTTGTCTCTGTGCAGCATGTTTAATCAGGGGGGCAATCTGGTCAAGAGCTTCTCTAAGCCAGCTGTCCAGTTGAGTGCTGGCTTTGCTTACGTTGTGGTCTAGAATCAGAGTGTTGCTCTTCAGGGCATAATTAAGCCTCTCAGAAGTACCTTTAGACCACTGCAGGGCCCAGATGGGGACGGGAGTAGAGATCGCTGGCATCAAATCATGAAATAAATTTATAGGGATTGTTAGGTGGTCGACCACACCAGTGGGATTGGCCTTCACATTTCAATTCGAACCATGTTAGCAAACACGAGGTCGAGAATGTGACTCAGACTGGGTGTAGGTGTAAATACCTTCTGGATATGCTGTATACTCTCCAGAAAACCAATTAAAGTTTTAGCTATCTGACAATTGATATCATCAATGTGAATATTAAAATCACCTAATACCATCAAGTTAGAATAGCGCAAAACTAAAGGGTTCAGTGTGTCTGCTAAACTAGACACAGGTCCTGGAGGACAATAGATAAGAACACCCAACACAGCGAAGTTAATTAGAAGGGTCAGGGAGAAGAAGGACGCTTCACAGCCCTCAATAGAGAGGTCAGAGAAGGAACATTTGAGGTCTCTTTTAGAAATGATGAGCGATTCCCCCACTCTCCATGATAATCTATCTTGCCTGATAATAGAGTAACCTTGCAGGATGACCTTGAGAATATCAGGGAAGGAGGCCTCATTAAGGCAAGTTCCAGTTAGAAAGACTGTGGCTGCCTGCGGGGCACGCAGTGGGCCTTGTAAGAGGGCGGTCCCCTAGTGACGCTTCAGGCACCTCCCCGCACCTTGTCACTGGGACCCCCCTCCCCTTGGAGTCCCCCTCGGCTCTGGCGCCTCTGCGGCATCATTTCCGGTGCGCGGTGGGCTGGGGACAGGTATTTATACCTGGCCCCACCCACAGTCAACGCTCTTTGTCCCCCGCTGGTCATGCTATCCAGCCGCGTTTGTGCCCCTGGGTCCGGAGGTACCACAGGCATCGGGTTCGTTGTGGTGAGTTTAGTAATGCCAGCTCCTACCCCCTTCTCTTTGGGGCTTGTTGTTCCGGCCTCCAGCCTGGCCATTCAAAGTGTGATAGGAGCAGCACGGTCTGTGGCCTGCAGCCCCGCTGGGGGCAGGGGCCCGACCACTGGGGTCGCGCGGCCGTGTTTGTTGAGTGCAGGGCGCGGTGGGGCCCATTGCTCCCAGTGGCATTTGGTGGGGGCTTGGGGCTGTCTCGCTGTGTCCGGGCCCCAGAATGGGAGGTGCTGGGGTATGGCCTGCACCTCCGCATGGTGCCGATGGTACTGGGGAGGAAAGGAGGTGGCTGCAGGCTGCCATGTGTATCTTCCACTGTATGGTGAAGGGGGGATGTTAGACTTGGCATCTTTTGGCGTGTTTTCCCTGACTTTTTCCTTAATGACCTCCTGGTTTTGACTCTGTTTTTGCTGGTGTAATGATTCTGCGCACTTTCCTCACTGCTATCCAGTGGGAAAGTGCAAGTGCTCCTGTAGAAAATGTGTTATGGATTGGTAAATCCATGATTGGCCTATTTGATTTATGTGTTAGTCCCTAGTAAAGTGCACTGCGAGTGCCAGGGCCTATAAATCAAATGCTGTTGGTGGGTTGCAGCACTGGATTGTGCCACCCACGCAAACAGCCCGTAAAGTGGAACTCTGGCCTGCCATTGCAGAGCCTGTGTGCAGCCTGGGGCTGCCATGTCGACTTGGCAGGTGCACACACTTGCCAGTACCTAAACCTTCACTATTCTACATGTTAGTCACCCCTAAGGTAGGCCCAAGGTACCCCTGTGGCAGGGTGCATTGTAAGTGAAAGGTAGGACATGCCCTGGTGTGTGTGGCATGTCCTGATAGTGAAATACAGCCTACTTCGTTTTCACTATTGCAAGGCTGCCTGTTCCCCATAGGCCAGAATGGGCAGTTTTGATTATTACATCCTATGATCCTAACTGACCCAGGGAACATGGTAGAAAGTCGAGTTTAGTATGCCTGGACTCAGAATGATAAAATGCAACTTTTAGTGAAGTTGGCTTTAACATTCTGGGTTTGAAAATACCACTTTTAGAAAGTAGGTATTTTCTTGTCTAACCATCCAAGCCTGCCTCTGCTAGGTTGTGTATTCCTTGTCTGGAGTGTGAGTGACAGGGGCTGGGGGATTCCAGGAGACAGGGTGAGTCAGCACAGGGCTGAATAGCAAGATCTACATGTAGATGGGTGGGAGGAGACGCACCTGGGACCTGAATAGGGCTGTGCCTTCCCTCCACAATGCTGGCTCCACCTCCTGTGGTGTGTCTGATGTCCCTGGCCTACCCTGCAAAAGGAAAGAAGGAGTCTTGTCAACAAAGTACTCCCGGACTGACCAGAACTGGTTTGGACTAGGCGAAGGCCTCTCTGCCTTCAGAGAACAAAGAGAAATTGAGGATAAAAAGGGGGACCCAAACCCCAGAACTAGAGAACTCGCTGGAATCAAGGAACCTGCCAAGAAGAAGCGCTGGAAGAGCTGCCAGGAGGAGTACTGCCCCTTTGCTGTGTTGTTGCTTTGTTGGGTTGGCCTGCAGTTGCTGCTTCTGCCTTGAGCAGTAAAAGGACTAAGCTGAACTTTATCTACATGTGCTGAGTATCTCCAAGGGCCTGAATCTGAGCTGGCCTCCTGTTAAGAAGTCTCAGGGACTACAAAGACTTCACCAACTTCTGGGTACCGCTCCTGGAACCGCTGTTCCAGTTGCCACAGAGAAGTGGCTGCAACCGACTCCGTCAACCGGCTCCATCGCTGGCCTGGTGTCCTGACTGCACCGCAGACCGCACCGTCCGCATCTCGCACCGCAACTCTGGTCTTACCGACGACCGACGCCGCCGCCACCGAGCCGCTGCTTGCACCGTGACCTGTGGGCACCGCAGTCCGCACCGCATCGCTTCACCTCACCATCCGGACCGCACCGACGCTGTCGCTGCTGCTGGCTCAACACCCGTGACCGCACCGTGGTTGGGGCACCGCATCGCACGCTACGCGACGCACCTCCCCTACTCGCACCGCTGTCCGGACTGACCGACGCCAGCTCCCGCACTCCGGCTTGGTCGCCTACCACGCAACCTGCCAGCACTGCATCGAGCACCGTCTCACCCTGCACCGCATGCCTTGGTCTCACCGACGCCATCTGGACGATCGTCACCGAGCCGCTGCCTGCACCGCATCGAGAGGACACCGCACCCTGCACCGCTTCCATCTTGCAACGCAACCGCGACGTACACCGACCGGCTCTCACACTCCGTGCCAGCCACAACGAGAAAGGTACTGTGACCGAGTCTGTTCACGCTTTTGCTGGCCCGCATCGACGCAGTCGGCGGGAACTGGTAGACTCTGTTGCTTTCAACATCGCGGTAGCCCCGGACGGAGCTACTGACTCGTACGAACTGTGTTTTTGAGGTATTTCTACAGTTTAGAAACTATCTTGCCAAGTAACTATTTATCAAGTATTGTATTGTGGATTTTTATCGTTTTTTGTCTTGTCTGAAGTATATAAAAATATTGGATATTTTTCTAAACTGGTGTGGTGTCCGTTTGTAGTGCTTACACTGTATTACTGTGGGTTATGTGCAAATGCTTTACACACTGCCTCTAAGATAAGCCTGACTGCTCGTGCCAAGCTACCAAGGGGGTGAGCAGGAGTAATTTTAGGAGTGTAACTCCCTTATCCTGACTAGGAAGAAGGGTCCCTACTTGGACAAAGGTGCAAGCCCTTGCCAACTAGAGACCCCCATTTCTAACATCGGTTGTCAGCGGTGAGGATAGAACTTGTGTTTGCACTTGACTTACAGTGATTGGTGTGCACTACTATCATATCGCAGAACATTACGTACCACATACAGGTCCTTTTTCATTTTTGGCCTATTTTTGATCTTGCCAGTTGGAACTTGCTACTTCAACATACCTGAATCTATAGTATCATCAAATGCATCAGTAGAAATTGCCTTTGAGGAGGATCGATTTGAAGCCTACAATGTCAAGGAGTTAAAATCGATTTGCAAGAACCTGAAAGTCCAGGTCAGAGGCCTCACCAGGAAGGAGGAGCTACAAATGGCGCTGAGGGCCTGGATAGCAGCCAGACATGCCAGTGGGCAATCTGGTGACCTCAGTGGAGAGGTGGAGGAGCCTGTTCCTAGGGTGGATGTGCTTTTGGGAGGAGGGGAGCCCTTCAGGCCAGGCAGCAGTAGCTTGTCCCCAGAGAAGCTGGAGGACAGGCGGGAAGCAAGCAAGTTTGAATTAGAGAAACTCAGAATAGAAAGTGAGAGGGAAGACAAGAGAATAGCCATGGAGGAAAGGAAAATGATGTTAGATCATGAGAGAATTATCAAGGAGCTGGAGCTAAAGAGTAGAACCGGCTCAGATGGTGGCAGCAACGCTTCAGCACACACAGACAGGATTGTACACATCCCCAAGAACGTAGGTAAAGAGTACAAAAAGGGTGATGACATACAAAGGTGGTTTTAAGGGTACGAGTCGTCTATTCATATGAATGGGGTCCCTGAAAGGAACTGGGGGGCAGGTTTGTGGCCTCTCTTTCCAGAAGAAGCTAGGGATACCCTGATAGCTTTGGGTAAGGGGCAGGACCTCACCTATGCTGACATGAAAGACGCTCTCCTCACTAGGTATGGGCACACTCCTGAGAAGTACAGGGATCAGTTTAGGTCCAGTAAAAAGTCTGAGGCCAACACTTGGTTGGAATGTGTGGATATGTTCTGTAGGTCGCTGGATGGTTGGGTGAAGGGCAGTAATGTAACAGATTTTCAGGGGCTCTACAATTTGATTGCATGGGAGCACTTGTCTAGTCTATGTTATGCAGATCTGCGCCAGCACTTGGTTGATAGTAAGCTAACTGACCCCAGGAAGCTTGCTATGGAGGTGGACCGCTGGGTGAGTACCCGGGTCCACAAGAAACCGTTTGGGGGAAACTCAGCCAAAGGTGGGCAGGGTCCCCAGCAGAAAAGTGGGGGGGGACAAGGGTAAAGCGCAGGAGTTCTCTAAAGGGCCCCAAACTAACACCCAGGATAAAGGCTCCCATCCCCCAGGAGGAAAGAAACAGTGGCCTCTTCAGGGAAGCCTGCTGAGACCGGCCCCCGTAAGTGTTTTGCATGTGACCAGGTGGGTCACATGAGGGGGGACCCCAAGTGCCCAAAGGGGCAACAGCCACCCACTGGTGCGCAGACCAAGGTATTGGCTAGTGTAGCACTTGGGGAGGAGGGGTGCCCACAGGAGGGTGGGGATCCCTCAGAAATGACCCTCGTCTCACTAGGGGACAGGAAACCAGGTGCCCCCTAACACAAAGACATATAGCACCTGGGTGACCATCAATGGGAACAGGGTAGAGGCTCTCAGAGATACTGGAGCCAGTGTGACCTCAGTCCGGTGTCACCTGGTCTCTGAGAAGCAGGTAGTCCCAGGGGCATTCCACCAAGTAGTTGCTGTAGACAACTCTGAGTGCCAGTGTATGGTGGCGCAGGTTCCCTTTGAATGGGGGGTCTCAGGTCCCTTGAGGGTGGTTGTGAGCCCTACCATGCCTGTAGATTGTCTGCTAGGTAACGACCTGGAGCAGTCCTTATGGAAGGATGTTGAGCTCAGGTCTCACTTGGAGATGCTTGGGTTGCCAGAGTGGGCATGCGTGTCTACTCGGTCAATGGCAGCCAGAAAGGGTGATCAAGAGGACTTGGAGCCTGGAACAATGGCCCAAGTCCCTGCCAAGAGGAAGGGCAGGGGGCGTGGGAAACTGGCCCCCGAAGTTCCCACAGAGCGGGAGGAGGCGAACCTCGAGGGGGACGCCCCGTTGCCTACAAGGGAGCAGGTAGCCGAACTGGGAGACATCTCTGAGCTGACCCATTGGCAGCAAGAAGGGGGTCCCACCAGGGAGGAGTTCTGCAGGGAGCAGAACGAGTGCCCTACTCTGGAGGGTCTGCGGCAGCAGGCTGCAGACCAGGCAGCTGGTAATCAGTCCGGGTCACATCTGATCTACTGGGAGAATGGTCTCCTATACAGTGAGCCTAAGGTTGCTGAGCCTGGGTCAGCCCGTGTGCTGGTGGTACGCCAGCGCTTCAGGACCTTCCTACTGGGTCTGGCTCATGACGTGCCTTTGGCAGGACATTTGGGGCAGGACAAGACCTTTGACAGGCTTGTCACCCACTTCTTTTGGCCCCAAATGCGAAGGCAGTCAGATGCACACTGTAGGTCTTGCCAAACTTGCCAGGCAAGTGGTAAGAGTGGGAGGAAGGTCAAAGCTCCTCTCCAACCTTTTCCTGTTGTTGGAACACCCTTTGAGAGGGTGGGGATGGATATTGTGGGGCCACTGGATCCCAAGACAGCCATGGGCAACAGGTACATCCTGGTCTTGGTGGACCATGCCACCCGGTACCCGGAGGCAATCCCTCTCAGGACAACAACGGCGCCAGTGGTGGGCCGGGTGTTAATGGGGATCTTTTTCCGTGTGGGCTTCCCCAGAGAGGTGGTTTCTGACAGGGGGACCAATTTCATATCCAAGTATATGACATCCCTGTGGAAGGAGTGTGGTGTAACTTACAAGTTCACCACTCCTTGCCACCCACAAGGAAACGGTCTGGTGGAGAGATTCAACCAGACCTTGAAAGGCATGATCAAGGGTCTAACAGAACCCATGAGGCGTAAGTGGGACGTCCTCTTGCCATGCCTACTCTTTGCATACAGGGAGGTGCCTCAGAAGTCTCTTGGGTACAGCCCCTTTGAGCTCCTGTATGGCCACCCTGTCAGAGGACCTCTGAGTTTGGTAAAGGAAGGCTGGGAGGCAGCTCCCAGGAAAACTCCCCAGGATGTGTTTAGTTACATGCTGGCCTTTAGAAACCAAACTACCTGCTTCAGGAAACTCGCTCAGGCGAACCTAGAAGCAAGCCAGGGAGAAATGAAGAGGTGGTATGACCAGAATGCCACTCTGGTCGAGTTTCAACCTGGGCAAAAAGTGTGGGTCATGGCCCCAGTGGAACCTTGTGCCTTGCAGGACAAGTGGACTGGGCCATATGAGGTGGTGGAGTGCAAAAGTAACGTCACCTACCTGGTGGATTTGCAGACTCCAAGGAACCCTTTGAGGGTCCTTCACGTGAACCGCCTCAAGCCCCACTTCGAGAGGTCCAAAGTGAGTATGCTCTTGGCGACAGATGATGGGGTGGAAGAGGAGAGTGAGCCTCTCCCTGACCTCCTGTCTACCAAGGAGCATGATGGGTCAGTGGAGGGTGTGATCCTCTCCCCTACACTGACTCAAGAGCAGCAGCGGGACTGTCACCAGTTGTTGGGACAGTTCGCCCCACTGTTCTCTCTGACCCCCGGTGTTACTCACTGGTGTACCCATGACGTGGACACTGGTGACTGCCCCCCTGTAAAGCACAACATTTACAGGTTGACTGACCGGGTCAGGGCCAGCATCAAGGAGGAGGTCTCTAAGATGTTGGCGTTAGGGGTGATTGAGCCCTCCAACAGTCCTTGGGCCAGCCCAGTGGTCTTGGTCCCAAAGGCTGCTGCACCCGGTGCCACTCCAGAACTCCGGTTTTGTGTGGACTACCGTGGGCTCAATGCCGTCACCAGAACTGACGCGCACCCCATCCCCAGAGCTGATGAGCTCATTGATCGGTTGGGAGCTGCCCGGTTCCTCAGCACGTTTGATTTAACGTCTGGGTGCTGGCAGATCGCCTTAACCGATGGGGCCAAGGAGAGGTCAGCATTCTCAACCCCAGAAGGTCATTACCAATTTTGGGTGATGCCCTTTGGGTTGAAGAATGCCCCTGCCACCTTTCAGAGGTTGGTCAATCATGTGTTGGCTGGACTGGAGGATTTCAGTGCCGCCTACCTGGATGACATTGCTGTGTTCAGTTCCAGCTGGTAAGAACATTTACAGCACCTTGGGAAAGTGTTGAGGGCTCTGCAAGGTGCAGGCCTCATGATCAAGGCCAGTAAGTGCCAGATCGGGCAGGGTTCTGTGGTGTACTTGGGACACCAGGTAGGAAGCGGCCAGGTGGCGCCCCTACAACCCAAGATTGACACCATTCTGGCTTGGGAGCCCCCAAGACCCAGACAGAGGTGAGAGCCTTTTTAGGTCTCACCGGCTACTATAGGAGATTTGTTAAGGGCTATGGCACCATCGTTGCCCCCTTAACAGAGCTGACTTCAAAGAAGCAGCCCAGGAAGGTGATCTGGACTGAGTCCTGCCAGAAAGCTTTTGACGCCCTGAAGGCAGCCATGTGCACGGCGCCCATGCCCAAGGCACCTGACTTCTCCAAAGAATTTGTCGTGCAGACTGACGCTTCAGAGCATGGTGTGGGAGCGGTGCTCTCACAACTGAACGAAGAGGGCCTGGATCAGCCTGTGGTCTTCCTTAGCAGGAGACTACTCTCCAGGGAACAGAGGTGGAGTGCTATAGAAAGGGAAGCTTTTGCTGTGGACTGGGCACTGAAGAAGTTGAGACCATACCTGTTTGGGACTCACTTCCGGGTTCAGACAGACCACAGGCCCCTCAGATGGTTGATGCAAATGAGGGGTGAGAATCCAAAACTGCTGAGGTGGTCCATCTCCCTACAGGGAATGGACTTTACGGTGGAACACCGCCCTGGCACAGAACACGCCAACGCAGATGGTCTGTCCAGGTTCTTCCGCCTTAGTGAAGAGAACTCCCAGGGGGTTGGGTAGTTCTCCCTACTTTCAGCTGGAGGGGACATGTGTTAGACTTGGCATCTTTTGGCGTGTTTCCACTGACTTTTTGCTTTCTGACCTCCTGGTTTTGACTCTGTTTTTGCTGGTGTAATGATTCTGCGCACTTTCCTCACTGCTGTCCAGTGGGAAAGTGCAAGTGCTCCTGTAGAAAATGTGTTATGGTATGGTAATTCCATGATTGGCCTATTTGATTTATGTGTTAGTCCCTAGTAAAGTGCACTGCGAGTGCCAGGGCCTATAAATCAAATGCTGTTGGTGGGCTGCAGCACTGGATTGTGCCACCCACGCAAACAGCCAGTAAAGTGGAACTCTGGCCTGCCATTGCAGAGCCTGTGTGCAGCCTGGGGCTGCCATGTCGACTTGGCAGGTGCACACACTTGCCAGTCCCTAACCCTTCCCTTTTCTACATGTTAGTCACCCCTAAGGTAGGCCCAAGGTACCCCTGTGGGCAGGGTGCATTGTATGTGAAAGGTAGGACATGCCCTGGTGTGTGTGGCATGTCCTGATAGTGAAATACAGCCTACTTCGTTTTCACTATTGCAAGGCTGCCTGTTCCCCATAGGCCAGAATGGGCAGTTTTGATTACTACACCCTATGATCTTAACTGACCCAGGGAACATGGTAGAAAGCCAAGTTTAGTATGCCTGGACTCAGAATGATAAAATGCATCTTTTAGTGAAGTTGGTTTTAACATTCTGGGTTTGAAAATACCACTTTTAGAAAGTAGTATTTTCTTGTCTAACCATCCAAGCCTGCCTCTGCTAGGTTGTGTATTCCTTGTCTGGAGTGTGAGTGACAGGGGCTGTGGGATTCCGGAGACAGGGTGAGTCAGCACAGGGCTGAATAGCAAGATCTACATGTAGATGGGTGGGAGGAGACGCACCTGGGACCTGAATAGGGCTGTGCCTTCCCTCCACAATGCTGGCTCCACCTCCTGTGGTGTGCCTGATGTTCCTGGTCTACCCTGCAAAAGGAAAGAAGGAATATTGTCAACAAAGTACTCCAGGACTGACCAGAACTGGTTTGGACTAGGCGAAGGTCTCTCTGCCTTCAGAGAACAAAGAGAAATTGAGGATAAAAAGGGGGACCCAAACCCCAGAACTAGAGAACTCGCTGGAATCAAGGAACCTGCCAAGAAGAAGCGCTGGAAGAGCTGCCAGGAGGAGTACTGCCCCTTTGCTGTGTTGTTGCTTTGTTGGGTTGGCCTGCAGTTGCTGCTTCTGCCTTGAGCAGTAAAAGGACTAAGCTGAACTTTATCTACTTGTGCTGAGTATCTCCAAGGGCCTGAAACTGAGCTGGCCTCCTGTTAAGAAGTCTCAGGGACTACAAAGACTTCACCAACCTCTGGGTACCGCTCCTGGAACCGCTGTTCCAGTTGCCACAGAGAAGGGGGCTGCAACCGACTCCGTCAACCGACTCCATCGCTGGCCTGGTGTCCTGACTGCACCGCAGACCGCACCGTCCGCATCTCGCACCGCAACCCTGGTCTCACCGACGCCGACGACCGACGCCACCGAGCCGCTGCTTGCACCGTGACCTGTGGGCACCGCAGTCCGCACCGCATCGCTTCACCTCACCATCCGGACCGCACCGAGGCTGTCGCCGCTGCTGGCTCAACACCCGTGACCGCACCGTGGTTGGGGCACCGCATCGCACGCTTCGCGACGCACCGCCCCGACTCGCACCGCTGTCCGGACTGACCGACGCCAGCTCCCGCACTCCGGCTTGGTCGCCTGCCATGCAACCTGCCAGCACCGCATCGAGCACCGTCTCACCCTGCACCGCACGCCTTGGTCTTACCGACGTCGTCTGGACGATCGTCACCGAGCCGCTGCCTGCACCGCATCGAGAGGACACCGCGCCCTGCACCGCTTCCATCTTGCAACACAACCGCGATGTACGCCGACCGGCTCGCACACTCCGTGTCAGCCACAACGAGAAAGGTACTGTGACCGAGTCTGTTCACGCTTTTGCTGGCCCGCATCGTCGCAGTCGGCGGGAACTGTTAGACTCTGTTGCTTTCAACATCGCGGTTGCCCCGGATGGAGCTACCGACTCATACAAACTGTGTTTTTGAGGTATTTCTACAGTTTAGAAACTATCTTGCCAAGTAACTATTTATCAAGTATTGTATTGTGGGTTTTTATCATTTTTGGTCTTGTCTGAAGTATATAAAAATATTGGATATTTTTCTAAACTGGTGTGGTGTCCGTTTGTAGTGCTTACACTGTATTACTGTGGGTTATGTGCAAATGCTTTACACACTGCCTCTAAGATAAGCCTGACTGCTCCTGCCAAGCTACCAAGGGGGTGAGCAGGGGTTAATTTAGGTGTGTAACTCCCTTATCCTGACTAGGAAGAAGGGTCCCTACTTGGACAAAGGTGCAAGCCCTTGCCAACTAGAGACCCCCATTTCTAACAGGGGACAAGTTTGAACATGGTCCGTCTGGTTGGTTGTCTGGCTGGGGGGGGCCGAGTGACAAGCTTTAATTTCATGGGCTCCCCCCATTAACAGCATTAGCGCGCATGCATCGTGGGTTTTTCTTTCTCTCCCACATAGGTTTTAGATTCCCATGTAAGTTGTTGCTCTGCGTGCATAGCTGCAGTGCGTGCGTACACGTGTATTCCTTTCGCTCTCACAAAGGTTGTGGCGGTGCGCGCCTCTGGACAGTTGCTGTCACCATGTTTTTGCTCCCTGCCTCTTCCTACCCCCTTCATTCTCTCCATCTCGCAGGCATGCTGCAGGGTGTCCTCCCTTCCCCGGTAATTCAGTCCTGGTTTCCTCTCTCCCCAGCGCGCTCCCTGTTCAGGGCAGCGCTGGTGGAGGCTGGCCGGTGGGCAGGATGAGGCAGTGCTTGGCGGGCAAAGCTTCACACTCCACTCCTCTAGAGCACCCCATTGGAGAGGAGAGCTGTTATTAAAGGTGCTGCATTATTTTATCCTCACTAATTCTATTTTGTTGCTCTCTGTAACCTTCCGGGCTTCTCAGCGCAACCCCTTGCCGCTTACTCCTGTGTCTTGTTTGGCTGACACGGCTCCCTCGATGCCTGCTCCGTGACTTACCTCTACTTGTGACTGCTCGGAAATGTCCGTTTATGGTTTGCTATTCTTTGACCCAGAGCATCCGAAGGAGGAGTGGCGTGGGGTGGACTATGGCTGATGAGTAAGTATCAATACTCGGAGGCTGCGAATACTTTAATATGGGAAATAGGTATGGAGTTTTCAATACCGTAATCAGTCTTCAGTGCGGGAATGAATATGTTACCAGAAGTGATGCTTACTAATATGATTTAATTGTCATAATGTAACCTGTGTTTGGAGCTGAGTGGACATGCCCTTTGATCGGAGGCTCGTGCCTTGCGTTTTTATGTGGTGACATCATCGGCCAGGATCATGTGAAACTATTTCAGGGGCTTGCCCCAGGGATGTTATCGTTATTTTCACTTGTGGTTTCCAAAACTGAAAAATCTGCCCCTTCTGGGTCATAAAACACTGGTAGATGTTAACTTCCAATGTCCTGCCCTGGCTAGGTGAATCTTGCATTCCAAAGGGGAGCGTTTAAAGGGTTAATTATATTAGAGGTCTGAGTCCATGCGCTGGAACCCTGGGGGCTGGCTGTGAGCCGTGATGGGTGCAGGATGGGGGCTGGGCGTAAAGGCAGAGAACAGGGAGGTATCTCTGAGAGCGATGATGAATTGTGTAAACCTTCGATCACATGAAGGTTTGAAAGCTCGAGTGGTAAGGGATGTTGTTCGCCTCTAATTTCACAACATACCATGAAATGTTTGGCCACTAGATTACAACAGTTGGGTGGAGATCTGCAAGCTTAATAGGCACACTGAGGGGTTGGTGCTCTTGATAGCCTCGGAGAAGAGAAGGCATGCTGGGAAAGGAGATGATGGGGCGGCCAGCCAGGGGTGCCAACTTTTTAGTTGGGGACCCCAGTTCGCCCCTCGGCTCCGGCACAACGTCCTGTGATTGTGGGAAAATCACTTAATCTCCCCGTACCTAGTAACAGCAGCTGAGAGCATGAGTGATTGACTAGTCGAGCTATAGAATTCAGAGTATGCTTGACTCCCAGAGGTGAGAGCTCAGAAAATGGGTAGAGCAACAGATCAGCAGTGCAAGAGCAGAGAGTGTGCCTACATCGGAGGTAAATGAGACGTGGCCTTGGACACTACATTCGAGAATAGACATCGCAGCGTGTTTGCTCTGAGCCGGGAACGGACGTGTTTCAGGCTCTGTGCGTCTCGCCACATGCTGTTGTGACCACACCCCCCAATGATTTTCAAGGTGTATCACCTAGGGGGAAGAGTGTGACGCAGCTGGGGTGCTGGTGTGGGGTCTCAAGGCACTCAAGTTTTGTCCTTACCCTCAGGGTGCCAGGCAACGAAGCCATAATTGGGGCGTAGTGATCTTATGCAACTAACAAGCATCGACAAAGCCAATACTACTGGCTTGTAGGTGTAGTGTTAATTTTGTGGATATATCTGGACAATATTCTCACAACGAAGCCATAAGCTGTGGCTTATTACCTTATGCAACTAACAACTATTGACAAGGTCAATTAGTCCTGGCTTGCTGTACAATGACAGAAGAGGCAGAACCATGTGGGCCAGAATCATCAGGCCACCTGATGGCACGACACAGAACTTTTAAAATGGTGCATGCTAAGTATACCTCAGGCCACTTTATGCCAGTCAAATGGGGACGATTTGTACAACAGACAAATATGCTGGCTCTAATCAATACTTTGTTTCACTTCGAAGGGATGATTTGTTTAATAGAGATGCCCCTGATAATTATTCTTCGACTTGTAATTTGTGCATGTCCAGTTGGTTTAAGTTGTGTGGGGCAAGTAACCCAACAGCTGATGAGTATCATTGACAGTTCGGATGGCTCGTGGAGCAAGGGTTGAATGGCCGCCTGCATGGGCAGGTGACTTCTTCGCGGGTTTAGCCTTGCACACTATTCTGGGTCTGGATTATCCGACTAGGGTGATGCATTGGAATTGGTTGCAGGCAAGTGCCGAGGAATGGGTTTTCGATACCATGCAACACCATAAACTTAACCTGGTTTAGTAATCAGCCCTAGGAGTGGCTGCATGACTCTCTGGTGCTGGAGATGGTTAGTTTGTTGGCATTACTCAAAAAATGATTTCTCAGTGTATTTTCTTCAATACATTCTTATGTGCAACAATTTTCTCTTAATTCTTTCTTAGTCAGATTGGTGTGTTTAGGTGTATTGTATTTTATAGACTCCAAATCTTTTTTCACCAACAATTCGAAACTGTCTAAACTCTTATGCGAGAATGGAGCCATGAACTTACTCTTGGGACGAAATGTATCCAATGGTCTAATGCTGTCTTGTTCCTGCGTGTTTGAAGAAAAAAACCATCTCAATCTGAGTTTACGCATGAATTTGAATTCAGGTCGTTCAGTTTTAAAAGAGCACTATCACAAGCTGATACAGCATGTAACGAAGGTTACGAGTGGACACATAGATAACAGTGTCACTGGTTTAGGCTATCTTTCTGATGATAGTTTCACTGGTTTATGTCGTAACACAGCACAAATCACTCACTAAAACACAGCGGTTGGGGCAGATAATGGTTTAGCTAATTATTCTTTGAACTGTGATTGACTTTGCATGTCTCTTCAAATTTTTATTTGTTTTTTTCACGTTTCGGATTGGGTTTATTTATGTAGCGTGGTAATCCTATTAGGTCACTTGTAATTGTCCTTATGAAATGCCATGGAATTGATTATGTTTTCAATCTTGTTTTTGTAGTTCCAAACGGCGGAAGCTATCAGTCATACGTCTTGTTATTTGATTATATGTACCCCTGAAGAAGGGTTTATTACCTGAAATGCATTGGGTCGCATACTAATTGTCATTTGTTTATCCTATTTTCAAGAACTGTGTTTTATGTTGTTATCGACAAAATTTTCTGCACAAAGAAAATTGTTGCACATAAGAATGTATTGAAGAAAATACACTGAGAAATCATTTTTTGAGTAATGGTTTTATTTAGCATAATGAAATTTGAAAAAACTCAATGTACTTATTGAAACCGCATGGACATTAGCTGTGCACTGCGCAGGCGCGGATTCTTTCGTGTTCTCACATTGTTAATTCTTACACTGGGGGTGGGCTATACCCCATTACGCAGCAGCATGCAAAACAAATTTACTTTGATTCTCAATGATAAATTTCTAATAATAACTTTAACTAAAATCGGTGTGCAGGTCTAACCCATTTTACAAGGTAGTTTGTTGGCATGCCTTTCTGAGGTTTGTGGCGAGCTCGCACATCGTGGTTCCGCTCTCCTAGGGCAATGTCGTTAATAACAGCTGGTCTGACTTGCTCCTTAATGTAGATAGCAGAGCACCATCACTGTGGCCAGCTGGGCTCAGCGGGAAGGGCGGAAATCCTGTGCACAGTTTGGGTTAGGAGTGTGACCAGGATATGTGGAAAGACCGGTTTCAGACCTTTATTTAATTTCAAGCAACATCATTGTTGAGTGATATTGTAGAGCGCCGAATTTAAGAACTCCTTTTCTCGTGCAGGCAAATGGACGGCAGAGTTTCATAGTATAAGTGGAGCTGAACCTATCGGTTGGTAGGTCAATTCTGTTTAATCCAAAGGGGTATTATGAGGTGTGTGAAACTGGTGCTTAGGAAACCCAGATGGAGCATGGGCAGATTAGTTGTCAGTAGGTCCACAGTGCCCACCAGTCCGCCCCTAGCACTGGTATTAATTTTACCCCAATGTTATTACGATGGTATTGAAAATAAATTTGTCATTTCCTCAAATGGGTCAATAAACTCCTGGTGGGGCATCACTGGCCTCTTTCAGAGGGCATCAAGCAGGAGCCCTCCGGGTGGTTATGATAGATGAAGAACATTATAGCTCAATATTCAAACACAAGAGAAAGTTTATACAGTGGATGTCTTGACCACATGGACTTAGGGTGCCCTTATGTCAAATGAAGGTACAAAGAAAAGTTCAGACAATTGCCCAGGATCGCACAATTTAGTCAGGCAGGGATAGGGGCATCCATTACTTAAGGCCATCCCACCAGAAGGGGGGCCTCCAGGATAATAGTGGGGACAGGCACCAACAAATAACGGCCTTGGGGGGTCATTTTGGCAGGGCATTGACACACACTTTATATCAAAGGGAGCATCAATGGTTTGACATTCCCCTCCACCTGTAGCAGCAAGACTCTGCCAGCAGCAACATGCCCAGCTGGGGGCTAGATTGCCTGGAGCCACAGGCAAGGGTGTCAAATGAGCTGAACTAGGTACCTAGGCCATGCACATTAGGCAGAGGGGCTCCGGTGGGAACCACATAAATGGGGACTGCACCAGAACATGAAACTGCAACTGTGAGATTCTGACATAATGTCCTGCACCACTCAAATTGTCTACATTTAAATGGCCTTGAGGGTGGTCAGTTGAACAACACATGATTCAACTGCACATGGAAAATTCCTTTAGGAAGTTAATGGACATATTGTGGTATACAGACATGCAATTGTGCAAAGCCACTCGGGCATAAGCACCAGAAGCTGGGCTGGCAGGTGGCTTGATGAGGGTGGTCACAAACGTATAATTGCCCGGGGTGGCCACTCTAGCAAGACAATTTCACACTGTCCTAACGCAAGCCCCTAGGTGGCAAACAGTGAATGGCGCCTGCCATTAGTGCAGAGGAAATGAGGGTTAAAGAGCATTTTCGGGGACCCCTTGGCTCCTGCCAAATGACCATTGCACAGGAGGATGGAGAGAAATTTCAAGGGGCATAGCTGGTGCAATGGCAATGCAAGAATGTCAGCTCTTGCTGTGTAGAATGTTCCGTATCACCAATAAGGGTGCTAGGGGGCAAAACCAGTAAATAGGCAGGCCGTTGAATCTGGTGGAGGGCAGTTAATTCTGGGGGAAAGCCTTTGATCTAGGTCCAACTCCTGGATGAAGCAACATGGTCACAGCCCAGTAAGGCCCTGCTGTTGCCATCATTGAGTTACCATAAAGTACCATGGATGGGGAGCATATTAGTTATCACAGCGGGTGTATCACAGGATGGATGGGTACCTGGGATTGCTGAGGCCCCATTTTGTGCTTGGTCATAGTAGCTCAGATCACATCGCAGAGGGCGAAGACAAGGCTATGGTCCCTGACAGAATATGTGAAAGTTTAGTTGCCTGGGATTGGTGCTTGCAATCTCATTCCTTTCTGCAGCCAGAAACGGAAAATATAAAGAAATACCTCTGTATGCACCGGGCTCACTCAGCAGTGAAGAAAGCTAGAGAATCAGCACAAGTCTTATAATCCTGAAGTGCGACGTAAGCAACAATTGAAACACAGCCAAAAACAAATCGTGGTACTCACCGGCAGATTCATAATAGACAAACACCCACGGAAAGCAGATTTGGCACCATTAAATTGTTCACCATAGTTTATCAATAGAACTGTCTGTGTAAAGGTTTGGTCAATTCAGCAAAGTAGGTGCACTCTGTAAATGTTACAGGTTGCTTCAGTGAAGCTAAAAGATTACCCGCCCTATAGCCATGGCAGCTAAGCGGATTGTGGTAGTTGTCATCTAACAAGTGTGCTGCGGCTCCAAATGTTGGAGATGCAATGGGTTAGAGCACAAAAAAGGCTACAATGGATTAGGTTCATTTGGCATCCCCATTACTCTAGAAACGGTTGGTATTTGTACACGTTGGAAGTGGACGCCTCACGCTAGGGTGTGGACAGCAGCAGGGTGACCTGGCATCCAAGGAACGCAGTCAGACGGTGACAGGCTGTCGACAAGGCTGACATGTTATGAAGCAGAATACTGTAATGATGAGTGCGGGTAAAGGGTTCCCGCAAAGCTAATAACCCTGCAGCCCTGCAGCCAGGTGGGTGCGTTAGTGTCACCCTGAAACTGTGCGTGGCTCCAATAGTGGGAGAAATATGGGTTTGGAGCACATATGCTGACAATCACATTTGGCATTCGCAGTCAAAAAGGTGCAGGTAAATTTGTTTGTATGTTTTATTCCAGGTTCCCATGAGCCAAAAGTATTGGCATCTGTCTGGCACACTGGTATACTTTTGGAAAATTAGGAATGGGCTACATACGCAGAAGCGCCAGTCAGCCAGGGGGTTGCGTTAGTCTGTCACTGCCAAAAGGGTGCTGTTACCCAATCCTGTTGAAAAGCTGGGTTTGGAGCACATATGCTGACAACTACCAGAACACGTTTGGCAATCATTTGTAAGAAGGTGCATGGAAATTTGCTCACCTTTTTTGGCACTCTAGTATACCTATAGCAAAAGCTGTCTATGGGCTATTGACGCTGGGGTGTGGGACACCAGCATGGCGACACAGCACTGGTCATTAGACTCCACCCTGTCCATTCCCAGTGACCCTCTACAGGGGGTCCATAGTTCACTTGCTGGTGCCACCATTAATGGGTTTGCCATAGTTTAGCAATAAAAATGTCTGTGCAAATGTCTGCTCAAATTCTGCAAAGAAAGTACACGCTGGAACCGAGGGCATGTCAGGTTGCTTCAGCTAAGCTAAATATTTACCCGCCCATAGCCATGGCAGCTAGGCGGGTGTGGAAGTTGTCATCTATCAAGTGTGCTGCGGTTCCAAAAGTTGGGGAACAATGGGTATAGCACAAAAGGCTACAATGTAGTAAAAAACATTTGCCATTCATGTAGAAGTACAGTTGTTCTCAACTTCCGGGGAGGCCGTCGAACATGCCTACGGATGGGTTAATAAGCTGTGGTTAAAACAGAGAACAGTTGTTCCCAATTTAAGTGGAGGCCATCAAAGCTGCTTACGGAAGAGTAAATAAGCCATGCACAAGCCCACCAAGCCGGAGGGCTTGGTTCAACTCCAATTCAAAATCAAATAAAATGAGAAGGGCTTGGTAAATTAGGCATGGCCTCTTCAGTGCAAACACCACAAGGTTCCCCCGATAGGGATGGGGAACACCTGCAGAGGAAGATGGGAATTGTCTAGCTAGAAGGACTGGTAACCTGTCAGAGGTAGATGGGAATTGTCCAGCTAGAAGGACTGGTAACCGCACATTGCAGGAGGTAATGGAGCCTGCCATGGTGGGTGGGGGGGGGGGCGGATATGACGGCGGCCACATCCAGGGCTTTGGCAGACTTACAGGGTGATCCGGAGGCTGATTGGTACAAGGGGTACCCTTTCAGGAGCACAATAAGGGTGCATTATGCCAAAATCCCAGGAGTCTTTATGGCAGGACCCTGGTTGAAAACGACGGCACCCAGCTAGTCCTTCAGGCGGTTGTAAGCCTGATCAACCGGGGGCTTGCCTGATTACGCTTCGCCCCTAAAAAGGTGTGAGTAAAAGTTATAACCCCCACAAAAATGGAAGCACTGATTGAATTGGCCATGGTGCAGTTTGGCTCATCAGGTGGGCAGGGCAGCTTAGGTTGTCACCGCTGCCTGCCCTTGGATCACCAGTGAGTTAACCCACCAAGTTGGCACTCCTTGTATGTAATAATCCTGCAGCAAACTGTTTTCCAACAAAAAATTTGTGCGGACTGTTTATTTTGCGCAGTGCGACTAATTACTGCTAAGCTGGGGTTGCCGATATCGGCACTATGCATCTGGCCTGAGTTCTTTGAGAAAATCGTGCATCTCAACTTTATGCTTGACCAGCGACCTACAGTTAAGAGAGAAAAGTTTAAAAGGGCGGTGTGCTGATATTTCAAGGCTGATTCTAGATGTCATTGAAATGGGAGTTGGGAATGACAAAAACACAGTTGCCACACCTGGAGTCTAAATTCCCCAGGTTTCAGGACCCACCGGAGGTTTAAGGAATAACAGGGTACTGGCCTATCAGATTGCGTTTGGTATAGAGAGTAGTGGCTGACTTGAAAGGATTAGAGGCCCTGGCCCCTGGCGCCTTTCTGGCGCAGATAGGCTTGCCTTGGCACACGTGCCAACGCAGCGCCCTCTCTTTTAAGGCCAGCTTCCATAAACACTAGAATGCTGACCGAGATGGCGCTTAAAACTCCCCAAGTCGTGTGGCATAACACACCACTGCCGTTAGGTAATCCTGCTCCCTACGAGTTTCCACTAGTCAAAGGGTGCCCCAAACAATTGGGGAAAAAAACAAAGCGGCCTAATTAAAACAAACAGTATCCGTGGTCCTGCTGACAGGCGATCTCCCGAAGAGTAAAAGGCATGTAAAAACTAATAGCAGTGATGTGTAAAGTGCCGGAGTGCAACAGGTTTTTACCGTGGCAGGGGGTAGTTATTCATAGCTACCTCCTTGCTTTCAGTGTAAGTTAGTGCAGAGCATATCATTGCGTGCTGCGTCACTTTTAAGAGTGTGACGCTTTTCTTCACTCTTCCGCAATCTGCTGTATGTAAATGAGAGCATTGCTATGCAGCATGATCATCAAGAAACAAACTAATCAGAGACGGGTAGACCAGAGATATGACTAAAACATCAGACCATTGTTGAACTGCAGGCAATGAAGAGAACTGTAATGACATAAGCTTTTATCTTCATACAATTGTTACCTTATTGGGGAGCTATGGTTAGAAATAATACAACAGAATTCGATTGTGCATAATGAGAAGGACATTGGAATTTTCCATTATGTAAACTTCTACAAAGCTAACACAGCTTCTTTCCTAAGTCGAACATCATTCTGTTCACTAGACACAAGTAATCCGTTTTCACAATGTGGCTGAACCTAATTAATAAACCTCGCAAAGTTATTTTTGTGCCATCAGCTTTCAATAGCTCTGAATCAAATTAACCCAGACAGTTTTCCCTGGGGCAACTCATGGACAATCGATACATATCTCTCTTGCAAAAATCGTGAATGCTTTCTAAGATATTATGCATGTTTTATTAATAGGATCATTAACGTAACATACAGGCATCTTCAATCATTTCCCTTGGGCTACCAACGGAGGTAAATGTAACACGTCTGATTTGAATGCATGATGGAATAATGAAATACAGTATCCTTAACTAAAGGCCCAGATTAAATTATTTTACAAGGGTGCATTGTATTTTGTCGTTAATAGTTTTACTGATATGTCTCTGTAAACCTGATAATTGCATTGATCGATGGATACTAATGTCGTTTTTTTGCACTGGTCAGTAGGTAGCAAACGCTGCTACAAAACTGTACTGCACTAGTACACAATTGTATTTTTACATTGGTCACTCAATTCAGACATAGATACGATTGGGGAGAGGATGTAGCCTTACTGCTAGAGCGGTCGACCTCTAAGCTAAAGAACTGGGGGGATATGTACAATGAAGTGGCGGAGCGTGTCGTTAGCCTCCTGGGTTTAACGGCACGCTCCGCCACTTCTGAAACGCAAGGCTGCACCATATTTACAAGAATGTGGTGCAGCCTCGCGTTTCCCCCTGCGATGGCACTAAGTTTAACAACTTAGCGCCAACGCAGGCACCCTTGCACCAGAGTGCAAGGGTGTCTGCGTGCAGGTGAGGATTGTTTATGTGTAGGAAGGTGTCCCTTCCTGCACATAAACACTCTAAAATGCCATTTTGTAACTTTCATGTGTGCTGCTTCATGCAGCACACATGAAAGTTACAAAATGGCATTTTTAAAAGGTTTGTTTATGTACAGGAAGGGACACCTTCCTGTACATAAACAAACCATGACATTTTGCTTTTTCCATATGTGCTGCACTAGGCAGCACACATGGAAAGAGCAAAAACGAGGAGAAATAATGCATTTCTCCTCGTTTCGCCAAATTAAGACCAGGATTTACCTGGTCTTAATTTTAGCGCTGCCTCCTATGTACGCCACCCTTGTACATAGGGGGCAGCGTCAAATACAATGGGTGTTGCGGTGGAACGCCCACCACAACACCCACTGCACGCCCCTTTCACGCTAAACATAGCGTGAAAGGGGGCCTTATGTACAAGGCAGCGTTAAGCCACGTTAAGTGGCTTAACGCCTCCTTGTACATAAGGCAAGGACCCTATCGCCACGGGAACGTCACAACAAGTGACGTTCCCGTGGCGATAGGGGCTTGAACATATGCCCCTTAATCTCCCCGTGCCTAACAACAATGAAAGTTTCCTTGTGTAACGAAACTGGTGCTCGTGTAAAAGCGCTCCGATACCTGATATCTTCGGGTATAGTTCGAGCTATATAAAACTCTAAAAAAAAAAAAAAAGGGGCATTTTTGCAGAAATATTTGCATGCATTTGTCAGTGCTAATTTCGATTTTTGCACTGGATGCTGAGTACACATGATGGTGAATTTGCTCTGCACCGCCAAGACACTGCATTTTTCTGCGCTTTACTCTCAATGTAGTGTCATATTTGCAAGTCAATCGAGGAAGGTGTAGGTTCAAATTTGCAGTGCAATGGTGCAAACTGCATGCAATTTTCGATAGCTTGACTGATCCAGGACTTTCCTTTCTACAATAGCACATTTCAGATATGTTAAGCTTCTCAGCACAGCCATATCGCGTCCCATCCCATCTCGCTGAGTAAACAGATGGTTGATGGCATGCACTGACTGCCCATCATTTTAAGTATGAAACAATACCACTTCAGTCAGGGGTGAGTTATGGTGAAATTTGCATCCATGCAGTGACAACTGTGAACTGGAGGTGCTTCATCAACTTGAAAAGTATTTTTATTTATAACGCAAATTCAGTAAATCACTTTTACCAAAATAAAATAAAGGGCCTATATATCATGCCTGTTCTCAAACGAATATGTGCAAATTGGACATTAACTGGTTATGAGCAGGTATACAATCGGCAATGCGACCTATGTAAAAGGAGGGTGCATTGCAAGTTGTTCATTCAGAGCAGGTCTCAAGACCACCTGCCCAGTGATGAAAATGCTGTACGGCGCCCCCCACTATTTTGAGGAAGGTCTTTAAATGATTTATTGTTTTCATTTTCATCAACTTACTTTCATTAGTATTTTTTCCCTAGACAAGCCATTGGCAAGAGAGCTTACTACTAGGCTCGGGAGTTGACAGGCTCCAGTTTGGAACGTTTAATTTGCCCATCACTTTTGATTCATAGCAGGTCACTTATACAGCAAGCATTTTAGCACTTCCAAAAGCCTCGCCCCCTCCTGCATGGCAGGCTATAACAATTCTGCTCTTGAGAGTCCCTCCTGGTTTCTGCTGGATAGCGGGGCTGGACACAAGCCCTGCCTGACTTCCTTGTGTACCTTTTAGTTCCTCCTATATCAAGATAACCCGGGGGCATATTATCAAGGGCCTATTGCCACTTTAGCAGCACTTTTTTGCCGCTAAAGCGGCGATCATTTTATCTCACTATTAGCAAGCTGCAGCAAACGGGCCTTAGCGCGATTTTTTGGGCAATAGCGGCCCGTTTTTACATCTCAAAGCATGTTAGCGATATTTATCGCTAATTACATGCAAAGTAGGCGTTCCCGTGCAAAAAGGCACGCAAACACCACTACTCCATATTATCAAGGGGCTCCTTGAAATTCTGAAGACCCAAAAAACTGGCTCTAACTGCAGTTAGAGCCAGTTACTTAAGACCAGAAAATAGCTGGTCTTAAAAATGGTGATAAAACTTGGGCCGATATCTCTGCAGGTTTTGGCGCTGGCCAGCCCTGCAAGCAATGTTGCAGCACTGCCCTGCGACAAAACTACAGTGCAGGAATGTGCACAATCAATAAGATAGTGCTCATACCTGTGCCCCAGTCATGAAAGTGTTGCTGCGCTGCGACAAGACAGCGTTGCAACACTTCTCACTACGCCCTTCTTGCGACAGCATGGATGCGCTGTAATCACTGGACAGCGCTCCATGACACAAGTAATGACAGATACGTCAGGAATCCTGACGTATCTGCCTGCGCTAAAGTCACGCATTGCTGCAGTTGTGTCACAACCATGAAGCAACTCCAGCAATGCATGGGGCCAGCCTATCCCTGTGGCACTGCCTCACCCTCACGCCTGCCATCAGGCTGGCGGAAGGTACTGACGCAGTGCTGTTCATGAGGGGTGCCCGAATGTCGGCGCTGTCGGAGATCCATCGGTGGTGGTTGCGCACTGCGGTGTCATCGTTTGGAAGCATTGGTGTAGTGTTGGTGTGGAGGGAGTTGATGAGATGTTCTTCGCTGGCCTTGATCCAGCTGCGAGGGGGTACGATGATGGCGGTGGCGTCCGGTCGGCAAGGTGAAGACGTGATGTTACCAATGATGGTCGGTCCAGGAGAGTCCGGTGTTGTGGCTGTAGTTGAAGTACTCGCTGGCAGAGGTGACGTGCTTGACCGTGTGTCCTGCTATGTGGCCTGTTGAGGTGACTTGCTGCTTACGTCTGATGTCGGTGACCCTCCCCAGGAGGGGGTGGTGCTCTGGTCACTGGGGTTGTCCAGGTGGAACTTGAGTTCACCGAGTTGGATGTCGTTGGTGGATGGGAGACCCTGGGGTGCAATGAGGTCTACAATGGCATTGGAGAATGGGGGGCCATGGCCCGGGGGGCCTGCACATGAGGGTGCCGCAGAGGATGTTCTTGGTCTTGTTCCGGATCTGGGAGTTGACGTGGTCCATGCAGTCGGAGTGTGCCTCTGTAGGTGATGGCAATGCCTCCTCCTTGACGGTCGGGGTGTTCCTTGTGGGTGATACTGCAGCCGTCAGTGATGGCGAAGGCGATGTCCGGCATGGAGCAGAGGTTGGTCCTGGCAGGCGAGGTGGCGTCCAGGGTTAATGGCGAGGAGGGTGCTGGCGTCGTAGCGGTGGAGTGTCCAAGAGGAATGCTCCTTGGTGCTGAGCACGGTCCAGGGGCAGACGGACGCAAACGGCGTAGCCTATCGGTTGCCTTTGGCACGGGAGACAACCATTACAACGCATGCAGTACATCGTTAACAACGCTACTCCAACAACGCGGGTGCCTTAACATCGCATTTTATCACAACGCATTGTGAGGTCAGTAATGGGGTAATTTAAAGTTTCTCAGGTGTGTATGGGTTTAGGGGTAAAATTTGTAAATGTACTTTTTTTTGCGGTACAATTTGAAAAATGGGGTGTTTTTTGGGGTACAATATGAAAAATTGAGTGTTTTTTGGGGTAAAATATGAAAAATGGGGTGAATGTTGGGGTAAAATATGAAAAATGGGGTGTTTGTTGGGGTAAAATATGAAAAATGGGGTGTATTTTTGGGGTAAAATATGAAAAATGGGGTGTGCATCTGTCTCAAATGTGATTTTTGTGTGTGTTTTGGGGGCTCAAAAAAGGATTTCCAGGGTTCACGGTTGGGTTTGTGGTGCAAACGTTAGTTTTGGGTTGCACTCACTGAAGTGGGAACAGTGATCTTTATGTCTGCGCTATGCGACACCCACTCTACTGTTGCAATGTGCCTAGTATTAGTATGCATTGGAATGGAATGCGAGGTGATGGCATGCGTCGCAACTACGTATGTTCCTTTGGCACACGAGTGGTACGCCCGCTGTGCATGGGCGCACAGCGGCCACCATTGAGAAGTGCGGGGGTGGACAGCTGTGAGGTGGTAAACGCCGGAAATAACACTGGATGGTGCGTGGACGTGGGGATGTGTGTGTGAGCGTGTGTTGTTAAGAATTTATTGAGGGAAGTCTTACCTCGAAGCTGTGTCCCGTGTCTTTGTAGCTCCTGCTCTCCTGCGTCTGCTTTCAGGAAAAGGAAGTAGGCAGCCAGGCTCCCTCCCCTGAGTCAATCACAACGCTGCGATGCAGCGGTGGGATTGGTAATCAGCAACGGGACAAGTCATGCAGCCAGGGGCTAGAGGGGTGGCCATGTTCTCCATGCAGGCTGTAATGCAGCCTGCATTGTGAACAGGGAAGTGCGCATGACTGCTTTGGGCGGCCTGAGTGGGCCGACCAAACAGTCATTGCGCACTTGAGTGGGCATGCCAATCCGCCCATGCCCAGCTCTGTGTTTGGAGCAGTCCTACCCACCCTCCCACCCCCTGAGGATACATAGCATGATTACATCAGTTAGTTATCCCTTGTTTTGAACTTTTGATCTGTTTTTTTGGCTTCTTGGAGCCCGCACTTCCCGCTTCCCGCCGCTGCTGCCCCTGTGGCCCCGCACCCCTGTCCTCGCCCATTGCCACCTCCCAGCTGATCGTTCCTCCCCCCTCCCCTACTAAATGGTGGACGCTGCGCGGTTGCGCAGCGGACGTGCGCCGCTGGCATGCAAAGGCGCGTCTAAGCCAAGCCTGTCTGGGTCCGTCCGTGACCCGACCGTGGCCAGCACCATGAACCCTGGATCTCGAGCCAGCCACTGCTACAGCTCAGTCACCCTCCACGCACTCAACCACGGAAAACTCAGAGACTGACAACATGCCTCGCCAAACACGACCCATGGCCAGTTCTCCTGCCTCCACTGCCGCCAGACCTTAACCACCACCCCGGCCTCCAACACATCCGACGCCAACGTCGCAGCCAGAAAACTCCACACTTGGATCTCCAACTGCGCATACAAGCTCGCCCGCTTCGCAAGTCCGACAAACAGCGCCCCAGGAAAGCCGCCTGGTTCACCACCGATCTCCAAGAAGCAAGACGCACCTGCAGATGCCCGGAGAAGAACTGGAGAAACACCAAGACACCCGAAATCTACACCACCTACAAGGACGCCATGACGGACTACCATGACCAAATCCTCAACAACTCCACCAACTACAAGCAACGCTTCAAGGTCATTCATGAATTCACCAATCCACGCAGCAAAGCCACAGACATCACCCCGTCCCAAGACCTCTGCGATAAGCGTGGAACCTACTTCCACCTCAAGATCAAAAAACTCTACAACAACTTCGCCGACCATCCACCAGATGCCACAGCCGGCCCCCCGACACACCAGCCAGCCCGCCATCTCCACCTGGACGCCGGTCACAGCCGAATACACCGCCTCGACCATGAAATGCATCCACTCGGGGGCCCCCACCGACCCCTGCCCTCCTCACATCTACCACAGCACCGAGATCGCCCTACTCGCCGCCACAGACGACATCCGCACCCTCCTGGATCAAGGCCACTCTGCAGCCCTCATCCTACTCAACCTTTCTGCAGCCTTCGACACCGTCTCCCACCGCACATTAGTCGCCAGACTACACGATGCCAGCATACAAGGAACAGCCCTAGACTGGATCCGATCATTCCTCACCGGAAGAAGCCAAAGGATCAGACTGCCACCCTTCCTCTCCGATCCCAAGTAAATCACCTGCGGAGTCCCACAGGGGTCATCTCTGAGCCTGACCCTCTTCAACATCTACATGGCCCCCCTCGCCGCCATCGTCCGACAACATGGCCTCAACATCGTATCCTACGCTGATGACACCCAGCTCATCCTCTCCCTCACCAAAGAGCCCACCACCGCCAGACTCAACTTCCAGAAAGGAATGCATGACGTCGAAGTCTGGATGACCAACAGCTGCCTGTAGCTCAACGCCGAGAAGACAGTTGTCCTCGTCCTTGGAACCACCGCTTCAGCATGGGACAACAACTGGTGTCCACCGCCCTCAGAAGCCCACCTACCCCCTTGGGCCACGTCAAAAACCTCGGCATCGTACTCGACTCATCCCTCACCATGAACCGACAGGTCTACGCCATCACCTCCAGCTGCTTCAACACCCTCCGCATCCTCCGCAAGACCTTCAAATGGAGCCCCCCAGAGTCAAGGAAGACAGTCACTCATGCACTCATCACCAGCAGACTGGACTAATGAAATGCACTCTACGCCGTCATTTACAAGTCCCTACTCCGCAAACTCCAGAGATTACAGAACAACGCTGCCGTGACTCGTCCTCGGCATCCCCCGGCACGAACACATCAGCCACCACCTACGTAGACTTCACTGGCTCCCCGTGGAGAAAAGAGTCACCTTCAAAATCCTCACTCACGCCTACAAAGGCCTACACAACAATGGACCCAAATACCTCAACGACAGAATCAACTTCCACGTACCCAAAAGAGACATCCGATCTTCCAAACTTGCACTGACTGAAACCCCGCGCATCCACAGAGCCAGAGCAGGCGGAAGATCCTTCTCCCACATTGCATCCAAGACCTGGAACGAGCAGCCGGCAGACATCAGACGCGCCCCCTCCCTGAACACCTTCAGGAATACCCTCAAGACCTGGCTCTTCAGCTAACAGTTCTGCGCCCCCCTCCCCTCAGCGCCTTGATACCCTCACGGGTGAGTAGCGTGCTTACAATTCCCCTGATTGATTCATTGATTGAGTTACCATCATGTGATGATTGTTCTTCTTCTGCACTGCTTGAGGCGGTGGGGCAACGCTCTTCTGCCATAGCGGAAGAGCCGCCACTGGGGGTGTGTCATCTACGTGTGTTAGGCATGAGCGACTCACCCCCGGCCCTCCTGCGCTACATGTCCCACCTTCTCCTTACCTGGTCATTGACACCATAGCGCAATCCACTGCACTCTCTCCAAATCTGTGACTCAGCCAGCAGGAGCCTCAGCCAGGTGTGATTTCACTCAGCTGGGTACAGCAGTTGCCGCCTAGCATGCTGGTGGACCTCCTGATGAAGTTGATGCAGCAGGGCCCCCTTAGCCGCGAAGGCTCAGCGCTCACGCCACACAAGTTTGCTGTAGCACAGGGGCCTCAGCCTCCACAGCGTACGGCCAGCCCAACATCATCCGGCCTGTGATGCAGGGAGACAGCACACACCATTGGTAATCCCCTCCGTGCACCCCGGTGTAGTGGTGGATCGTAGTATGCAATGCGGACCTCACAACGTTGGTGCGCAGGAGCGCCTCTACCATTAACATCTTCAAGTGTCGCAAGGCGGTCTTCTCACACAGGTCAGCAACGTGTCTCCATGCAACCTACCAGAATTCACCACCAGGTACGGGCGATCGTCGCGCATCAATGTCTCCCGCCACGGCTCATCGACTCCACAACTCCTCCACATCCCACTCCAGGCTCCAGACGCAGGTCCAGCGGGGCATCCAGGTTCCAGACGCAGGTCCAGCGAGCCATCCAGGCTCCAGACGCAGGTCCAGCGAGGCAAGATTACCAGAACACACAAAACAGCTACATAGGCAGCAGTAGTGCAAGATTAGGAAAACACACATAACAACTACAGCATGTAAAGCAGTAACGGAAGCCTCACACAGCAAACAACAACAGCAGAGGCAATACTTGTTCAACTTCTTATCCTCTTAGCAACCTCCCAGTCCCACACTGACAATAGGCAGAGCTCGGTAATGTAAAGCTGGCACCATTTTAATTAAAAGTTGTTGATGGTGTGAGGTCTAGAACGTTGCAACATTGAAACAAAACAATTTTGTGATAGCAGGTCAGTGAGGTTGCAGCAGGACACCCTACAGCAGTGAACAAAATGTAGGCCATGGCTGGGGTCGAGGGCTGAGAGATTGACTTATGAATGAAGTCCAGAAAGGCTATATTTCTCCTTAGGACTTTGAATCCACTCTGATCTAGGTTGTGTGTAACAGGAGCTCCTCCTGAGGTCAGTGTGTCCTGAGCAAAGATAACAATGACCTCTTATTTCAAGGTCCCAAGTACCTCTCTCAACCAGAACCTCCCCGATCTTCTTAGCCATGAGCCCCAGATTTACCTTGCAATATGAACTATCTCTGAACTAAACGTTTGGCATTGCAAGTGCTTGTTTACTGGTTACAGTCCCACTTAATCTGAATGTATTTAACATTTGTTTTTGAAACCAAAGTGATTCTTTGTAACTAGAGAACTCTGCTGCACTGCAGTCAGTCTTGTTAAGCTTGCAAGTTTCACATGAGTCTCATACCTTGGTGTCCCTCTGCTCCATCTGCTTCAATGGAACTTCACATATGGATAATTTACTGTAACCCTCTGTGTTAACCCAAAGAAGCTCTGTAGGTCACATTTAAATAATAACACCAGACCGGAAGAGCACCTATGAATATATTTCTATGTAGTGTAAGTATTTAACTGTGGTTTGCTGGCTCTGTGTCTTCATTTTTGGACTTTGTCACGTTAATATTTCAGAATCCTGTTATCATGGCCACGTAAACCAATGGGGTCAGTGTCGTAGCAAGAATGTCTCCAATAATTCAAAGAAGGAAAATAGAACCCTCTGCTCCCCAAGTCAGTAGTAAAATCAGTCACCAATTGGGCGCAATGGCCCCTTCAAACACTGCAGCATCCCCCCCCCTTTCACTGCCTTTACTGTAACGTAAACGAGACTCGTTATAGTTCTTTCAGTCTCATCATTTAAGGACGGAAGCATTTTCAATATTATATACAACGAATCAATAGTTATAGCCTATTTATCTTACGCAACTAACAACCATTGACAAAGCCAATAGTCTTGGCTTGTTGTAGGTGTATTGTTACTTGTATTATACATCTGTATGCAATGACAGAAGCAGCAAAATACCAGTGGGGCGGCACACTATGCTAAGAACACATTTTTAGCTATTGTGTTTTGAAACCACGCCCTTAATTACAACTGCCAAGTCCCTTTGAGAGACCTTGCCCCTACCCCCATAAGTTTTTTCATCCCACTAAAGCCCTGCTTAGCGCACAGCCCTGCCGCGAGCCGCTCTGAGAGGCAGTGCATCTGAAGCATGCATCATAACACCGACAGCAGGCAGGCCTGTGCAGGGCCGCCCTCGTCTGCCAGTCTCCTGGCTCATCCACCCAGCTATCCATCCTGTTGGTCTGCATCTCAGCCGTCTGTCCATCTATCCAGTCGGTCGGCCTGTCTCCTGGTTCACCACCCAGCTATCCATCCTGTTGGTCTGCATTTCAGCCGTCCGTCCGTCCGTCCATCCATCCATCTATCCAGTTCATCTCTGTCCCCTTGCCCTGCCTTCCAACTATCCACCCAGTTGGTCTACCTGCCTTTCTCTCTACTTTTCTATCAATGCACCCACCCACCCTGTCGCGTTCCCTGTCTCTAGGACCCTCTGTTCACCCACCCATTCATCCACCTTTCCACCCATCATTCACCCTGTCGATCTCTTAGTTTCTTTCAGTCCGTCCATCATTTTCCCTCTCTACCTTATTGATCTATTCATCCATCTGTGCTCCCGTCCACTTACTATCCACCCAGCCAACATCCATCTGAGCATCCGTCCACCCACCATTCAACCATGCTTTCATACACCGACCTAGCCAGCTAACAAATCCAACATGCTTATGTCCGTCCATCCATCCATCCAGTCAGTTCTCTCTGCCAGTCGACCACGTTGCTAATCGTTTCATGTTCCTATGTGTCGTCCTGTCTTCTACCTGCTTGCTCTCTCTCACTCTTTCTTTGGATCACGTCGCCCTCTATCTATTCTGTCTATTTACGGTCTACCTGACTGTCTCTCCCTTTGCCTGTCCCTGAACCTTTCAATCCTTATCCCTCCAGCTCTCGCTCTCTCTCTCTCTCTGGGGCATTGCTCTATATTGATTTATCTCTTCATTTCTCCATGAACAAGTTGTTTAAGATGAATCCTGCTGACCAGGGTTCTAATCCCAGCTTCAACACTTGACGTAAAATCATGTGATTCTAGACAAACTACTTTAAACCTGCATGCCTCCAATGATACATTACATTTCCGTGAAAAGCAGCAGAGTTTGTCCGAATTATGTCTGGTTTCCACAAGGCCCACACCCAGCACCGCTCTGCGCAGAGACCCTCATGCTCTCTGTAAAGCGCCCTGCTGCCCCTCGGAGCTTGGCTCACGCTATATTGAATACCTACAAATATATATGAATACATGCATCACCTGCCTGTCAGCCCATCTGTCTACATCACCTGCCTGTCAGCACCTCTGTCTGCACGTCTCACTCTCTGGGGCATATTATCATGGACTTATCGCCGGGAGGGTAGAAGGGACTTTTCTGCCGCTAATGGCCTTATGGCTAGATTCCGGCCGCTATCGCCGGATTGAGGCCCAAGTACCCGCGACAGGCAAGGGCCCACAACGTATTGAGGCGACATCAAAATTGCCTATCACAAAATGTTTTGGGCCCTTGCCTGTCGTGGGTACTTGGGCCTCCCACCCGAGTGAGGCACCATTTTTATCGGGAGACCTGGGGGAACGCTGGGTGGTAGGAAATTTGTGTCAGCCCCGTGACGCCACAACTTTACCACACAAAAATGTGTGAAAAAAGTGATTTTTTCAGCAAAATATCAGGTTTGCAGGGGATTCTGGGTAAGAAAACGTTCGGGGATCCACGCAAGCCATACCTCCCTGGAATCCCCCGGGTGTCTACTTTTCAGAAATGTGTGGGTTTGGTAGGTTTCCCTAGGTGGCCACCGAGCCCCGGGCCAAACGTCATGGGACCCCCTTGCAAAACCAGGTCGTTTTGTGATAGGCCATTTTGAGGTCGCCTCAATACGTTGTGGGCCCTTGCCTGTCGCGGGTACTTGGGCCTCCCACCCGAGTGAGGCACCATTTTTATCGGGAGACCTGGGGGAACGCTGGGTGGTAGGAAATTTGTGTCAGCCCCGTGATGCCACAACTTTACCACACAAAAATGTGTGAAAAAAGTGATTTTTTCAGCAAAATGTCAGGTTTGCAGGGGATTCTGGGTAAGAAAACGTTGGGGGATCCACGCAAGCCATACCTCCCTGGAATCCCCGGGTGTTTACTTTTCAGAAATGTGTGGGTTTGGTAGGTTTCCCTAGGTGGCCGCCGAGCCCCGGGCTAAAACGTCATGGGACCCCCCTTGCAAAACCAGGTCGTTTTGTGATAGGCCATTTTGAGGTCGCCTCAATACGTTGTGGGCCCTTGCCTGTCACAGGTACTTGGGCCTCCCACCCGAGTGAGGCACCATTTTTATCGGGAGACCTGGGGGGAACGCTGGGTGGTAGGAAATTTGTGTCAGCCCCGTGATGCCACAACTTTACCACACAAAAATGTGTGAAAAAAGTGATTTTTTCAGCAAAATGTCAGGTTTGCAGGGGATTCTGGGTAAGAAAACGTTGGGGGATCCACGCAAGCCATACCTCCCTGGAATCCCCCGGGTGTCTACTTTTCAGAAATGTGTGGGTTTGGTAGGTTTCCTAAGATGGCCGCCGAGCCCAGGGCCAAAAACCTCACTGGTGTGGGTGGTTCAAGTACCCGCAACAGGCAAGGGCCCAAAACGTATTGAGGAGACATCAAAATGATCTATCACAAAACAAGCTGGTTTTGCAAGGGGAGTCACCTGGGTTTTGGCCCCGAGCTCGGCGGCCATCTTGGGAAACCTACCAAACCCACACATTTCTGAAAACTAGACACCCGGGGGAGTCCAGCGAGGTATGGCTTGCGTGGATCCCCCAACGTTTTCCTACCCAGAATGTCCTGCAAACCTCAAATTTAGCTGAACAAATCACTTTTTTCTCACATTTCTGTGTGGGAAAGTTCTGGAATCTACGTGGATCCACAAATTTCCTACCACATAGTGTTTCCCCATGTCTCCCGATAAAAATGATACCTCACTCGCGTGGGTGGATCAAGTACCCGCGACAGGAAAGGGCCCAAAACCTATTGAGGCGACATCAAAATTACCTATCACAAAACAACCTGGTTTTGCAAGAGGGGTCACCTGGGTTTTTGTCCCCGGGCTCGGAGGCCACTTGGGAAACTACCAAACCCACACATTTCTGAAAACTAGACACCCGGGGGAGTCCAGCGAGGTATGGCTTGCGTGGGTCCCACAACGTTTTCCTACCCAGAATCCCATGAAAAACCTCAAATTTAGCTGAAAAAATCACTTTTTCCATACATTTTTGCGTGGGATCACCGCGCCGGCACAAATGTCCTACCACCCAGCGTTCCCCTTGTTCTCCCGAGTAAAATGATACCTCACTTGTGTGGGTGGGCCAAAGGCCTGTGACTGGGAAGAGCCCAAAACATAGGGATTTAGGGTATAGCACCGAGAATTCTAAGCACTATATTTTTTTAAAAATACGTTTTTAGCCAGTTCTGCTTTGGACACCCACACAACTGAGGTATCATTTTACTCAGGGGAACAAGGGCAACGCTGGGTGGTAGGACATTTGTGCCAGCACGGTGATTCCACGCAAAAATATGTGGAAAATATGGTTTTTTCAGCTAAATTTGAGGGTTGCAGGGGATTCTGGGTAGGGAAACGTTGGGGGATCCACGCAAGCCATACCTCATTGGACTCCCCAGGGTGTCTAGTTTTTAGAAACGTGTGGGATTGGTAGGTTTCCCTAGATGGCGGCGAGCCCGGGGCCAAAAACCAGGTGCCCCCAAAACCAGGTAGTTTTGTTATAGGTAGTTTTGAAGTCTCCACAATACGATTTGGGCCATTTCCTGTTTCAGCCACTATGCCTACCCACACAAGTGAGGTACCATTTTTATCGGGAGCCCTGGGGGAACGCAGGGTGGTAGGAAATTTGTGGATCCACGCAGATTCCAGAACTTTCCCACACAGAAATTTGAGTAAAAAGTGATTTTTTTCTGCTAATTTGAGGTTTGCAGGGCATTCTGGGTAGGATAACGTTTGGGGACCCATGCAAGCCATACCTCGCTGGACTCCCCAGGTGTCTAGTTTTCAGAAATGTATGGGTTTGGTAGGTTCCCAAGATGGCCGCTGAGCCCGGGGCCAAAAACCCAGGTGACCCCCCTTGCAAAACCAGGTTGTTTTGTGATAGGTAATTTTGATGTCTCCTCAATACGTTCTGGGCCCTTGCCTGTCGCGGGTACTTGACCCACCCACGCGAGTGAGGTATCATTTTTATCGGGAGACCTGGGGGAAACCTGGTGGTAGGAAATTTGTGGATCCATGTAGATTCCAGAACTTTCCCACACAGAAATTGGAGAAAAACGTGATTTTTTTCAGCTAAATTTGAGGTTTGCAGGGGATTCTGGGTAAGAAAATTTTGGAGGACCCACGCAAGCCATACCTCGCTGGACTCCCCCGGGTGTCTAGTTTCCAGAAATGTGTGGGTTTGGTAGGTTTCCCTAGATGGTCGCCGAGCCCAGGGCCAAAAACTCATGGGACCCCCCTTGCAAAACCAGGTTGGTTTGTGATAGGTAATTTTGAAGTCGCCTCAATAGGTTTTGGGCCCTTGCCTGTCGCGGGTACTTGACCCATCCACACAAGTGAGGTACCATTTTTCCCGGAAGACTTTGGGGGACGCGGGGTGGGTGGAATTTTGTACATCCACGCAGATTCCATAACTTTCCACCACAGAAATGTGAGGAAAATGTGTTTTTTTGGACATATTTTTAGGTTTGCAAGGGATTCTGGGTAACAGATCCTGGTGAGAGCCAGTCAAGTCACCCCATCCTGGATTCCCCTGGGTGTCTAGTTTTCAAAAATGTATAGGTTTGCTAGGTTTCCCTAGGTGCTGGCAGTGTTAGGGTTCAAAATCTACAGCTAGGCACTTTGCAAAAAAAGGGTCAGTTTTCACTGTGAAAATGTGGTGTGTCAACGTTGCGTTTGGGCCGTTTCCTGTCACGGGCACTAGGCCTACCCACACATGTGAGGTGCCATTTTTCTCGGAAGACTTTGGGGAACGCGGGATGGGTGGAAATTTGTGGATCCACGCAGATTCCAGAACTTTCCATCACAGAAATGTGAGGAAAATGTGGTTTTTTTGCCAATTTTTTAGGTTTGCAAGGGATTCTGGGTAACACAACCTGGTGAGAGCCAGTCAAGTCACCCAATCCTGGATTCCCCTGGGTATCTAGTTTTCAAAAATGTATAGGTTTGCTAGGTTTCCCTAGGTGCCGGCAGAGTTAGGGTTCAAAATCTACAGTTAGGCACTTTGCAAAAAAAGGGTCCGTTTTCACTGTGAAAATGTGGTGTGTCCATGTTGCGTTTTGGGCCGTTTCCTGTCGCGGCCACTAGTCCTACCCACACAAGTGAGGTACCATTTTTCTCGAAAGACTTTGGGGAACGCGGGGTGGGTGGAATTTTGTGGATCCACGCAGATTCCAGAACTTTCCACCACAGAAATGTGAGGAAAATGTGTTTTTTTGGACACATTTTTAGGTTTGCAAGGGATTCTGGGTAACAGAACCTGGTGAGAGCCAGTTAAGTCAGCCCATCCTGGATTCCCCTGGGTGTCTAGTTTTAAAAAATGTATAGGTTTGCTAGGTTTCCCTGGGTGCCGGCAGAGCTAAGAACCAAATTCAACAGGTAGGCACATTCCGAAAAAAAAGTCAGTGCCAAGTGGGCTTTCTGCCGCCCTGGGGAGGGGGAAAATCAGGGGCTATTGCCCCGATATGCCCCCGAGGGGGACAGAAAGACTGTGGCTATTCTTTTGGGGGGTCGGGGGCATTGGGATTCCTATTCTGGTCAGCCCCCACCCCTGCGTATAAAAAAGCCAGCATGATCGCTGGCACATAGTGGGCTTTCTGCCCCCCCCGGGGGGCAGATCAGGGGCTACTGCCCCCATCTGCCTCCTGGGAGGGGCAGAAAGACAGTGACATCTTTTTGGGGTGGGTGGGGGCATTGGCATGTTCATTCTTGGCAGCCCCCACCCCGAACTTTGTAAAAAAAAAAATCCCTGGTGGCTAGTGGGCTTTCTGCCCCCCCGGGGGGGGCAGATAAGGTGCTGTTGCCCCGTCTGCCTCCCTGGGGGGGGCAGAAAGACTGTAGCATTTTTTTTGGGGTGGGTCATTGACATGCCCATTCTGGGCAGCCCCCACCCCTACCTATATAAAAAAAAAATCCCTGGTGCTTAGTGGGCTTTCTGCCCCCTCCCCGGGGGGAGCAGATCAGGGGCTATTGCCCCCATCTGCCTCCTGGGGGGGCAGAAAGTCTTTTTTTTTCTTTGTGGGGTAGGGTGGGGGCATTTGCATGCCCATTCTGGGCAGCCCCCACCCCGGGCCTATAAAAAAAATAATCCCTGGCATCTAGGGTGTTTCTGAACCCCCGGGTGGGGGCAGATTGGTGGCCACTGCCACCATCTGCCCCCCCGGGGGGCAGAAAGACTGGAATTACATGGGGGAGGGGTGGGGGCATTGGCATGCCCATCTTGGGCAATCCCCACCCCTAAATGTATCGAGGGGAAAAAAAACCCTGGTGTCTAGTGGGCTTTCTGCCCCCCGGGGGGGGCAGATTGGGGGCTACTGCCCCCATCTGCCCCCCAGGAGGGGCAGAAAGACTGTACCTTTGCGTCGGGGGTGGGGGCATTGGCATGCCCATATTGGGCAGCCCCTACCCCAAATTATAATTTAAAAAAAATCCCTGGTATCTAGTGGGTTTTCTGCCCCCAAGGAGGGGCAGAAAGACTGTACCTTTGCGGCGGGGTGGGGTGGGGGCATTGGCATGCCCATATTGGGCAGCCCCCACCCCTAACTATAATTTAAAAAAAAATCCCTGGTATGTAGTGGGCTTTCTGCCCCCCCCAGGGGGGCAGATTGTGGGCTACTGCCCCATCTTCCCCCAAGGGGGGGCAGAAAGACTAATTTTGTGGCCGGGGGGGGTGGGGGCATTGGAATGCCCGTTTTGGGCAGCCCCCACCCCTAATAAACCTCCCATTTAATTCCCTGGTGTCTAGTGGGCTTTCTACCCCCCCGGGGGGGCAGAAAGACTAATCATGCCAAATATTTTATGGGGGGAGCAAAGGCCCTTGCCCAAGGGGCTGCTCCCCCTCCCTGGTGCCTAGTGGGTGGATCCCTGCTTGGGGATCGCCCTCCTGGGGTGATCCCCAAGCAGGGATCCAGTAGGGAGGAGTACCATTGGAAAGGGGAGATTCTCCCTTTCCAACGATACCTCTCCTGAGTTTCTACGTGCTCAGGGGGCTGAGATAGCCCCTGAGCACGTAGAAACTGAAACTGAAATGAGCCTCTTGGCTCATTTCAGTTTCAGTTTCACTGAAATGACATCAGCGCGACGTGCGCGCCGATCGTCATTTCAGGGAAACCAGGGGGGGGCCTCGGGAGCTGGGGAAGCTCTTCCCCAGCTCCCGAGGGTTTAGGGGAGAAAAGGGAATCCCTCTGGTGCCCGCACCAGAGGGATTTCCTGTGCTGGGTCACATGACGAGCTGGACTCGTCATGAGCACACGAGCACTGTGTGCCATGATGAGTCCAGCTCGTCATGAGCACCGAAGGGGTTAAATCTATCGTTCTTTTGCCCACTACGCCACCCCAGTTTGGACCCAACCATATGCAAATCAGTCTTGAGCCTGTGCCCCATGGGAACAGTCCAGACCGAACTGCCAGGCCAGGTCCTCCCTTGACCGGAAACCAGCATCCTGGGACAGGTTTCAGGGTATGTCACCCTTCTTCAGCCAGGAGAGCTTGAATCCAGTGGCGCAGTGAGCAAAGGACCCACGTCTGGGCATACCCATCCCACTTAGGGCGAAAAGTGTTACAGCAAACAAATGATGGACGGAATGCTGACAATGCAAACATTCTCCCCCAGTCAAAAGATCTGGGTTAAATCCATCGTTCTTTTGCCCACTACGCCACCCCAGTTAGGACCCAGCCATATGCAAATCAGTCTTGACCCTGTGCCCCATGGGAACAGTCCAGACCGAACTGCCAGGCCAGGTCCTCCCTGGACCGGAAACAAGCATCCTGGGACCAGTTTCAGGGTATGTCACCCTTCTTCAGCCAGGCTAGCTTGAATCCAGTGGCGCAGTGAGCAAGGGACCCACGTCTGGGCATACCCATCCCACTTAGGGCAAAAAGTGTTACAGCAAACAAATGATGGACGGAATGCTGACAATGCAAACATTCTCCCCCAGTCAAAAGATCTAGGTTAAATCCATTGTTCTTTTGCCCACTACACCACCCCAGTTTGAACCCAGCCATACGCAAATCAGTCTTGACCCTGTGCCCCATGGGAACAGTCCAGACCGAACTGCCAGGCCAGGTCCTCCCTGGACCGGAAACAAGCATCTTGGGACCAGTTTCAGGGTATGTCACCTTTCTTCAGCCAGGCTAGCTTGAATCCAGTGGTTCAGTGAGCAAGGGACCCACGTCTTGGCATACCGATCCCACTTAGGGCAAAAATTGTTACAGCAAACAAATGATGGACGGAATGCTGACAATGCAAACATTCTCCCGCAGTCAAAAGATCTGGGTTAAATCTATCGTTCTTTTGCCCACTACGCCACCCCAGTTTGGACCCAGCCATATGCAAATCAGTCTTGACCCTGTGCCCCATGGGAACAGTCCAGACCAAACTGCCAAGCCAGGTCCTCCCTGGACAGGAAACAAGCATCCTGGGACCGGTTTCAAGGTATGTCACCCTTCTTCAGCCAGGCTAGCTTGAATCCAGTGGCGCAGTGAGCAAGGGACCCACGTCTGGGCATACTCATCCCACTTAGGGCGAAAAGTGTTACAGCAAACAAATGATGGACGGAATGCTGACAATGCAAACATTCCCTTGCTCACTTTGCCACTGGATTCAAGATAGCCTGGCTGATGACGGCTGTAAGCCAGAAACCGGTCCCAGGATGCTTGTTTCCGGTCCAGGGAAGACATGGCTTGGCAGTTCGGGCTGGACTGTTCCCATGAGCACATGGTCAGACTGATTTGCATATGGTCATGTCTGAACTGGGGTGGCGGAGTGAGCTAAAGAATGATGATGGATTAAACCCAGATCAGTTGACTGGGGGTGAGTGCTTGCAATGTTCAACACTCCGTCCATCATCCCCTTTGGTTTTGCTATATTCGCCCTAAGTTGGCAGGGTATGCCCAGACGTTGGTCCCTTGCTCACCTTGCCACTGGATTCAAGATAGCCTTGCTGATGACCGTTGTAAGTCAGAAACTGGTCCCAGGATGCTTGTTTCCGGTCCAGGGAAGACATGGCTTGGCAGTTCGGGCAGGACTGTTCCCATGAGGCACAGGGTCAGACTGATTTGCATTTGGCCATGTCTGAACTGGGGTGGCGGAGTGAGCTAAAGAATGATGATGGATTAAACCCAGATCAGTTGACTGGGGGTGAGTGCTTACTATGTTCAACACTCCGTCCATCATCCCCTTTGGTTTTGCTATGTTCGCCCTAAGTTGGCAGGGTATGCCCAGACGTGGGTCCCTTGCTCACTTTGCTGCTGGATTCAAGATAGCCTGGCTGATGATGGCTGTAAGCCAGAAACCGGTCCCAGGATGCTTGTTTCCGGTCCAGGGAAGACATGGCTTGGCAGTTTGGGCTGGACTGTTCCCATGAGGCACAGGGTCAGACTGATTTGCATATGGCCATGTCTGAACTGGGGTGGCGGAGTGAGCTAAAGAATGATGATGGATTAAACCCAGATCAGTTGACTGGGGGTGAGTGCTTGCAATGTTCAACACTCCGTTCATCTTCCCTTTGGTTTTACACAACAGGGGCACATCCCCACCTCTTCAGCTAGACATTTGTTTGATCACATCGTCTCCATCCTACCAGCTTGGTTTCCAATCTTCTTCCGCAGAAAGAAAAAAACACAGATTGCTTCAGGTTAAAACCTTATTTCACCAGGTAGATCTCAGTCACATTGCACAGTTGAAAAACAAACCCAAACAAAAGATTACAGTAGGAGATTAACGCATTTGTAAGTAGAAGTAGAAGAAAACCCTATTCGATTTTTCAAGAAAATCATAAAAGTATACACAATAAAAACGGTACAGACGAAAAAGTAAAAAAAAGTTCTAAAACACAGCCTCTACTATTTTGAATGGAGGAGTTAATAATACATATGATTAAAAATATTTGTAAGTATAAAACAGCAGCTCTGCAGTTACTAAAGTTTAACTCTTT
>CAWUFW010009424.1:600000-785811 GCA_963921515.1 Calotriton arnoldi | reverse complement strand
CTCATTAATGTGGGGCTGGACAGTCATGCCTACTCCAGGCCATACAATACACTCTGTACTCCCACTCCCGTGTATCAGTGGACACATTGTGCACAGTGATTTGCCCCTCAGGTGTCTGCCTCTGTGTCAGTGTGCTGTGGATTAGTCGCCAGGACTGCTGTGGAGTTTCTTGGTAGGGGCTCAGCATGCCACTGGAGATGTGACCATAGGAGACGATACTTGTGTGACACATAGGTGTCTGATCAGCTGCCCATGCAGACTGGGGCATGTAAATGTGAAGTTCAGGTAGCTGTTCCCCATGCACAGCAGAGTGTGAGGGCTCAGGTTCAGAGGGTAGTGTCACAGGTCTCCCATATGTCCAATAGGTATGACCTGGACAGATGAGGGTTAAGAGGATGTGTTGTGGGGGGATGTACATGTGCACTTGTGCAGCTCCAGGACTTGCATTCCCCATGACCTACTATTGTGACACAGTGCAGAGTGTTGTTGTCTGGCTGCAAAGTCATACATCACTGAGACAGTGATGTATGACTTTGCAGTCATGCCTCCGCCATGGCATGTGTCTACTGATTGGTGATCCTGCAGGGGAGTGACATGTGCTACATGCACACCATAGTGGCGCTGGCTATCAGGACATGGGTGCATCATGGTGTCTGTCGCTGGTATGCATCACATGCATTTCCTATTTGACTCTGGGCATCCCTTACATCCGTAAACCTGTACTGACTCAGTGGCAAGAGCTGTGATGTGTCCACACCGTGTCCTCTGCACTGTCCAACTACTGTGTACTTGGTGCATGTGTCAACACTGGGGTGTTGCAATCCAACAGACACCAGACAGATGGGTGCAAGGCCATGTGGGATGTGAGTGCCATGCTTGGCATCAGACTGACAATTGACTTCTCCTGTTCAATTAGTGCACTTTTAGCAATGTACAACTAATGATGCCAGGGCTTGCTCTGTGATGTGCTGTGCTCACAGTGGTGTGTGCGTTATGTGCAGGTGACTGATGTCTGTCTGTTTCCCCATTGTTTGCAGATACATCCACGGCCACGGAAGGGGACAGCTCCACGGACCAGGAGGAGCCGGAGAGCCAGACTGGGTCAGCAGCCGAGGAGTGGTCGGAGGGACCCAGTGGCACGGAGGGCGAGGGAGCCACACCGAGGAGTCCTCAGCAGCATCCACCTCAGCTGAGGACCAGAGCAACTCGGAGGATGACTCCCTTGTGGAGGCGGGTGTCAGCAGCCACCACACCCCAGCTAGTGTTGCTGTCCCCGCCACCACCAGCACCACCACCGCCCTCCCATCGGCTCCCATTCCCCAGGTCCGTGGAGGCTCCCATGTCCCGGGAGCGTGTCTCCTTTGGGCCAGGCACCGCACCCCCTGCCCCTGTGTCCCCTGCTGCCCTGAGTGAGGAGTCTGTGTACCTCCTTCGCCAGCTCCATGTAGGGCAGACAGCCATGCTGAGTGTCCTCCATGCGCACACCGCGCTGTTGACTCAGCTGGTGTCGTTCATGGAGGGCATCTCATCGGGCATGTCTGACCTACAGAGGGGCAATAGGTCCATGGACTCCTCCCTGACGGCAGCAGTGTCCCTCCTCAAACGGTCCCTCACCCCTCCTGCCTCTGCTCCATCCACACTCCCCAGCACCTTACCCATCCCAGGCACACACACACTGGCACACACCAGCACACACACATCCAGCACACTGACACACACGCCAATGACAAAACGCACACGCACGCACATTCAGGGGACTGAAGCCAGACTCACAGGGGATGGGGCCCTGGAACACACACACGCATCCACATGCACTGCGCAGTCCTCAGTTCCCTCTCCCTCCAAAGCACCCTCCCTTGCCTCACCTGCAACCCCAAAGTCACAGCAGCTCTTCCTCTGTGACCTCGGCCTCTTCCCCACCGATGAAGCTGCTCCAGCATCCCGGGGAAGAGGAAGCCCACCCACACGGAGCAGAGTGCCCCTCGCCCCCGGACACCCTCCCCCAGGCGCAGACGGACTGAGGCCCCCACCCGCCAAGTCCCCCGGAGTGCTAAGAGCAAGACCCCGCCACCGCCCTGCAGCTCAGGCACAAGGTCTCCGTCCTCCATCCCTCAGGCCCCCACTGCACAGGTGCCCCCACCACACCCTGCCCCAGGTTCCCCCACCCACAGATATACCATCCCCAAGATGCTCCGGCCTTCTCCCCTGCCACTTGCTCTCCCAGCACCACACCCCCGCTGCGCTTGTCTGTGCCACTGATGTGGTGAGGGTGTCCCCCCTCTGTCCAACCCACCTTGCCTGTTCCCCATTCTCCTCCCCTGGAGGTAGGCACTGCAGTGGAGTCCACTACCGCCCTGTCTGACTTGGGCACTGCAGTGGCGGACCTGTCCACCCCATCTGCAGGGTCCACTGCAGTTGTGCCGGCACCCACGACATCTGTGTCATGCCCCCCAGTTGTGCCGGCACACACCATGTCAGACACCTCCACTGCAGTTGTCAGTGGCTCTCCAGCACCCACCACCCCTTCCCTGACTCCCCTGGTGAGCCCTGATCCTGTCCCTGCGGTGCCTGGCCTGCCCCCGGTTGCCCCTCCTAGTGGATTGTCCCTGGTATTGTGCAGGCATGCGTAAGGTGACATCTGCCAGTGTCACCCTGTTTGAACTTTGACAATGGACTGGCCATTGGCCTTTGCTCTTTTTCAGGACTTCGTTTGGCCTCAACACATATGCTGAATAAAGCAACTTTCTTTTCTCTAGTGCTCATGCTTCAGATGTACATGTTGTTGGTGCAGCTAACCATGCCCTTGCTGCAGTGATGGTGATATCTGGTCTCATGATTATGAAGTGTTACTGTGCAGGAACCCATGTGGTCCAGGGGAATGTGTCCTATCATGTGGTGTATCCATGTCATCAATAGCAGCATCTGAGGGTGTCATGTGTTCAGTATTTGGCAATGGGTTTCCTACTTACATTGGCAATTTCATATCTGTGGCTTCCACCCCTGCACATCTGTTGTGCCTGCCATCGTTGCATTTGTCTACTTCCCTGACCGTGTTGCCATCTCCAGTGGACATGCAGGTTTGGGCATCAATGGGGAGGGACTCATCCGTGTAGTCAGTGCAACATTGCTATACAAGTGTGTTGGATCTGTGCTGATGATTCCGTTGGCACATCCATGACCAGGCTGATGTGATGGGAGCCCTCATTTGGTGCTAATTGTTGATTGTGTGACCAAGTGCTCAGCTGACATGATGGGGCCCTACTGAGGCAACATATGGCACAGCTTTCCTCACACAGGAGTGGAGTCCCCTCATGGCAGTGTGTACACGTGTGACATTGCCTGCGCCCAAGGTGTGTGTTGTATGTGCATGTCTGTGTGTTCACTTCCATTCATCTGCGCATGCTGTGATCCCTAGTGTTGTACCTGTTTGTGATGCTTGCTGACTTGAGCTATGTTCCCCAAAGTCTTCTCCCTGTGTTCTCTGTGATGTGGGTGCATGGCACATTACTGGTCATCAGGGTGTCACCCATAGGTGTGTTTGCTGTCAGGGCAGAGTTTGTGTGCTGACGCAGATGGGTCACAGTCAGGTTTCCCTTTGGCACTTGTTGTTTGCCCCTGTCATGTGATTTCCAGTTTGTGTTATCTTTCAGTGATTGTGACACGTTGTGTGTGTGACTGCTGGCACTCCTTAGGGTCCGGGCTGCAATGTTGGTTGTTGTCTATGTGTGTTCTTTGTGGGTGACCTTGGCTTCTTCATTGGTGTGTGACTGTGGCTGGGATCCCATTGGTCGGTGTGGTATTGCCGTCATGTCCATGTACAGCGTAGTGTGCAGTGTGTCAGACATTCAGGAGTCTTGTTGAGTGTCCATGTGTGATGTGTTTCTACACCTTGGTTCCCACCCACCACCCTGGAATAGTAATGGGTGCATGTGCAATGTCACCAGTGCATGTGTACTTCACTGCTGCACATTGTTGGAGGTCGAGGGGTGTGGTGTTGAGTGTGTGCAGATGAGAGTTGTTGCCCGGCTAGTCCCCTGCCTCCATGTTGGCCTTGGCTTACTGGCCATGCTGATTGATTTGTGCTTGTGTAGGTGTGATGGTAGTTAGTTGCTCAGGACACCTGACTGTGGTTCACAGTGTGAACGACATTTAGCTTTGTCATCACAGTGGTATTTTTCTTCAGCCCAGGGTCACCACATTGTGGGGGCCCTGGGGGTGGTGCTGTGGTGTGTCTGTGACTTGCTGTGTCAGTTGTTGTTCCTACGTGCCTGTGTGACATGTGTGTTTTGTGCTCCCTCTCACCTGTCAATGCCTGCTTGCCCACATAGGGGATTTGGATCCATGAGTTACCTTAGTGTGGCAGTGTATGCACATCTGTATGATTGGTATTCAGCTCTCCTCATGTGTTGTGTTGTTGCCTGGGGACAATGGCACCCCCACCCCTCACCTGCTGTGTATGATGACAGTGTTGGTCTGCCTGTTTGTGTTTGTGCATCTGCACCACTGCATTGGCATATCTTGGGTGTGCCATTGGCTGTATGTTGTTTGGTGTGTTTCCCCTGCTGTCCCTGGGACTCCTAGGTCATCGGTCAGCACAGTGATCATGGTTTGTGTGTCCCATTGCTGCCATGGTATGGTATCTGTTCACCTCACATCTGCTGTCTCCACAGGGTATCTGCATTTGTGTGCCCATTGGTGCAAATATGTGGTTCTGCATTCTGATGGTCACTTCTGTCATTGTGTCATTGATGACTGTTGACGGTCTCAGCCCCCATGGGTGTTGTTTGTCTGCACATGGCCAAAGGAATGTTTCATTTGCACTGCAGTATTTGGCTCCCCCAATTTATGTTGCAATGGGACACATACACTACTTTGCCACAGATGAGTTTTTGGTTCTGTGACCAGGAATGATCCATGCAGTTTGGCAGTTGCAGCTCTTTCTTTGTCAACAATTACCTTTTGGTCACTGTGATGATGAGGGTGTAGACCCCATTGCCACAATGGTCAAAATGTGCTTCAGCTATGGACCCCACACTTGCCTTTTGGTCACTGTGATGATGGGGGTTTAGACCCCATTGCCACAATGGTCAAACTGTGCTTCAGCTATGGACCCCACACTTACCTTTTGGTCACTGTGATGATGGGGGTTTAGACCCCATTGCCACAATGGTCAGAATGTGCTTCGGCTATGGACCCCACACTTGCCTTTTGGTCACTGTGATGATGGGGGTTTAGACCCCATTGCCACAATGGTCAGAATGTGCTTCAGCTATGGACCCCACACTTGCCTTTTGGTCACTGTGATGATGGGGGTTTAGACCCCATTGCCACAATGGTCAGAATGTGCTTCGGCTATGGACCCCACACTTGCCTTTTGGTCACTGTGATGATGGGGGTTTAGACCCCATTGCCACAATGGTCAAAATGTGCTGCAGCTATGGACCCCACACTTGCCTTTTGGTCACTGTGATGATGGGGGTTTAGACCCCATTGCCACAATGGTCAGAATGTGCTTCGGCTATGGACCCCACACTTGCCTTTTGGTCACTGTGATGATGGGGGTTTAGACCCCATTGCCACAATGGTCAGAATGTGCTTCAGCTATGGACCCCACACTTGCCTTTTGGTCACTGTGATGATGGGGGTTTAGACCCCATTGCCACAATGGTCAGAATGTGCTTCGGCTATGGACCCCACACTTGCCTTTTGGTCACTGTGATGATGGGGGTTTAGACCCCATTGCCACAATGGTCAAAATGTGCTGCAGCTATGGACCCCACACTTGCCTTTTGGTCACTGTGATGATGGGGGTTTAGACCCCATTGCCACAATGGTCAGAATGTGCTTCGACTATGGACCCCACACTTGCCTTTTGGTCACTGTGATGATGGGGGTTTAGACCCCATTGCCACAATGGTCAAAATGTGCTTCAGCTATGGACACCACACTTGCCTTTTGGTCACTGTGATGATGGGGGTTTAGACCCCATTGCCACAATGGTCAGAATGTGCTTCGGCTATGGACCCCACACTTGCCTTTTGGTCACTGTGATGATGGGGGTTTAGACCCCATTGCCACAATGGTCAGAATGTGCTTTGGCTATGGACCCCACACTTACCTTTTGGTCACTGTGATGATGGGGGTTTAGGCCCCATTGCCACAATGGTCATGGGCTGCTTGCATTGTGGGTGCCACACACATATATGTGTGGCACATGTGCTAGGGGGTCACATTGTATGTTCAATGTCATGTTCGGTGTTGTAGGCATTTGACACAGCCTGCTCACACGCTTGTCATGGTGGTGGGGGATGTCTTAATCTTGCATTCCCTAGGTTGTGGTGTGCTTGTTGTGTCATGCATTGTCCATCCTATGAGTGGGGGTGGTAGTAGTGGTAGGCATCCAGCCCCCCTGGGTGAGGGTGGTAGTAGTGGTAGGCATCCAGCCCCCTGGGTGAGGGTGGTAGTAGTGGTAGGCATCCTGCCCCCTGGCTAAGGGTGGTAGTAGTGGTGGGCATCCTGCCCCCCTGGGTGAGGTGGTAGTAGTGGTAGGCTTCCTGCCCCCTGGGTGAGGGTGGTAGTAGTGGTAGGCATCCTGCCCCCGTGGGTGAGGGTGGTAGTAGTGGTAGGCATCCTGCCCCCTGGCTAAGGGTGGTAGTAGTGGTAGGCATCCTGCCCCCGTGGGTGAGGGTGGTAGTAGTGGTAGGCATCCTGCCCCCTGGCTAAGGGTGGTAGTAGTGGTGGGCATCCTGCCCCCTGGGTGAGGGTGGTAGTAGTGGTAGGCATCCTGCCCCCTGGGTGAGGGTGGTAGTAGTGGTAGGCATCCAGCCCCCTGGCTAAGGGTGGTAGTAGTGGTGGGCATCCTGCCCCCCTGGGTGAGGGTGGTAGTAGTGGTGGGCATCCTGCCCCCTGGCTAAGGGTGGTAGTAGTGGTGGGCATCCTGCCCCCCTGGGTGAGGGTGGTAGTAGTGGTAGGCATCCAGCCCCCCTGGCTAAGGGTGGTGGTAGGCATCCAGCCCCCCGGCTAAGGGTGGTAGTAGTGGTGGGCATCCTGCCCCCTGGGTGAGGGTGGTAGTAGTGGTGGTCATCCTGCCCCCCTGGGTGAGGGTGGTAGTAGTGGTGGGCATCCTGCCCCCCTGGGTGAGGGTGGTAGTAGTGGTAGGCATCCTGCCCCCCTGGCTAAGGGTGGTAGTAGTGGTAGGCTTCCTGCCCCCCTGGGTGAGGGTGGTAGTAGTGGTGGGCATCCTGCCCCCCTGGGTGAGGGTGGTAGTAGTGGTGGGCATCCTGCCCCCTGGGTGAGGGTGGTAGTAGTGGTGGGCATCCTGCCCCCTGGCTAAGGGTGGTAGTAGTGGTAGGCATCCTGCCCCCTGGCTAAGGGTGGTAGTAGTGGTAGGCATCCAGCCCCCCTGGGTTGGGGTGGTGGCGCGCATTCAGGCCCCTGTGTGCATATGTGGCATTGGTGATGGGCATCCCGCCCCTATGGTGCTGCTGTTGCAAGTATATTCAGATTCCCAGTGTATGTGTGTGATGTGTCGTGTACGTGTTGTATGTGTTTTGTGGTTGGTGTCTGACTTACCTTCTGCGCCGTACGCGTCCGTGCCTGTTCCGGTAGTAGATGTAGAATATTGGTATGATCGGGACGAAGGGATTCATGGTTGGTTCGTGTCGTTCGTCCTTCTCGTTGCTTCGCGTCGTCCTCGTCGCTTGGCTTCGTCCTCGTCGCTTCGCTTCGTCTTCGTCGCTTCGCGTCGTCCTCGTCTGTGCTGTGTTCGTCTCGTAGCCGTGGATCGTGTTGTGGCGCGATTCGGAGCTTATGTGCGCCTCTCCCGGATGCTTTGACGTGCCGTGCGTAGCGACGGGTTCGGCGCGTACGGAAAGCGCATCGTACTTGTCCGGCCGGACGAGGCTGCATTTTCCCTTCCGTGCGACTCGATTCGGCGTTTCCGGATTCGCCTCGGTCGGAGAACAGGACCTGGTTTGGGTGAGTACGGCTCGGCCGGAATTTTTGCTGTTGTGCGCATCGTACTTGCTCGTTCGGTGTGCTGTACGGATCGGTCGGGAAACTGGCTTTCGCATGGCTTTTTTCCCGACCGAATGGTATTGGGTGCGCCTCCGACCGAGATCGGAATCGACCCCTTAGGCTAAAATAATGAATTCACCATGTTATGTGTGTTAATATTTTCCTAAGATCATTAGCGTCCAATAGGAACATGTTCTGTAACTAGATTAATATGTAAATTTAAACGACATCATTAGCTAAAGAAACATTCAGAATACAGTTAACATATCACTGGTTCACATCACTAAGAAGGTCTATATAAGCAGGTTACATTGGTTATAGGTCTCAGCATAAATTCTGTGCATCATTTAATAAGCTTCACATCAAACCACATTTGTTTCACAAGAATATGTTGTAGGAAGCTGGGTTTCTGTTGCAGTAACCCCCTCACTTTTTGCCAGACTACTGATGCACTTTGACTTGATGTGCCCTGGGTCCCTGCCAGTCAGGTTCCCAGGGCCTGTGTTCTTTCCCAAAACTGTACCTTGTAGCTCAATTGGATCCTCTCTAGCCACTTGTCAGTCCCTTGTAAAAGGTACCATAGGTACCAAGAGGCAATGTGGCCAGGGAAGGCCTCTAATGGCTGCAGCAGTTATTGTGCCACCCTTAGAGGCCCTGTACCTTTACACACACACACTGTCATTGCAGGCTGCGTGTTTTGGTACAGAACAAAGTGAAGAGTCGACATAACACACATCCCTGTGTGCCATGCCTACAACCCACTGCCCTGCAGAGGTCAGCCACCCCTCTAGCTGGGTGCACTATAGAGTGGTGAGGGTACAGGTGCATGAGCCCTGTACCCCTACAGTGTCTAGACCAATTCTTAGACATTGTAAGTGCAGTTATGCCATTAAGAGTATATGGTGCTGGGAGTTTGTCATTACGAACCCCACAGCACCATAATGGCTTTACTGAAAACTGGGAAGTTTGGTATCAAACTTCTCAGCACATTAAACCCACACTGACGCCAGTGTGGGATTTAATGAAAATTGCACTCAGAGGGCATCTTAGAGATGCCCCCTGAAAAACAACCAGCCTCTGGTGGGTTCCCTGACTGACACACACCAGCCTGCCACCACGAGACATGTTTCTGGACTCCTGGGGTGGCAGCCTTTGCTCCCTGAGGCCAGAAACAAAGCCTTTCCTGGGCGGAGGTGGTCACACCTCCTCCAGGCCAGGAAGAGCCATCTGTGGCAGGGGAGCTTCAAAGGCCTTGCCGCCTTTGTAACATGACCCCCAGCCTCTCCTGCTATCAGGAGCAGGCCCCCTTCCTGTCTCCCCTCCTTTTCGGCGGGAAGACAGGCGGGAAAAATTAGCACAGCCCAGAAGGTGTGCCCACCTCTACCAACCCCACCCCTCAGGTGAGGGAGACGTGGTGAAGCCCACTCTTCAGTGCCCGCCATCTTGCAGATGGCAGGCACTCTCCAATCAGGATTGGAGATTGTGCCCACTCCCCCAAAAGGGGTGAGCACACCAAGGGTGTAGTTACCCTAAGGTCAGTAGCCCATTGGCTACTGACCTCGAGACCCCTAAAACACCCCTAAATACAGTATTTAGGGGGCAGCCCTGAACCAAGGAGACAGATTCCCGCAACCTACGAAGAAGAAGGACTAAAGAAGACGCACAGCAGAGGAGACTGCAGAGAAGAACTGACTTGGCCCCAGCCCTACCGGCCCGTCTGCATTAACCAGAGATCCTGTGCAAAAAGTTGCCTTGTCCTGCAGCCAGCGACCTCCAGAACGCCGGGGAGGACTGACTGCCTTCAACATAGATTGGATCTCGTGTGAACAGCAGCTCTGTTCAAAAGAAACTTCCAAGACAGACTCAGAGCCTGCTGAGGACAAAGAAACTCGACGCCTGGAACTACTACTGCACCCGATGCCTACGACCCGCATCCTGGTGGCCCACCAGTCCCAGCGAGGTCCCCCAGTGCTCCAGAGTCCGGGTCCATCTTGGGTTGACCCCATCCAGGACTCCCCGACGTCGCCTGCAGCCTCTGCACGGAGACGCCCCAACTGCGAGTGGCCCGGTAAGATGAAATCCGACCTCAAAAGACACCCCTGCACCCAGCCGCCCTGTGCCCTGGAGAAGAGAACCCGAGGTGCATCTACATCCCCGAGCCCTCCAACGTACCTGCCCAGCTGTTGGTTCCTCCCCGAAGTCTTCCTGGACCGAGCCGGCAGCCAAAATCTAAAACCGGCAACTCCCATTGAAAACAACAGGACACCCAACGCCAAATCAGCACCCTGCACCCAGCCGTCCCTGCGCCACTGCGGGTGCACCTTGTGTGCTAACTCGGATCCCCCTTTTCCCTGAGCTTAACACCAGGAGCTTTGCTCCCACAACCTTGTGGCCTGCTCGTGAGCAGCCACCAACCGGAGGCCCACTAACCCCCATTGGATAACATTGGACCTCAGCACTCTGCACCCGGCAGCCCTAGTGCCGCTGAAGGTGTTCTGAGAGTGCATCCTCGACCCTGGGGGAACCCTGGTTCTAACCCCAGAATACTAACGCCCACAAATAAGTACTTACCTGCAAACCGTTAACTTCATTTCGTTCCATAGGATTGCAGTAACTGCTTTTCCTTGAAAATTCTTCTGAGTGGAGTTGGTTTGTATGAAACACTGAAAAACTGTAAATGTACTAAAAGTGAATTACTTACCTTTTGTCTAGAAAATGTCTCAGTGTGATATGCAGGCATATCACACAGATTAGCCAAAGTAACTTAAAAAGTAATCTAAAAGTAGCGTGCACAGTAATCTGTAAAGTAACTGAAAAGTAATTTCGAACTGTTGACTTACCTGTAATTTAACCAACTGCATTTGAACCTGCATTCAACTGTAAATCACTGCATAAGATTTTGCAAAAAATTATTTCACTTACCTGCACCAGGCTTTACTTGGTTCTAGAACTAAAATAACTAACTAATATTTTTATACAATCAAATTGGTCTGAGTTCAGTCTTTGAGTGTGTGACATCATTTCTTGCCTGAGTGTGTATAACAAATCCTTAACACTACCCTCTGATAAAGCCTTAATGCTCGCCCACACTACCACAAATAGAGAGTAAGGTGCTATCTACTTTTACCTCTGCCTACCTTTGGGGGTCCACTGGACTCTGTGCACACTATACCTCATTTCGGTATAGTATATACAGAGCCAGCTTCCTACATATGTTGCTTGGTTTACATTTCCTCTAACATCTAATTTCTCTAATAACATTGAATAATATGTGAGTGTGTACTACAAACAATTATACTGCACTCCTAACAGGTACCCCATGTAGGATATGAATTTGCTGTCTATCACCAGAGCATGCCGCTCTTCTGATGACCCAGCGGAGTACGGGCTGTCAAAGGTTAGCCATCCAACCTCTCTCCCTATTTAGAGTGGGCGATCAGATGGTTTTTTTTGGGTTGTCTGTCACTGCCAGAGAAAACCTGGCCATAAGAGACAGTAAAAAAAAGTGACCTCACTCCATGGGAGAAAACTCCAATGGCGTGATGGTCATTAGTTTTTCATTTTTCAAAAACAAACTCCTGCTTTGGAAGTTTGTCTTTGAAAAATGAAAAACTATGTAAAAGTTTGACAAGAGACCCTCTTATTTGACGGAACCATCCATCAAACTTTTACAACATTGGCAGCAACTTCAGTAAGGGTGGTACCTGTCAATGTTAACAATTCTCTGCATAGCTGGCGGACAACTCTAGCTTTATGGGCGGCAATGTCTTCTGCCCTCTCAACGTGGTACCCTCCGAATGCTAAACTTTAATCATCCCTTTTTTTGCAGCCATTTTTACACAACCACTAAACTACTGACATTCCCCACAAATGTATACTGTGCTAGTTGAGAATATCAATCTACAAAAAAGTTACAACAAGAAACGTTAACTCAATTGATGTTACAATTTGGGATTTGCTTCACTTTCAGCATTAGGTTTAATAAAAAGACAGATGAATGTAGCCTTGGTTAGTTTTTGGGGGAAAGTAACGGGTGGTGAGGCTCTTGGCATCTGCAATCATGAATAATTAGGGTGACACAAGTCAATATTGTGCACGCATCTCTCTACAATGAAAGACAAGGGCATGTTTTCTGTCAGACTTCCTACGTAACAAAGTATTATTATTTTATGTTATACCTAGCTTAGCTAACTGTGTAGTGCGTTGCCAAGAAAGAGTCCCTATAAAACACTTAAGTGCATTGAAATACAGCAAATTCTTTGAAAAACGTGACGTCATGTGATTTTTTGCGATGAGATTTGCATATTTCTATTTTGTTTACTCTGTTCTGCTTTTTGAAATTTTGAAGACGTTGATTAGTTGACAAAATTATAAAACTCTCAATCTAACTCGATTTTCGTGTTTTTCAAGCATTACATTCTAGTATGTTCTTCTCATAGAGCAACAAATGCTGACATTTTTTTATCATATATTTACAGCTAATTTTAAGAATCTTTGTGGAACCATCATCGGCTTCACTTTTGACATCCACACTGGCAAACCGGTTGGTAAGTCTGAAAAAATATCGACAAATGAAGGTTCTTTCTAAACACTTATCTGCTAGAAAGAACCCGTTTCACAGTTTAAAGTGTCTATTGTTTTACAGGACCAAAAGTAAGCCTTCTGTATGGGCCTCTTTGTTGTAATGGCTGACGTGGAGCCACACAGATTCCATAATGCAACTTGGCAAAAGCACAGAGTTCCCGTTTTCATTTTCCATGGTATATTGTTTGAAGATGGATTGCTATCAAATTAGAAACTTATTGTGCACATTGAAAATGGCCTTTCATGAGGAATCATGAGATTCCTTCATGATGGTCTTTTGAAGAATCCATCACAATTTCAATAAAATCTGAAGCAGCTGTAAAGTAGCGTGAGCGCTATGTAAATTCCTTAAATAGCAATGTGCTCATTAACAGAATATATGGAATGATCTTGGCTGAGCAGCAAGAGTCTTATAACGCTGCATAGGCAAACCAAATACAGGAGTGGATGCTACCTGCAATTCTATCTCTTTGTTGTTTCGTTTCTTATTTATACTTAGTCTGTATTTACAATAATTGTTGTAATTTTTGTATGTTTGTAGGTAGTAGTATTTCTATAGTACGTACCTACCCAAAAGGCAGCATAGAGATGTACATAGACAAAGACAAGCATGAGTTCATCCAGTAATAGAAGAGGCAGCTGGTTTGTGGGCAGTTGATGCATTGTGATGTAGTGTTCTTTAACCCCCTAACGTCTGAGGATTTCCTACCCTCAGTGCTGAGCATTGTCTTTCATGCTTGGGGCACTGTGACGCGTAGGCCCTGCTCTTAGGCCTTTATAGTATTTTCCCACAAAAGGTATCCAGGCCAAATTTGCATCGTTTTTCTTGAACATCCTGGGGATGCTAACAGGGTTTATGGACTTCCCAAGAACCAAGAAGATGTAGCAACATTTTGTTTTTTGAGGGGTGGGGAAAAGTGATGTCCAAGAAAGTTATTTTTTGTTTTCTAAAAACAGCATGAGCGATAAGTTTGCTGTGCTTGGATCACCATCTTCTTAGCTTTCAGGAAGAAGCTCAGTTGTATCAAAGAACATTCTTTTACCACAGTTTTTTCATTTTTCTAAGAACTGGCCTATTTTTCCCAATTTGTGTGATTTCAACCTTCTTGCAGTTTGTGGTAGAAACGGTTGTGAAACCCATAGGTGATTCTGTAAAGTTATATATGTCTGAAAAGTAGACAGAATTCTGAATTCAGCAAAGTATCATTTGTTTAGATCCACGAATGTTTTCCCAAAGAAGCTAATAGTTGATAATAAAAATAATGAAATAAGAAGATAAAATAGCAATTGGTGACAACATGTTCATATGTAATTTTTTTGCCACAATGCCTGACATACAAAAGCAATATACTGTTAAATCTGTCAGACACTTCTGGTTACAAGGAGATATAAGTATTGTAGGTTATCCGAAAAAATTCCCAGAGCCAATAACTGAGCAGCAGATTATAATGATTTTTTTCAGGTGCTGACCATGCTGCAATTCATATGGTAAAAGCTAATGAATGAAAAATGGGTATGAAGGAAAGCTATGTATTTCTGAGATGTGCATATGATACTCAGTTTAGTAACAGTGGTTATTTGTACACCTATGAATTTGGGGTTACCCATACTACCATAGAATTCAGAGGGCATTTTGGAAAATCTGTCCTTTCTTTCACACTGGCTTATAATATGAAGTCGAAAATGCAGAGATATCCAATTGGTAATAACAAATGTTCAACTATTCTGGGTTACCTCACATCTTCTGATAAAAATGTTAGCCCCAGATGACTTTCCTGGGAAGGGAAAGGGAGGGTGATCGTGCCCCTCCTCCAGGAAAGGGAAAATCACTATTATTTTGCCTTCTAGGGAGGAGTCGACCCATGCCGGGGGAGAGGGGGCGCTTAACCCCCCCCAAACACACACAAAAGACAAATCCCTGGTGTCTAGTGGACAGTGCACCCATGATTCAGGAGCAGGGGTGTTGTTTGCAGACAGCATTGCTAAAAAGGGGAGACTCTCCAGTTTCTAGAGATGCCACCCTAAAATGGAGAGCAGATGGCTTTAAGGAACTATCCCACAAAACGCTCTCAGAGCTGCACTTACCTGCTCCTGATGATGCCATCTGGTGGGATCTGCACTGTCATGCCAGCAGTGTGGCTTGCTGATGTCACTGATGGGCAGGGGAGGTCTAGGTGGCTGGGGGCTGACAGGGGAATGATTCCAAGTAAGCCTCCACAGGTGCCAATATGGGGGAAGTCTATGAGTTTTCCCCGCACCTCACAAGGAGGACGACTCATTGACATTCTGCACAGTGCAGAGTTAGGGGGGAGGACATTAAAGGGTCATCATCCACATTGTAAAGGTTAAAAAGGTGAAACTTAACTCTTTCCTAAGTTAGACATGGGTGAGTCCACTTCATCAATTGATCAGTTTTTGTGCCATTGACATTTTGCTTCCAGCCAACACAACAGATATCTTGAGAGCAATGGTCATCTCATTTTCTTTACTGTGCTGCTCAGATGGTGCCACAAGGCCCCAGGTAACAGAAGTAAAAAAATGGCTGCCAAATTGTCCCTTCCCAGGGTAGCTGATCACCCCCAACCCATGTGCAATCCCACACTGATTGAAGGGGCCAACCAGTGAATTATTTCACAATAGATTTCAGATATCAAAGCTGACATCATCAAACAAACATTCTAGAAAGTCTATTGTTGTTGATTGTTAGCTTGGCATGACATGGTATAGAGAGCTGTTGTTTTCTCTACACTGGATGGCCCTTTAAGTGCTGCGATAAACTATGTTGTGCAGACTCATTAATCTCTTGTATTGCTTTGCACTGTATTGGAGGGAACATTGACAGACTATCAGAAACAGGAATATCGTTTGGACATAATATTGTTCAAAAATGTCCAGGACTAAAATATCAAGAAAGTAAGCACAAATAGGTAATTATAGATTTACTCTTCTTTACTCCACATCTATGTACCTTGACGATAATGTACATATATGTGGAGTTATATATAATCAAACTTTGCTTACCTATAAAAACATGCATTCACAGTATGTGTGTCCTCGATATTCTTGACACGATCTTTTGGTCCATGATATTTCTGTTTCCAATATTCTGTATATACCGTATTGGAGAATTCACTAATTGTACACGTATATATTTATATTTTAACCGGATTTAGCATTGTTGATAAAACCATTATTATGCCTGCTTTTATTTGTATATTTTCTTCAGATATCGATGAATGCAGGGAGATTCCAGGAATATGTGCAAATGGCGTCTGCATTAACCAGATTGGCAGCTTCCGCTGCGAGTGCCCGACAGGATTCAGCTACAATGACCTGCTTCTCATATGTGAAGGTGAGTTTTTATATCTCTTTTTCTTGCTTTTCTACTCAGAAAAAAACTTTGTTGAGAGTCCGGCTTGTTTTCTCGTTTCTATATTTTATTGGCAGTTTACAGAAACATGCATTGTCCTTAGAAGATACCATGAAGTAAAAAAGTATGTTCTGCTGGCTTTGTCTTATCAGGTTGCAGTGTTACTTGAAAGAGGATACTTGTGTTACATTAAAATCTGTATTTACTCCTCTCAGTTTTGATGGGTAAATCCCAGTTGTATTGTATTGTATAAAGAGCTTCACTTCTGACTCCAGGCCTCTCTTTATATTGCAATCTGTGTTAGAGCCAAACAAGGCTTACTCAAGCAAATACTTTCTTTGTTACTATTTGTTATTTATGTCATACCATGAGCAATAATAGCACGTTATACTCAGATCACAGCCATTATCTTGTCACCAAGGAAACAAAGAAACAGAAGTTCACTAAAGAGAAAAACTGAATTACGAAAAGATCTGCTTAGAAAAATAAAGGATGCAAATAGTACGGCAACAGAGCAGGGCAGCGGCATCTTCTGCCCTAATCATGATCATAACTTTTCTTATTATACAATGCTCAAACCTTGATGTATCAAAGCACTGATATAACACAATTTCTCATTTCCATGGTACCCATTTAACCAACCTCTGAAGGAAGTTAGCCCCTCTGGGATTTTAACTTACACACAGATCTCTGATGTCATAGAGACTAATTTAATTTTTGGCTGAAGGCCCGTTTCTCCAACAGGGCGATGGTTACTCTGTTGCCTTGAAGGAGGCTCCGCCACCGAATTTAGAATTGACCGCCAAGCTGACAGTCATTTCTAAAGCATTGCCAGCAACAGCTGTCACAGCGGTTCCTGTAAACCATTTTTGCAGTTTGGTGCAGGGTCCATCAACATGAGCCTTGCACCAAGCTGGTTTCTTTTTTTATTTTCAAAAATAAAATCTTGAAGATGGACTTTTTCTTTTTAAAATAAAAAATATAATGCCTCCCTTGCCATGGGAATTATTTCACACGGCGAGTGAGATATTTTTTGTTTTTCACAGTCCCTTACTGACGGGTAGTGACGGACAGTAAAAAAATAACCATCCTAATTGGGCAGACAGACATATAGCAAATTCTCCAATGGCCTTTACTCCTTCAGGCCATCAGAAAAGTTTGGCTATAGTGGTGACAGAGTAGTCACCGCTGTAGCCAAACCTTTGACATATGAATTGGGTGGGTGGGCCACTGTGTTGGTTGGGAAGGAACTCTGACGCTGTTGTGCCTGTGTTCCCTCTCTGCCAACAATTAAATCAGCTCCTTAGTATTAAATCAGTAAGTTACATTAGAATAGTGGAAGTTGGTACAGCACAGTGGAAGGTGACGTTGAAGCAGTGTTCTGGCATAGGATGAAACACAATGAAATAAGCACTATCCCATAGAGTCAGAGAAAAGAAAAGGCATATATGCTAAAATACACACAAACACACACACACATACACACACTCACACACCCATATACCAAGTAAAATAGTCTCACAGAGAGACAACAGAAATTCATTAAAATAGAGTTATTACCTATATACATAGGGCCTGATTCACAAAGGTAAACTTTGACGTTTTGCAAGTTTACGCTTATTCAGTATTCATAAAACTGCTTTAATAGTAAGTTTGCGAATGCGGAGACTTCACAGTCAGAGTGGAGAACTCTGCACATAAAAAGATAAACCAATCTTAATTAGCTTTGGTGTCAATAATCTTTTCCTCGTCCTCTCTTCCTGTGCTATGAGAAATGGCTTGAACTTATGCTTTCTCACATATATCTTCCTACATGATGTTTTTCAATGCATGGGAAGATGTGAATATTCATATGATAAAAAATAGGAACACCTCAACGGGAACTACGAATACAGGATAGATAGTGTGACTCTAGGTTTCAGTGAGCCAGGCATCTCGTCATTGGTGTGATCCTCAATATGAGAAAGGCAACCTAGGGAAGAGAATAACCGCCAAGCCCTACCAATATGAGTCAAGTGTGGACTCTGTGAGTATATAGAAAGTAATGAGGAAATAAACACGATATAAATTGCAAAATATACGAGAGTGCGACCCGTTTTTCTTCAATGGGTGAAGGATTTGGTTGATATATATATATATATATATATATAATTCCAAGCTTTTACATTCCTAGTTCAAAATTAACCCCAGTGGTGATAGAGGTTTATTTTTATTTTGCTAATCTGGGGGATTATGTGCCCATACAGGTGTCACCAGTACGCTGTGAATAACAATGCGTTAGTGCTGTCACAGTCAAACCTAACAATATATAGAAGGGAGTGTAAGCTGTTAGGTTTATTTCTATTCCACCTAGCACATGGTTAAAAATGCACTGGGCATATTCAGACCTTCATTATTGAAAGGCCAGCATTTTTCACTGCCTTGCAATTGTGGCAGATTCCTCTGGGCCAGAGGGCCACATTTAATACCAGCATCTCCTACATCATTCATAGGTAAATCTGCTAACACACCAAAGGGGCATGCTAGTGAGTAGAGGTAAGAGTGAATCTCAGTCTGCTAGCTACTAGTCTGGGGGGTACCTCGAACCTCTGTCTGCTAGGTACAAGTCCTGGGGCCCAGTCCTCTTGCTCTATGGACTCACTGTAGTACTATAAGTGCATAGCGCCCATGGGCTCGCATAAATTCTTCTCAAATCTGGGTGTGACAACTGAACTGTCCCCATTGGCGAAGTTCAACAATTTATTTGAACGTGATTGCCTTCTCACTGGTTCTCTTGGGAGAGCATTGCCAAAGAAAAGGGCCATGAAATGAAAGTCTTTGACTATAAAAGAAAATGTAATTTATTCTCAAAACTATCAGCAGATCATCATTAGCGGTTGTACTTTAATAAACTGAGGTTGACAAGATCAACCTACAATAATATCACATCCACTAGAGTGAACTAAACACTACATTTCAGAGTAGATATATATTTATAATTCTTAACTTTACATCAATTTCCTTTCCCTTACACTGCAGTATAGTGTTAGGTAGATATAGTGGTGCAGGATACTGCAATCTGATAAGTAAAACTTGCCATCACTTCCTCTCTATCATCTTACAACATAACCTTTTCATACACACAAAAGACAACTCTGTAGCACACCAGAGTAACAAGAAAGTCCTAACTTGACTGCACTTAACTCCTTTATATTACTATGCCTAAGTTCTGACTCTCCTGCCATCAAGATCCAGCTAGACAGGAACATGGAAAGAGATACTGTGAGTCTATGATTGTCATTTATAGGACACCAACAACTTCTTCTAAACACCTGAGTGGCCTTCAAAACATTTTTACTTCTCTCAAAAGGCCCTAAAGAAAATACAATCTTCACCAACTAAATATGCCCTGAAATGGTAGTAACTCACTCAACTAAAATACTTCCCCTCTAGAACACAATGCAGAGCTAAAGCAGGTTGCAATGTTTTATGGTTTAAGAGACCGTTCCATGGGGAGAAAGTGCCTTGTTCTATTGCCTTCTAAGTGCATGATTAGAACTTTAGAAACAAACTTAAAACCAGTGGTTAATGAGTGCCTGTGTAAGTCAGTGTTCGGCATCGACACTTAATTCATAATACTGGCACTGATTTATGACAGTGCAGCAGACGAGTGCTTAAAATGTGCTGGTGTATGCTGGTGCTCAGCACTGGCACTTGTTTATGACAGTCTACCCAATGGTGATGCGCTCTGTCTGTTACTGAGCGGTGCACATCCGCAGTGTTTAACAATTCCATACATATTAAAAATAATAATACCTGGTTGTTCAGTTTTGGGTGACCTGGAATAGACTAAATTGTCACATTTATAGGAGTATGATAGTTAGTAGGTAGCATTGCTACTGTCATTTGGCAGTGTGGATGGTGTAAACTGCAGTGGCCTCCTTAATAATTGCTTGGGCCCTGGCTCTTAATGTTTACAATTTAAGACCTGCTTAAACACATGTCTTCTAACCACATAGAAGTCCTTGCTTCTGCTAAGGAAGCCTCATTAGGCTGACAGGTATTGTTTCATTTTGTGGTGCTTCTCTATAATGCCCTTTTAATGAGTTATTACAAGTTGATATCCAACCAGAAAATTGCCTCAATTCAGAATGTAATAAAATAAATATAACAAGAGGAAGGTCAGCCACGGCAGTACCGTTTTGTAACAAAAGCATCTTTCCTGAAGTGTATTTGCTATGGAATACTTTGAGACCAGTCCATCACCAGGACGCCCTTTCCATGGGTATTTGCTATCTTTTATCAATTAATCATACAGTAAATCCATGGTTTCGGCATACTGTGATTTTTGGCAATGGATTGTAAAGCAAGCAGTGAAGTTGGGAGTTCTGTAGTAAATATCTCGGAAAATAAGCTAATTCCTCAGCATTCCACTATCTTTTCAGTTTTATTGAGGGTAACCTTTGCTGACCTTTGATAAGTTGACCTAATCTTCCGGACAAATACAAAACAAACTGCATGCGCGTGCAGTGCTGAACATCATAAAAGTGCGGTAAAAATGTACAGTTGGTGTCCCCAACCAGATTATGTGAAAAGAATAACAATTAAGACAAATAATGCAAAACTTGAGCAAAGCATGTGAAAGGGTAAAAAGTTATAGGATAAAGCACAATAACGGCAATAAAAAAGGTCTGGGGTTCCAGTGGCAGCTGGTGACTTTTGAAAGTGGTGAGGCATCACGGCATGAGTGAAGCAGCCACCCGATCCCAAGGTCTGAAGTGGACAATGTATACTAAAAGCAGAAATCCTGGGACCAATTCCTGCTTCCCCGCTTGACCAAAATGTGTGATCCTCAGCAAATATTTTATTTCACCAAGCCTCCCTTTTCTTCATTATCACATATGAGTGCACTTTAAAATGCACAAGTTCAGGAGTATATGCTCTGTATGAAGACATGTTATGTTTGATTTCATCGAAACTAAAGTGGCTCCATGTTAATGTTGCTTCATGTATCATAAGAAACTAGGCCACATATACAGCAGGGACATCTTAAGGATTTTTGGTGCCCTGGGCCAAACGTATTTTGTGGGCCCCTATTCGGAGCAGTTTTGAATTCATGATCCAATTTCAACTCTCTCTCATGCCCACTTTGGCCAGTTCACTGACAGTGCACAGGCACACTTGTGTAAATTCTAAATGTGTTCACATCTAATATTCAGGGCTAGTGAGGTGTGTTTTCAAAATTGTAAACAACAGCAGCTCCCTAATATTACTGCAAATAATCTCTGTGACGCCCTCCCATTTCTCAAATGTGAGGTCCTGGGCCATCAGGCTCCCTGGGGATGCTGATGAGGAGAAGCTCCTCATCATTTACTGTAGTCTTATGATGATTTTATACCATCTTTTTGAGGTGGAGGCATAATGAAACCTGCACGAGCGTTTGAGTCCTTCACTGTTAGAGGAAAATTATAGCGACTTATCTCCATTTATATATCAGACAATGTGCAATGTAAAAACACTTGGCACGTTTACAAGCTATTACCAGGCAATATCAACCTAGAACAATCATAGACAGAGGATGAAGCATAAGTGTAACTTACATATCATTATGCCTTAATTTCCATCTGTGAAATCAACTAACAAACTCCTGCTGTGGCAAACATATCTTCCACTCAACAAGTCAAAGGTTAAATTTCTTTATTATCAATCTAGCTTTTTTAGGCCACTCTCTATACTTCCAAAACATGTTTTTTTTCTCCCAAAGAGACTGAATAAGATAAGCGGGATAAAAATAATCGAGTCAATGGCATTGCCCTATAATTCAGCATCTTTCCTAAAATCTGTGTAGTATCACCAATGACAAATGTAAATGGTGATGGAAGCTATTATCCCTTACATAGTACTTCTCTGGTGTGTTTCTAGAAGATAGTGATTTGTTCCCCCTGTGTTTGATTAGAATGTTCGTTTTGACAGTGCTACTTCTCCCAAACTAGGGTAAGTAACAGTATAATGTTAATTGCCAAATATTTTCGTTTGTTTAGGTTATCTTTAACCTTCAATTTCAAACACTTACTTGATAACATTTTGTAAATACCACCCCATATTGTATAGGTGTGAGTCGCAATCACAATGTTATTTGAGGGCCACGGTGTTCCATTCATGGCCAATAACTACATGGGAGTGTCCACCAATTTGTTTTATGTTACTTAAATTATCATGGAACCAATGCATGCGTGTATTTGAAATCTCTACAATATATTTGCAAATTAATGATGCACCCATCACTACTTATTTACCTGGAAACATGCAAATAAGGGATTTGTAAATCGAGAATTCTGTGTAAAGTAGGTTGAATGTTAACATGTCAGTGGTGTTGGTATGAGACGTGAAATATTGCATGACAGAAAACACTGGTATTGTATGAAGAAAATGGACTCTGACATATAGTGTAATCACTGAATACAATTTACAGGTATTTTCGAAATATTCTAACTCATGATATGTAGATGCCAAACTCCAGCTCACTCTCAGTTTGCATTTGGTGCTGTTTTTTCCCCAACTTTCCATGCACTTTTGGTAAATGTTTTATATTAGTCTGGAGGGACGAAAGATGCACCGCCTTAACTCACAATTGTGGTCTTTTCAGACATTGATGAGTGCAGCAATGGTGACAATCTGTGTCAGCGGAATGCAGACTGCCTCAACAGCCCCGGGAGTTACCGCTGTGAATGTTCTTCAGGCTTTAAGCTCTCGCCCAATGGTGCATGTATAGGTAAGAACTGGGACATCTTAGCTGGCAAAGAACTCTTACGCGATTCATAGGCCATCATTTCACATAAGAGATGTGAGGGCGGCATTGTGACATTTTGCAATATATTGCCTGCCTTTTTTCTTGATGTACACTGATGGATATTTTAATATATATTTAACTTTGTTCATATAAGTGCATTTTATTATTTAGTTGGTTCTTTGACCGTGTGCTAAAACGTTATGATATGTATTTTCCACTCGCTAAATTACATTTACTAACATTGCAAAATTAAATTCCGGATTTAGCAGAATGAGAGCTTTATTCCATCTTCGGAGCACATGATAAGGAAAGGTGTGGCTATTTGCCTACATGCATTTTGTGTACTTCGTGCATACACTTCACATTATTTTATAACAAAGGGGTTCATATTAAATCACCTTATATTAGTTGCGATTTCAGGAAAACAGTGGCCTTTCACAAAATAATGTAGAAGCATATGTTTCTGCTCGCAGAATTTAATGCCTACATCTGTATATACATTTCAGACTTTCTGAAAGTCACTAGTAATGTGTGCAGAAATGTTGACTGGCTTATACCTAGGATACCCCAGCCTGTATCTCCACATACGAAATCCATCAGGCCACGTGTAGAATACCAATATGGGCATCAGTGGAAATTTGTATGTGTACATGTTCATTTGCTGAGATATATATGTATGTTAATCTACTTTCTGTAGAAAAAACTGAGTCTTGAGTTACACATGTTCTCTTTGTATACAGGTGAGGGGGTCAGAGGTGAAAAGTCCATTTCACACTTCCACCCTGAAATCACAGCAATGTAAGCACTGCAGTGTGAAATCCACTAAGTAGGAAATGATTTATACACATCTAGGCTCTGCCATTACTGCTGCATAGTGCAAGACACTAAAGGTGCAGAGGAACTTTTCAGAGTAGAAGGCCGTTATTGTAATTCACTATGCAGTGGCTCATGATTGTGAGTTATACAGTCTGACTCATGTGACAACCTTTGTGCTGCTGAAATGCAGCTCATGTGGTAGCATCTTACTGGCAAGAGAAACCCAATGGCAGTGATGCAGCGCCTCTTTGAGAAAAACAAGAATAGGCAAGATAAAAAGAAGTGCATGGAAGAGAAAATCACAAGGATAAATTTGGAAGTTGGGTGGCAGACCCAGATTACAATTTCAACTGACCTGCGGGAAGAAAGGTTGGTGATCATTATTGCAAATATATAGCAAGATGGGTACAGCATCATAAAGTACCATATTCTCTTCCTCCCAATTTGCCCTGTACATCCCTTTCAGCCTTTCCTTCTTGCTGTTTGTCTCGTGTGTCTTTCCTCTCTTGTCTCCATGTTAACTTCTGTTACCCTTGTTCCGTCACCTCTGTCCCTTTCTGCCACTTCTGACCCCCATAAGTCTCATGCACTCTGTCATCTGTCATCATGTGCCCCATGTCTGCTTGCCTCTTCTGTGTAAGGCACAAGAAATGTACAAAATCTTTCTTGTGTGAAGCTGATAGTCATGAAATTCTTTTTGCCATTCTGCACTTTTAAAAGCATGCTGTAACCCTCATGCCTCACCCACTTTGGCATGCGTGGTTGCATGGCAGTGTTGAGATATAGTCCAGGTGCCCTGAAAGCTGTCTTCAAACACTACCATCAGCTGCAGACACCCTCAATGATGGTGATAAAATCCAGCTTCTGGGACTCTACATCCAGGCCAGAGATGATGGCCATCCTCAACTCTCAACTCTTTCTAGCCTGGACGTCTTCTAACTTCAGCTGACACTGGTGGTCATATTTCCATAACTGGACTGACTTGACTGTTCACTACACGCTTCCATTGTTAAAAGCAACTAACACTAGAGCTACTCACACTTCTAGTGTCACCACACCATCAGTCAGTGTGACATGACCTCTGTTACACTCTGCAGGCTATTATCTGGACACACCTCTAATGAAGGCCCCAGTTGTGCCCGTGCCTGTAGATATGCCACCATCACAACCCCCTGCTCCTCAACTGGGTCAGGCCCTCACATGCATGATGGTATGGCAAAGGTCAGCCTGGAAGTGTAGAAGAAAGAATTCTTGTGGCAGCAGGAGGCTTTGAGGGAGTCCCAGGCTTTAATGCAGCAGAGTCTGGAGACGGCAAAGGTTGTGTGTCATGTAGTCAACAGACGGTTGAAGAACACAGAGGCAGTGCCAGGCCTCCATACGGAAGAGTTTAAAGACTGTGATAAAGTTCATGTGGTGACTGGTCCGAGTTGACAAAATAGCACCGTGACACCAAGGAACTGCTAGTCAGCATTGTCAAGCAGCATATTGAGTTGATGGTCTGAAATCAAACCCTTACTTTTGATGGGCAGAAACCAGAAGAAAGATGTAACCCCCCCACCTGTTGTGTGTACTTCAACAGTCAGCCTGCCTACAGCGTTAGCTTTCTCATCACCACATTCACAGGAGACACGTTGTTTCAGCATGGTAGGCATTACGGCCACAGTCTGCCACTACAGAGAGATCAAGGGGACTGATTCACAAAGAGAGACTTTTACTTTTATGTATGTTTACATTTGTTTTAGAATTCACAAACTCCGATTTAGTAGTAAGTTTATGACTCTGGAGACTTCGCAATCGGGGCAGAGATCTCGGCACATAAAAAGATAGGCCTGACGTATCTGTTTATGTGTGGAGTTCTCTGCCCCAACTGCAGAGTCTTGATAGTCATAAATGTACTATTAAATAGGTGTTTGTGAAATCCAAAACAAACGTAACTGTGTCACGAAAGGCACTTGTGAATCAGGCCTTAAGTAAGCAAATGCCATGCCCGCCACTGGGTTTCTAGATAATTGATAATTGGCTGTTTTCGCTTAACATTTCATCGAGGAACCTTATTTTTATGTGAGAGGCTTCCAGGTTTAGATTTAAATCTCAAGGCCACAATATAAGGACCCTGTGAGAGGGAGCATAACATAAATATATTATATAGAAGGTGTTGTTATATTATTTGCTAGGCTCCTTATGATCTTAGAAGAGAGATAACATAGGGGTTCTGGTGTACTGCCTCTCTCCCTGTAGCCCAGATTATGTCTTCGAAAATGTACCTGGAGACCACAATTCCTGATACAATGAAACAATCAAGGAATATAATGAAATAATCAGGGTGAAGTTTGGTCCAAGAAATGATTGTAAAAGTGTCTCAAATCACTTTGATATTTGAGTGATTGACCTTCACAAGATTAAACAAGCTTTTGCAGAGTAGATGGATCTGACATTGACAAGCTGGTGCAACAGTTACATTCTTTTTTTTATTGCAAGCATATGCCTCAGAAATAAAAATTAAAAAAAACAATACATACCTCCATCTATGCCATATGCTTGCAATAAAAATACATTTCAGTATAACAGCAGAGTTCTTCTTTTCAGCCAGATATACTTACAGGATGGAAACTCTTTTAGTTTTAATGCATGTCAAAGGAAAATATTATTCTTATTGGCCCTCTTACATGGGTGAGAAGGACTGAACCTGCATCTCTTGACCCCCGAACACAGAGTGACTCCATGGGCTAGTTTGCTGGCCTCCTGATCTATAGCCTCATGGAGATAACAGGCTTACAACCACCTGCACCTGGACTCTGCCATCTGGGAGTCTACCCAGCCAAGTGGTGCCACCCCAGTCCTGGACCCTTGGAAGTGGGCCGAAAGCGCTTGCCAGCAGAAACAATGAATCTTCTCGGCTGGGCTGCGCATCCCCGAACAGAACCGATGTATCACCGCTGCTGTGTGGATTGGACACAAAAGACTCACATTGCCACTGCAACCTGCATCTTGGGACCAATGCATCGCCTTCGAAACTGCCAGTGCAGGACGCTTTCCCCAGCGCAGCTCCTTGCACCTCTCGTCGACAGCAGCCTTGATGTTGATGACAAAACTCTGCATCACAGCTTCACCACTCATTGGAATCCACACATTGCCTCAGCTACGTATCACATCCCCGACACCGGACTTCACATCGCGCGCCCCATCGACGAGTACCTCAACACCGATATAGCAGGACCTCGCACTGCAGCTTTGCCGCATCTTAGAACCGCTGCATCACCTCGGCTGCACAATGTATTTTTTAGATGAATCCACGCAATGCTCTGCAACCAGGATTGAAGGTACTCTGTTAATCGGGCCTAACTGGGTCCCTGGGCTGATGACGGCTGAAATGCCAGAAACCGGTCCTAGGATGCTTGTTTCCGGTCCAGGGAAGACATGGCTTGGCAGTTCGGGCTGGACTGTTCCCATGAGGCACAGGGTCAGACTGATTTGCATATGGCCGTGTCTGAACTGGGGTGGTGGAGTGAGCTAAAGAATGATGATGGATTAAACCCAGATCATTTGACTGGGGGTGAGTGTTTGATTGGCTCAAACGTTCCGTCCATCATCCTCTTTTGTATCGCTTTGTTCGCCCTAAGTTGGCGGGGGTATGCCCAGACGTGGGTCCCTTGCTCACTTTGCCACTGGATTCAAGCAAGCCTGGCTGATGACGGCTGAAATGCCAGAAACCGGTCCTAGGATGCTTGTTTCCGGTCCAGGGAAGACATGGCTTGGCAGTTCGGGCTGGACTGTTCCCATGAGGCACAGGGTCAGACTGATTTGCATATGGCCGTGTCTGAACTGGGGTGGTGGAGTGAGCTAAAGAATGATGATGGATTAAACCCAGATTATTTGACTGGGGGTGAGTGTTTGATTGGCTCAAACGTTCCGTCCATCATCCTCTTTTGTATCGCTTTGTTCGCCCTAAGTTGGCGGGGGTATGCCCAGACGTGGGTCCCTTGCTCACTTTGCCACTGGATTCAAGCAAGCCTGGCTGATGACGGCTGAAATGCCAGAAACCGGTCCTAGGATGCTTGTTTCCGGTCCAGGGAAGACATGGCTTGGCAGTTCGGGCTGGACTGTTCCCATGAGGCACAGGGTCAGACTGATTTGCATATGGCCGTGTCTGAACTGGGGTGGTGGAGTGAGCTAAAGAATGATGTTGGATTAAACCCAGATCATTTGACTGGGGGTGAGTGTTTGATTGGCTCAAACGTTACGTCCATCATCCTCTTTTGTATCGCTTTGTTCGCCCTAAGTTGGCGGGGGTATGCCCAGACGTGGGTCCCTTGCTCACTTTGCCACTGGATTCAAGCAAGCCTGGCTGATGACGGCTGAAATGCCAGAAACCGGTCCTAGGATGCTTGTTTCCGGTCCAGGGAAGACATGGCTTGGCAGTTCGGGCTGTGCTGTTCCCATGAGGCACAGGGTCAGACTGATTTGCATATGGCCGTGTCTGAACTGGGGTGGTGGAGTGAGCTAAAGAATGATGATGGATTAAACCCAGATTATTTGACTGGGGGTGAGTGTTTGATTGGCTCAAACGTTCCGTCCATCATCCTCTTTTGTATCGCTTTGTTCGCCCTAAGTTGGCGGGGGTATGCCCAGACGTGGGTCCCTTGCTCACTTTGCCACTGGATTCAAGCAAGCCTGGCTGATGACGGCTGAAATGCCAGAAACCGGTCCTAGGATGCTTGTTTCCGGTCCAGGGAAGACATGGCTTGGCAGTTCGGGCTGGACTGTTCCCATGAGGCACAGGGTCAGACTGATTTGCATATGGCCGTGTCTGAACTGGGGTGGTGGAGTGAGCTAAAGAATGATGATGGATTAAACCCAGATCATTTGACTGGGGGTGAGTGTTTGATTGGCTCAAACGTTCCGTCCATCATCCTCTTTTGTATCGCTTTGTTCGCCCTAAGTTGGCGGGGTATGCCCAGACGTGGGTCCCTTGCTCACTTTGCCACTGGATTCAAGCAAGCCTGGCTGATGACGGCTGAAATGCCAGAAACCGGTCCTAGGATGCTTGTTTCCGGTCCAGGGAAGACATGGCTTGGCAGTTCGGGCTGTGCTGTTCCCATGAGGCACAGGGTCAGACTGATTTGCATATGGCCGTGTCTGAACTGGGGTGGTGGAGTGAGCTAAAGAATGATGATGGATTAAACCCAGATCATTTGACTGGGGGTGAGTGTTTGATTGGCTCAAACGTTCCGTCCATCATCCTCTTTTGTATCGCTTTGTTCGCCCTAAGTTGGCGGAGGTATGCCCAGACGTGGGTCCCTTGCTCACTTTGCCACTGGATTCAAGCAAGCCTGGCTGATGACGGCTGAAATGCCAGAAATCGGTCCTAGGATGCTTGTTTCCGGTCCAGGGAAGACATGGCTTGGCAGTTCGGGCTGGACTGTTCCCATGAGGCACAGGGTCAGACTGATTTGCATATGGCCGTGTCTGAACTGGGGTGGTGGAGTGAGCTAAAGAATGATGATGGATTAAACCCAGATCATTTGACTGGGGGTGAGTGTTTGATTGGCTCAAACGTTCCGTCCATCATCCTCTTTTGTATCGCTTTGTTCGCCCTAAGTTGGCGGGGGTATGCCCAGACGTGGGTCCCTTGCTCACTTTGCCACTGGATTCAAGCAAGCCTGGCTGATGACGGCTGAAATGCCAGAAACCGGTCCTAGGATGCTTGTTTCCGGTCCAGGGAAGACATGGCTTGGCAGTTCGGGCTGGACTGTTCCCATGAGGCACAGGGTCAGACTGATTTGCATATGGCCGTGTCTGAACTGGGGTGGTGGAGTGAGCTAAAGAATGATGATGGATTAAACCCAGATCATTTGACTGGGGGTGAGTGTTTGATTGGCTCAAACGTTCCGTCCATCATCCTCTTTTGTATAACTGGGTCCCTGTAGCAGGCCCGCACTGTAGCAGGCCTGAACTTGTGACTTTGTCCCGGTCCAGTGCAACCAAATATCCCCAATAGCTCTTTGTGCTTTTTGGCGCTATCTCTTACCATAAACCATAATATCTCTGGTTCTACTAATTGATTTTTTTTCATTTTGGTCTTGTTTAATTTATTAAAGCCAGATCTATTTTTCTAACTTGGTGTGGTGTTTTCGCAGTTTTACTGTTTGAAGTGCTGCACAAATACTTTACAGACTTCCTCTAAGTTAAAGCCTGATTACTCTGTGCCAAGCTACCACATGCTGAGCGCAAGCTAATTTAGGGTTTGCCTGCCCCTTGCCCTGACTAGGATTGTAGTTGCTGTATGACCAGGGCACATACATACAACCAGCAACCCAATTTATACCATTATTTATCTGAAAGGTACAGATATGATGAGAACTTTTCATTGGCTTATTTCCTTTCTTGCTCAACAACTAGAGATACTTTGCTACCCTAGTATTAGACTTTAGTACTTGTTTAATCATTGAGGGGCTTATTTTCCAGCTCCCTCCACCGCCGGAGCATCACTTTTTATGACACTGCGGCTCAAGAGGCATTCCATGTGAGTTACGGTGGGTTTTCCTATGCAACACCCATGGATTTTGATGCTGCCCCAGATTTACAATGTCTTGTAAACCTGACGAAGCGGCAAATCCTTACGCCTCCCGAGGTGAGGTGTAACAAGGAAAAAATTATTTATTTCTTCTCATTATTTCCTCTTTCTGTGTGTGTTGTATTCTACAGCAAACATAGAAAGAGAAAAACGCCTCTTAGGATTGTTTCTGTGTTATGTTATGTTATTTAAATTTATAGGGCGCACAGCTACTCCGAGGGGTTTCCCGGCGCCAGCCTGGTAGGTGAGGAAAAAGGGAACAAAGACATTACAGATTGAACAGCCAAGTTTTCAGACATCTGCGAAAATTCCCATAAACGGTTTCCTTACGTAATAAAATGGGGAGAGAGTTCCAAAGGGAGGGTCCTAAGTAAGCAAAGGATCGACCGCGCATATGCATAAGTTTGATTCTGGGAACAGTAAACTTACACTGCGCGGTGGAGGGGAGGGGACGTGAAGGTATATAGGGTTGGACTAAGGATTGCAGATATTGTGGGGCTAGACCAGTTTTGATTTTGAACATATAGCTCAGGGCTTTGAATTTGATATGATTTTCCACCTTTAGCCAGTGAAGATCGCGGAGAAAGCCAGAGATAGGAGCAGTCTAAGGAACCTGGCAGAGCAATCTGGCAGCCGCAATTTGCACCACCTGCAATCTTTGTATCACAGCTTTGTTAGAACCCAAATAGAGGACATTGCCGTAGTCCAGCCTAGATGTAACAAGGGCCTGGACTACTGTTCTCTGAGTGGAAAGGGGTAGCATCCAAAGAATTTTCTTTAACCATTTGAGAATGGTGAAACAGGTTGAAGCCACCTTCGTGACTTGTTGTTTCATCGACAACTGGTCGTCGATGATAAAGCCCAGGTTACGAACCTGATGAGCAGGCTGGGGTAAGGCACCCATTTCCGGGGGCCAATGCTGGGGACCCCAGAGATCTTGTTGTTTTCCTAAGATCAAAACTTCAGTTTTTTCTCCATTGAGTTTGAGTAGATTATTTTGCATCCAAGATGCAATTTTTCTCAAACCAGACTGAAGAGTCAATGATTCAGATTTCTTAGATGAAGAGAGGGAAAAGATTATCTGCGTGTCATCAGCATAGGAGAATAGGGACATCCCCGCCTCTTCGGCAACATCTGCCAGTGGGCGAACGTAAACATTAAACAACAAAGGGCTCAATACAAAACCTTGAGGCACTCCATAAGGGGACAGATGGGATTTAGAGCTGGCCATGGAAGAGAAAACCTGAAACGTGCGGTTAGTAAGAAAGGAGTGGAGCCATTGAAGAGCTAAGCCCTCAATTCCCAAGGATTGCAGAGTTTTCAACAACACAGTGTGCGACACCGTGTCAAATACGGCGCTCAAGTCAAGTAAAATAAGGGCCACTGTGTCACCAATGTGCAGTCGGTGTCGCAGCATTTTGGTGACTCCTAGTAGAGTAGATTCAGTAGAGAACCCAGTTCTAAAACCTGATTGAGAAATGTGAAGGAAGTTCTGTGACTCAACAAAGGAGGACAACTGGGAATTCACATGTTTTTCAAGAATTTTGGAAAAAGCCGGGAGCAGTGAGATAGGTCGAAAATTGGAAGGCTTAGATGGATCGGCGTTGGCCTTCTTTAAGAGAGGGAGTACCATGGCATGTTTCCATTCTGGAGGGACTAAGCCCTCCTGTAAGGAGGCGTTGAGGAGATCCATAATTAGCACATGTATAGGAGACTCCAGCTGCTTCAGCACAGAGATAGGAAGTAAATCACAGGGGGAGCCAGATTTAATGCTAGCCAGCAGCTGGTTGAAAGAGCTTGTTTCCAAGAGAGACCAAGCTTCCAGTTTGTTGATGGATTTAGTATTCCTATGAGTCTCCAGCCACGTATCACTGGTAGCATTGGGGGTGGTATCGGACGGGTGTAATGTATTAGACAGAATGTCACTAGACAGTGCAGAATATATTTTTTCGACTTTGCTCCAAAAGCAGTGGGCAAGATCCTCACATTGCGTTTCATTGAGGGTGAGAGGGGCAGTCTGACTTTCCGATCCGGATAGTTCTTTAACCACCTTGAACAGGGTCTTGGAGCAGGTCTGAGCTTGAGATATTGTAAGAGAAACATACTCAGCTCTAGCTGTTTTGCAGAGAGAATGGTAATCCCTTATGGCCTTTTTATAGGCCAATTTGGCGTCAGGCGTATAGTTCTTTCTCCATTGTCTTTCTAGAGTTTTGCATTTAGCTTTTTCATTCTTCAGCCTCTCGGTAAACCAGGGGGCAGGTGGTCGGTGATTACTAGACCGTTTGTTGGATAAAGGGAGACAGGTATCTACTGATTGTAGAATCCAACTTTGGATAGCCCCAAGATCCGCAATTGCCATCTGTTTGATCGTAGGTGTGCTGTTGGCTAAAGAATTGTTTAAGGCTCCAGCATCAAGCTTTGCCCAATTTCTAACTATGGACTTTGCTCCCGTCAAAGCTACCGGGGGGCAGGGAGCGACTTTTATCAGAAAGGTAACAGCAAAATGATCCGACCAGCACAGGGGGAGGGCCGGGGGGCAACAGATATCAGGCAAGTTTGAAAAAATAGGGTCAAGTAAGTGACCTGCCACATGAGTCGAACCAGAATTGCGGAGCTGAATATTCATTGCTTCAAGATCGGCAATGAATGAAGCACTTTTTGTACATGCAGGGTCATCTAGATGGAGATTCAGATCACCCAGGATGGTAAAGTTGGCGGCATTCAGAAGGTAAGGGGATATTAAGTCGGGGAAGGACAAAGCCCACGGTCCGGCTGGACCAGGGGGACGATAAACCAGTATACCCGAAAAGGTGAACTTGGGTGTAAGGATATGTTTCTGTGTAGGAAGGTGCCCTTCTTGCACAAAAACAATCCTACTGACAACACAGACACTCTTGCACCATGGTGCAAGGGTGCCTGCGTTGGCGCAAGGCAGCCAAAACGGCATCAGCGCAGGGAGAACGGACAGGAATGCACTGTACTGCTTAAATACGGTGCATTCCTGCCCTTTCACTTTGGCTTAGGGTAGTGCAACAAGATGTCTTGCAGCGCTGCTCTACGCCAAATCCCCGTAAATAAGCCCCTGAGTAAAGAGTAGGCATATAAGTAAAACTGGCAGCTTGTCATGACTATCTGACGCAGAGACGAGGCTGCAGAAGAGAAGTTGAATGGATAAACTACAGTAATACGGGGTCCCCTCGGGCATTTTTCTAAGTTAATCTACAGTATTTATTTTTCAAACCTTTCTTTAAAGTGGCGTTTCCGGTAAAATGCAAAACCGATAATATGATTTCGTAGTCCACCATAGTTGTATCAAATGAGAATTCTACTCCTTTCACCGGCTTGATGTGTTACTGTAAGCAGGAAGAAACTGCATTAGGAAAGACTTCTGATGTATGCCATGTGTACTCGCTTCTCCCACAGATCGCAATGAGTGTCAAGAAATTCCTAATGCCTGCAGTCATGGGGTTTGCGTGGATACACAAGGAAGTTACCAATGTATATGTCACAATGGTTTCAAAGCATCCCGAGATCAGACCATGTGCATGGGTAAGTAGAGGAAATGCCATACATTGCATGAATGGTTACGTGGTTGCAAACCGTGGTTACCTTTTGCACTCTGTGTGGATCGCTCATGTAGCAAAGCAAAAACATTTGTTCAAAATAAAATGTAAAATAGATTTTTGTATCTAAAGTTTGAACGGTCTGTTCTGCAAATAAACTTAAAAACCTTGTAGTAGGTCCTATTTTTTTACAATATACTGCTTGTATTATTCCTAAAACGGAATCAATCAAGGCCGTGGTTGAAGTAGTTATTATCAACTGTTATAGCAGCCTGTTTACAGGTGTTTGTATGGTTGCAAGAAAAAAACTGATGCTTAAAAATAAGGAAAGAATACCAACGTATGGACAGTGACTTAATAATAGATCTCTTGCAGTCCCGGTGAATTTGCTTCAAACTGAACATGCTAAAAAATATAAACAATTGTCCATGATTTTCTTTGCCGTTGATGAGACATTGTTATTCAGTGAAATAGACTATACCAGTAAAATGATTGATGTAAAATACTAAGAAAATGTAATCACTAACCAGACTATTTTAGAAAATGACAGAGAATCTTTCAGTTTACAAATGTGGAAAGTGCATAAACTTAAAATAAACTTTAGCTCCTCAAATCTACCTTACTTGAACGAAGTGGTCACACCTACCTGAAGCACCACGTGTCTGAGCTTTAAAACGTCCGACTCTTACGATAGTTTGGCGCTTATCAAATGCGGAACCTCCATAACCTCCTTTTTGCCCTCATGGTCTCATGCACTCAAAAGAGGAGAAAAGCTGCATCATATCCTGTTTTTTTCTGTCTGCTTTAACTAATCAGACAGCACCAGGGTTCCTGGCTGGTCTAAGTCCTTTGCTTTAGCTACACTCTCCCTGCATCTCCTTATCTTCGGGGCACACTGCTGCAGGTAAGCCATATCCCTTATGGACAGAGGAATGTAGGGTGTGTTGCTCTCTGGTCTGTTTTCCAGGCAGTGAGTAGGTATAGCAGAAGCAGGGCTCACTGTAAGAAAGCTGGGTTCCAGTGGGCGGAGTCTAGCCACATGTTTTTAGCACCCACCTTAGATAAGTATTTTAAGGTAGCGGTGCACTGTGTGGGTATTAGGCCGTATACCTTTGAAGGAGAGATGTTGTTCCTTCCTTAGCATTTAAGGAAGACGGCCCCTGCCAATAGTATAATTCCAGCCTGAGCGAAGAGGACTGGCTGAGTGGAGAAAATCAATTTGGATATGGTATGAAAGTGCCTGCTTTATTCTATGTTAAGTTGCTTGACCTACCGTTAGCTTCCCCTGAAGCACAAATGCTTCCGAGTCCACAGGCCAAGTCTGTAAAGATTAATGCATCTGTCTCCCTGTTTCTTTTACCTACATTTCAAAGAGCAGTGTGTAGGCCATGTAACGTCCTTGCGGCCTCTGTACTTAAGATGTGCCTGTTTTGTTTTTTGTGCGTTATTGTCTCTGTTACCAGGATAAAGTTAAGCTGGAGAATAGACAAGAGGCAACAAAGTAGTGCCATATTGGCGAAAAGAAGATTTACTCCAGCAAACATCACACAGTGAATCCTGATGCTCAAGTCTTTCTTTGCCATAAAACAAGTTACAGTTTCTTGTTTCCTCTCTGTGTGAAATCCTTAAGAAATCATGTAAGGGTCCAGTGGACGATCATATACCCAAGGATGCCCATGCATCATCATCCATTTCTTCAGGCTCTTCTTCTTCTATTTCATCTTCGCCATCCAGTGAGTATGGGGTGGGGGGCTGTCCTAATCTTGAAGCCATGCCAGAAGCAACTTCGTTCAAAGATCTCAGTTGCCATCAGTATTTAAATATTTGGCCACAAATCTTCAGTTGAGATTTGAGGACGAAATTCCCTGTTCTGCAATGTCTTAGCAATTGTGTATTCATCCTACTCCTAATTGGCAGTAATATGGGAAATCTGTGACCTTCTTCTGATGGAGTGAAAGGATCCAAGGCAGCTGACGTACCCAGGTGTTTGGCAAGACTTTATCCTTTGGCCAAAGGTGAACTGGACTCCTGCTGCTGTGTAGGAGCTAAAAAAGTTCAGGCAGTGCAGAAATGGACCATTTTGCGCTGGGTCGTTATCTACATTAAAACCTGCTACGCCCTGGCTAGGAAGCAGCCTCCTGAGGGCTTACAGCCCCATTTTATCAGGGTAAAAGCTGCGACCACAGCATTGGCTCGGGGTGTCACAGTCCTGGATATCTGTCAGGCAGCAACGTGGGTATCTCTGCAAACGTTTGCCAAGCATTACTGCCTGGACAGTCAGGTCCGCAGGGAAAATCTGTCCACAGCCCACCACCAGGATGGTGTGGCTGAGTATCTATTCAATGGTAAGGTCTGCAGCTAGAAGTCTCTATCAGATGAAGAAGTTACTTACCTTTGGTAACGCATTATCTGGTAGAGACAATATCTAGCTGCAGATTCCTTGCAGACCCACCCATGCCTCCCTGCTCTGAAGAGTCATTTGATAGGGCTAGGGTTGCTCCCTTTGCAGAGCCCTAGTTGTGACACACACAAGTCAGTTCACTTCATGGCTCTGCACTTCTGGCGTGGAAAAAGTGAAAAGGAGCTGACGTCTGCATGCCTGGGGGGCGCCTATATAGGTGAGCGCGACATCATAACTGATGCTAACGATGCCGGCGATGTCACGTGGAGCCGAACAGAGCCACCTGACAGGGGTACTACTGCTCACGCAAAAGTTTCCAGATCAGTCTGATGCCTGGGAAATTCAAAGGTAAGGAATCTGCAACTAGATATTGTCTCTACCAGATAATGCATTACCAGAGGTAAGTAACTTGTTCTTTAACTTCACTTTATCCACTCACCCTTGTTTTTTGTCAGGGGCCTTCGCACAAGACATATGCAGCAAAGGGCCGAAGGCTTCCAGGTTGTCTGATGCAATTCAAGGTTATTCATTCACCTTGAATCTATGTGTTTGAGTAGCATTTAATTGTGTAAAAGTAACACGTATTACTTACACACCAAGAGAATCCAGAAGCGGCGAATTGGGGAGGCCGTTAAAAAAATCTAGTCTTAAATTCTCAATAAAAGTAAGGTCCGAAATAAGTCACATTAACTGTGTGTTTGGTTTGAATAGGGATTTAACAATTTATGAACATTTGTGCGCTTCTTGTTTTGGGTGATGACATAAATGTGGCAATGGCCTCATTAAAGAAATTACGTCGAAAAGATGGAGCTTGTTGGCAATAAGAAACGATGTATTCACTCTGGAATGTATCCTTGAAAGCGGACACCGCGGCCATAAGAATTCCACTGCATTGTTCCACGTGTTTACACCAAACGATAGCTGGGGATTCACAGAGCGCCTTGACTCGGTGCCAGACAGAACGCCTCCGTCTCCTGCTTGTGGAACAAGAGTGGGGTCTGTCATGTTGTCCAGTTCGGACGTGTATCATATTTGAGGACCACTGGGAATCGAAGTCTGATGCATATATGTGTTTCTCTCTGCAGATGTCGATGAATGCGAGCGCCAACCATGTGGAAACGGGACTTGTAAAAACACCGTGGGGTCGTATAACTGTCTCTGCTACCCAGGATTCGAACTTTCTCCTAATAATGACTGCATGGGTAATTTTCTTTTAATATTTCCACATGGTGTCTTTTCTTGTTCGCATATTTAACTTTATGTTGATTGCAAATAACACTCAGAAACGATGACAAACTCTGGCAATAAGAAAGCACATGGACATGAAACATTGGGCCTGATTCCCTACAAAGCCGTTGGCAGGCATAAATCTTACAATTTGTGAATGCAAGCAGTGCTGTCCGGTACTGAGTATCTGCACTTCTTTATTTGAAGAGGAGAGTACCTGCACTTCTCAGGAGGAAGCAGTTACTCAAGATAGTGAGTACCAGCACTTCTGTGTTTCCCTTTGAAGCGCTGAATGCAAGTAATCATAACGTGTGACCTTGTAAGCATCAATCCTTTTACTCATGTGCAACAGTCCCCCACCTTTCAGTAATATTCCATATGAGGGAATCCCACTCACAAGGTGGGGAGTTAGTGCTCAAAGGTTTCACTAGAAATTCGGTAGTTAAAGGGAATTCACAAACTCCTCTCTGACCCTTCCCGCCATGGCAATGGTCAGAGATTTTTTCCATCCATGTGCTAGAGTCAGTCAATTTCCAGAGTGGGAAGCGAACACTCGAAAATTGATTGAGATATGGGAGGGGTTTCTACATGGGAAAATATATTCCCCTTGGAGGAAAAAAATAATTGTGCCTTTGAACAAAGGCGATTGCATTTCACTTTATTAATACCAAGCCTGTCTTACTTCTGGAAATAACTAGTAAGCCACACCTTAGTCTGGTGTAAGACACAATTCGCACAATACTACACTTTGTGATGCACACTCACTATTCTGGAGTAAGACACACAACTAGTTACAAAGACCTTGGGGGCTTATGTACAAGAAGCCCCCTGCACTGCCGGCGCGTCACTTTTTATCACATAAAAGTGGCGCCCCGCTGACGCAAGGGCCTAATAAATAAGCCCCTTGGTGAATCTGACTCACATTAGCTCATCTGTTTTACAATGTGAAATTTGTGAAATTGAAATTAGTTATTTCGTTTACCCAACTATGTCTTCATGCCTGAGGGTCTTTCTGTGAATGTGTAGAGGTTAAGTGGTCACTGGTGTGCAGTTTTACACTATGCCGGACTGAAACATCAGGTTGTTTTCCTACTTCTCAAACTTGGCTTGAGAAAGTCACATCATAAATTCATAACTCTTTGGCTTGAACTATTGTAATGTATGTCTTTTTCCAAGTGACCCTGGAGAGTTTTGGCCTCTTGTCCCCTTTTCACTATTTTGTATGTCAGGAGGATGGTTAGGTGCATTGAACCTTTGCCGCTGAAAAGACGTGGTGTTCTGGGGGAAGCAGCCTTTACAACGCAACCGTTACAACGCATGCAGTTGCATCGCATGCCGTTGCAACGAAAAAGGTGTGCAGCAGTGGGTAGATGGTGTTGGATTTAACTCCAACACTTTCCCTACTGTTGCACACACTGGAGTTGGATTAGAAAATTAATCTATTCCAACTTCCAGCGCTCCCCCGACAGAAAGTCGGGGTAAAGTTTGGCGTTGCAACGGCATGCGATGTAATGGCATGCGTTGTAACTTCACATATCCTTCTGGGGGAAGCAGCCTTTACAACGCAACCATTACAACGCATGCAGTTGCATCGCATGCCATTGCAACGAAAAAGGTGTGCAGCAGTGGGTAGATGGTGTTGGATTTAACTCCAACACTTTCCCTACTGTTGAACACATACCGTGTTCTGGAGTTCAGGAGTCTCACTCCCAGCAGGACAGACTCAGCCTTCCATCCTTTCGAGGTGGATAAATAGAGTGCTATAAATTGGTTATAGTAAGATCTGTTAGAAGTCAGAAGTGCTGCATTGAGTGCTAGATAAAAACAACACATTATTCATATTATTGTAGCTGTAGTGTTAGTTCCATTGGGGTATGGTCTAAAATGTGAAGATGACCACTTTTCTCTTATTATGACACTGTTCTCTCTTGTTTAGCTTCAAGAAAGTGTCTTTGACTAAAGTGCCTTTTTTGCTTTTCCCCTTCCAGATATTGATGAGTGCAGCTCCTTCAGCCAGGTGTGCAGAAACGGACATTGCTTCAATGAAATAGGTTCCTTCCTCTGCCTATGTGATGAAGGCTATGAGCTCACATTAGATGGCAAGAACTGCATAGGTAAATATCAGCCAATCCATGGGGCCAAGCCATCTTTTGCATCTAGCTTAGTGTAAGCTACTGAAAATACCCCAAGGAAGGCATTGAGAATGATGCGGTGTACCAAGTACAAAACGTACAATGTAATGTACCACTATTGTTCTTTCAAGAGTTCCTTTAACATCAAAACAACGTGAGCTCATGGTTACTCCCCTTCCTAGAGACGAATGATGCAGGCTTTGTATAACTGAATGTTTTTATTTTAGATATCAATGAGTGTGTGGCACTCCCTGGCTCCTGTTCTCCTGGCACTTGCCAGAACCTGGAAGGCTCATTCAGGTGCATCTGTCCACCAGGATACGAGGTGGAGGGAGATAACTGCATTGGTAAGACATCCTTGTGTTTCATTGGGCTGTGGCTTCATATGTTGACCTCATCCCTCTTCTGAGAGCAGCCGTGCCACGTCATGAGATCCAAGCAATAGAAAAGAAGTGCTAGAACTCCAAAACAGAATAGTACAAGGAAGTATTGTTGAACTTGCCAAAGATTACTGTCTTCTACATATCATTCCTTTGCAGCAGTTAATGGTGGCTTGTGGCTATTGGCATTTAGGTTTTCACCTTACTGGAATCTGCAGTTCTCATTTCCAAGTTAGCATGTTCTTGAGAATTTCATGAACCATCCACAAAATAATTATTGCTGAGAAATACCTTTAACAAAACTATGTGCCAGTTCAATGCAATAATCAAAGTATCTTATGCAAATTCTCAGTTCTCATTACTAACCTACAAAAAATTTGCAGAACATCGAATTCCTAAGTGCCAATCAGCCAGTCCTTCATGACATGGTGTATCCTGAAGCCGGCGACCTAGCTAGATTACCATTTCATCTGACTATTCCCAGCCCTTCAATTATTCTAGCAGTTCATTCTCCACTTTAACTACTGCAAACTAATGAGTACACCCTCCATGTCAACAGGATACCCTACCTACACTGTTGATGCTAAGACTCATTTAATTCTGAAGAGAGTTCACTGTCAATAGGTACTCGGTGTTCTCCAACCTCACAGTAATTCTTCATTGGTACACCATTTTAAAGGGTACACTAATCACTGCCCATTTAATAAAATTGTAATTTTATTGTAATGACCTCTTGCTCTGCTTGTCGTCCTGAAAAAAGTGAAATTACCATGTTCTATTTTATGAATACCAGTTTCCATCCTGCATATTTCCCTCACCAGTCTCACAAAGCTTAAAACAAAATGTTCTATTCTACTGCAGGCATTGTCAAGGTGTTAACTTAGCGCTTTGCTGCACTAGTGTGGCTTCGATTCACTGGAACCTCACCCCTGGGACATGCAGATATATGAATCCATGGATAATAAGGTTATTGGTTGCTGCATCCTATATGAGTGAACGAGTATTGTTTCAAAGTTCTGGAACACAATCCAGTTTATATTGCTGGCAGGGCAGTGGATGGTAGAAGCATTAAGTGTCACTTTCATGTGGAGGAAGAAGTGTAGTGAGGATGAGTGGGGGTAATTGAAGCATAATTGTGGCAGAGTAGTAAGGGCTTGGTGGTTAATAGGGTAACAGGGTTAATATATTGTCCATAGGGATGTGTGGGTGATGCATGAGCATCAAAGTTAGTGAGGAGAATATAAATACCACATCTGTGTTTCTTCGGTGTTCAGTTTGTTCCTTTAAGTATTCTGGTTATGGGAAGTAGGCGAGAGGCATGTCTAACATGCTCATTCCACTAATCCATATGATGTACATGCCATGGCCTGTGGTGGGTGTCACGTATTCAGGTGTGTGGAAACCGCTAGCTCTTCAGTACTTTGCAGAAAGCTGAGTGACCATCAAGATTTTTGATCTGAACATAAGCCATTTTCAATAGTTTCTCTATCTGGACAGACAATGCTACCCCCCGTTCCAAACTGAGATTCATCGTTTGTTGGAATTTCCGTTTTGCAGTGCATTTTGAGTAGATGCTTCTTCCTGGAAGATATATCTGAATTTTCATCTCGAAGAAGAAGAACAAACAGTCATATTTCTTGAAAGGTATGATAGGAGATGCAGAATGCCTCAAAGGAGAACCTTCCAAAACCTAGAAGAAAGTGTGAAATACGTAGGGCCAAGTGGTTGTGGTTATATAAATGACAACATTATGGTTGAATATTTGTGAATGTTATGGTTCAATAGAGCATGCTTAAAATGTTGCATATCCTTTTTTCGTATGACAACCTTATGCTGATTCTGAGTCTGTGGTATACTCTTTCAACAGTTCGTTGCAAGGGTGCTAGAATTTCTCAATGTAGTATATTTCATTTTTAAGCCTTGACCACACACTTTCAGAGTCTCATTTCCACCCTGCTCAGCCTTCCCATACCTCCTTTCTCCCATTACAAGATGCTGGCCCTTCTCTCAATAAATGCACCATAAACCAGCCAGTGTCACAAAGGGCATCACAACTGACCAGATACTGTGCCTTAAGGTGGTCCAGTGTCTTTATTTGATTAACTCACTGTGACCCGGTCATTCCTCTTTCTCCCACGCTTGATGTAGCACTTCAAAATCCGAACTGTATTGGTTTGCAGAGAAAACTGGGTAAACCGGTCAGACGCTGACTGGCCATCCCCTAACACTTGCCTAACCTAATTTTGTTTAAAAATGGAATAAAAGATCAAGATTCCTCCCAATAAGAGTCTACGATAAACAAAACACTGATACATTCATATTGCAGACTCAGTTTCAACACCTAGCACATATTGGATATGACCCAGTGTGACAGTCATTATTTGTATTGTGGAGGCAGCAACATAGGAACAACTCTTCTGTTGCTCCTAGTGTGTGGGTTGGGTTCATGCAGTTGACGTGGTCTGGGTGCCCTACCAGGCTAATGTTTTCAATTTGTTTAAATACTATAGCCCTGAACAACAAACATGGTGATCTCCTGGCAACACAAAATAATACTGTTATGTCTTTTAAAGATAGAGAGCAAAGGAAGAAATGAGGCTCATTTCCCTAAAAACTATTACATCCTCGTGAGCAGAACTGAGCCACATAAGAGTCATTTCCTTCAATGTGTGTGCAGCCCCCCTTCATTCTTCCCTATTAATATCTGTCAGTTATTTTCAGTTATTTTTCACTGGTTTCCTGCACATTATTTCGGTTTATTTCACTGTATTAGGCACACCAAGTCATTGAGGGAGGTTTTCTTTGGCTTCTGAATGCACCAGGTGGCATACTTATGTTAGTCATAGTTAGTAATTCCCTCTCCCCAATATCATCTAATACCTCTTGCTGTCTCTGTTGTTTCTTCTTGTTCAATCATAGCATGCCAATTACGCCTTTCTCCCATCTATTCGCAGACATTGATGAATGCAATGAAGACCCCAACATCTGCCTCTTTGGTTCTTGCACCAATGTTCCAGGAGGTTTCCATTGTGATTGCCCACCAGGTTTTGTTCTGTCAGACAATGGACGAAGGTGCTTCGGTAAGCCCCAACGTGCAAATATTATTGTTAGAGCGGACAAAGAAAGTAAATAATCAAGTAACACTTAACCTGGGACATTGTAAGAGCTGCAAGGCTAAAAGACCACCTTAGGATGGAATCTGTTGGCATATTTCCCATAAGATTTTATTTTCACACCGTCTCCTTTTGAAAAATATCCGGCACAGTGCATGTCTATTTTCTCTTAAGCTGCAAGTTTTATTTGTTTTGAATAGCCTAATACCGACTCTCATTGAAGGAGGTACATTATCACTGTATCACCTTGAGTCCTTATCTTGAGTTGATGGGATCACAGTCACGTTTCCAGACCTTGAACTGAAAAATATAGACAATACATTCTAAACTGTTGAATTATTTTTAGATAACAATGTAAATTACTGTTTATTAAAGAAAGTATCTGCTAGTTACAAATGGCACAGGAGAGAATAATCTTTTATATATCTGAATTATAAAAAGTGCATGCTTCATGTACATCAACTAAATGTATAAACTGTTTCTTGGCATCATTGTCTGTTTCTTTTCCCAGATACACGCCAGAGTTTCTGTTTCACTAATTTTGAGAACGGAAAATGTTCAATACCCAAGGCACTTAACACAACCAAAGCAAAGTGCTGCTGCAGCAAAATGCCTGGCGAAGGATGGGGAGACCCCTGTGAGCTGTGCCCGAAAGAGGGAGAAGGTACATTATTTAGGAAGGACACATGATTTTAAACAACATGAGCAACCTGAGATTTGAAGTCGGCCCTTAGCCTATATGTTGGTCTTGGCCTTTTTTACACTATAGAACATTGATGTAATCATCTGATGAGATAGACTGTAAATAGCACACTAATACAACACTTGGCAGAAAAATACATTTCTCCATTTTTAGCAGATAGGACACATTAGACCTTTTGGTTAACGGATGGTTACAAATACTGACATGTGGTGCTGAGCATGTGCAGTTGATTTCTAAAATGCTTTATATCATAAGGCAACTAAAATAGATGTAAACATCGAAGGTCACACTTTATAAATAAAAGCATGGCTCAAAAAGTTCTGTTTGTCCCAAATCCTAGACCGATAGAGGCCTATTCTCCTGAGCCACACAGGACACTGAGCCATGAGTGAGAACCATTGCAGAACGTTAACAGAATCAAGTCTGTGTAAAAGGACTGCTTGTCTGACATTGGACCTACACAGGAATGTCTTCTCAGGTAGACAGCCCATGGCAAGATCCCGACATTTCCGTATTGAAACCCTGTTGAACCTAAGGACTGGTCACCACTAGATTTAGAATAAGTTGAATAAGGTCACTTTGGTGTCAATTACAGGTGTATTTCTCCTGTTATCAGAGAATATTTACTAAGATACGCTTAGAGAGTGATACACTACAAACTAAGATATCTTTAAGTAAGACAGTGGGGGTTTGCAGTGGGGGTTTGCACCCTCCAGTGAAGATGATGATTGAAACTAAACTCTCTAGCACTTGCACTGTTAACATCTGAATGGAACTAGTTGACATTCACCACCTTCATTGCTGAGACTCCTCATTCCCCTGATTCAAAGTGAAAGAACTAATGGTAGAGAACATGCACATGGGAATGCTCCAAATCACCCTGGGAGATTTAGTACCACACAAATATTAACAAGCATTTGCAATGCAATAGGTCTCGCATTTACGCGAGTTTAAGCTATTGGCATTGTAAATGATAATGCCTTTTATTTATGTTTTAAAAACGAAAACAAAAATAAAAGGCATTGTTATTTGTAATGTGAATAGCTCAAAGTCGCGTAAATGCGAGACCTATTGCATTGCAAATGCTTGTATTTCTTTGCTCCCCGTCTGTTAAGCCGGCAATGGCAGCCGCTTGTTGGCTCTAGTGAAAGACACACTTCGGCTGCTTTGTAGTGCTAAGAAGTGTACGTTTCTTCACCAGGCTCCCCGCGGAGCGTCTGCCTCTTGCTCTGGTGTTGTTTTTGTGCTCAGACTGCTCCCCGCCCCTTCTCACCTCTCTGAGAGCCAGTGCCCCCTTTGACCCTCTACCTGCCGCCCACCCCGCCCCCGCCTCTTCTCCCGGTTCACACCTTGGTGCTTTCACACTAAACGTCACCTCCAGCTCGCATTTTCAGAGAGGGCCTCGGGGGTCCCTATCACCGCCCCAAGATGAGGAGGAGGAAGAAGAGAGAGAGGAGACAGAGGAAGACTTGGTGGGGGGTGGGGAGACGGATACGGTGGGAAGTGAGAGTTAAGAAAGAGGGGGGGGAGAGAGAGAGAGAGAAGTAAGAGAGAGAACCATGGGGAAAGAGAGACCGAGAAGTAGGGAGAGATGAAGGAAGAAGAGAGAGCAAGTGGGAGGGAGGGAATGGGGGACAGAGAGGAAGAAAGAGAGGGGGGAGGAATAGCACCGAGGCGATAGGACTCCAAAGGGAACAAAGATACTGCGATCGAGGGGACAGGGCAGGGAGGACGGATGTAGAGGAGACGGGAGAGATGGACACAGTGCCAGGCGCTGGGGAGTGCAGCAAAAAGCAATGGAGAGAGTGCCAGGAATAGAGAGAGATGTGGGTTAGTGGCCAGCTTCCGAACTATGGACCCTGCGGGCTGCGCCCAGTGTTGACACGTGGAAAAACAATCGTCTAATTATGGTTAAAACCTTTATTTCCCTGTACCTTAGGCTGTATCCATATCTATTCCTTACTCAAACTCCCCGCTCCAGCAGCAGGAATCGGATGTGACGTCCCCCGTGGCACCGGCAGCCCGACGGCAATTTGTAAAGTTGTGTTTGGTGATCCGCATCAGAAAACAAAAGCGCAGTCTCCATTTTACTTATTAAGCGCGGTGTGCATGCTACTATGAAGGTGCACTGTCCAAAATATAAACAACGAACAAATGAAAAGCGCGGCCCCCATTTGTGCTGCGCTGGTTACATAAATAAAATGGAATGAAGATAAAACACACACCGCCAACTTCAGAGACCAAGTTCCAATTCAACCATTTAAGCAGCAGTTACCTTGCCGTTGCCGACCGCTGTTCTTCCTGCAAGACGGCGTTTGTGACTCGGTGGCACCGCTGCTCCTGCTGAGTAGTGGGGGTGATGAGAGGAGGTGTCAGGCAGTTCGGCGACAGCACGCCTGCTACTATGAAAGTGAGAGCGGAGCTTGAGTTCGCGCTATATAAAACTGCAACAAAACAAAACACGGAACCAAAATGCATTAGGCGCACTTCACGCAGAAGTTCACCCCCGTTTGTTACTTATTTGGGTTATGGCCCGGCCGCAAATGAGAGTATGTCTGGAGGACTGTCTGTCGCGGGTGGTGCTTCATTGCAGGCTGGCTGAGTTCAGGAGAGGCAGAGTCGAGCCTTCGCAGGCCGCGGAAATTCGAGTTTGCCGCCTAGCCCGCGGCCGAGTCCACATTGCTAGTGAGGCTGTCCTGACTCCTGTGAGTCGCAGTCGGGGCTACCCAGTCACAGACCCGGTGGGTCACCGACTTTTCGACTCAAGTTGGCTGCAGCAATAATTTGACGGCTGCGGCGGGTTAAAATAGCATAGATATAGCACGGCGGGGGCCCAAGCTGTGTGAGCTGCCTGCAGCACTGCTACGAGGGGCCCAATCATTAAATATGCAGAGGCGCCTTACTTAAACTCCCCGCTCCAGCAGCAGGAATCGGATTTGACGTCCCCCGTGGCACCGGCAGCCCGTCGGCAATGAGGTTACACGCAGTTCTAAACCACATACCACATTAGGGATTAGCAGCAAGGGTTGCTGCGTGACTGCCCGACGGGGGGAGGGAGGGAAAGTGAAAGCGCGCCATGCGCGCATTGTGCTGACAAAAGAAAGTGAAAGCGCGCCATGCGCGCGTTGTGCTGAAACGCCTGTGCAGACAAAAGAAAGTGAAAGCGCGCAATGCGCGCGTTGTGCTGAAACGCCGCGAGCCGTACCCGTGCACATCTCCTGTACGGGCAGGCACGGCAAACAGGAGACAGGGAGGGAACAAACATGCCTCCCTTCCAATCAAAGGCGTGCATTTTTGACGCGCACCAATGAGAAGCATGGGTGGAGCTTCCACCCCGCTTCCAAAGCAAAACCGACGACAATAGTCTCGCAAGCGAGCAACGCATGCGCTGCGTCGCTAGGCGAGACCTAAAAACAAGAAAGCTGATGTTCAAGTAAATAGTATTATGAATAATATTTTTTTTAAAGATCAAAGAGAACCCCAAGTTCCCAATAGATGTCGTAGAACCACCGTTTTAGACATATCTAGACTTGAAATGTGCATGACAGCATCATACCCAGAGTCACAGAAGACCAGCAATAAATTTGGATTTTGTCCTGCCCTTTGTGTGGGTGATAAAATGAACATCAAATTAAATTATGCACAGTAGTAATAAACTATGAAAATAGGAAGTAAAAGCAGCACTATCAGATCTGCTATCAGTACAAGTAAAATGAGGCAAACATATAAAAGAAATGATGGAAGTGGTATATACTTCATGGACTTTTCCTAAGAGATTTGTTTCAAATAAAAATGATGTAACCTGTTCCTACATTGCTTAACTTTAGTAACACTTTGACATAAAACTGGACCCTGGAGTAAAATTCCTTTAATTCTGCCTAGTTTTAAAGCTTTTTCTTGTTCTGGTGAAGCATTCACATAATTCACCGCCTGTTCCAAACCACATGTAAGGGATCTCTCTGACAGGAACATTTAGTGGTGTTTTGTCTTGAAATCCTGAAAAACAATCTCTGCTGCATCAGGTGACAATGGCTCAAGGACAATCCAGGCATATGCATATCCAGGACTTGGAAGCCATTCAGTTCCCTGTCAGTTGATGGAGTAGAGCCAGGCGTACACTCCAACAAAGAGTAAGCCATCTCAAGCTCCAGCTCACAGTCACATACTCACCTGCCCCAGACTTTTATTCAACTTATAATTGAAAACTCCAAAGAGAAACATACATTGCTGGCAATTCAACAAGGCTTTGCTCGACAGTGAAGTATTAACACCAGCAGAGGGATATTGGATTGCTTCTAGATGCAATAAATACTGCCACATAGAGGGTTGCAAATGTTACTTTGCCGGTGGTGCTTAAAATACTTGCTCTTGCTCTGAAGAAATGGTATGTGTCAGTATTGTGGCTCTGCTTAAACTCAGTAGTAATTCCCTTTTCAGTTCACATCAAGCTTCGTTCAACCCTGAAAATCTTTTATTTGCTCACACTTCAACAGTGGACATTAATCTAATCTACAAATAGAAGGGCCTTGTTTTTTCTTACTGTTATTTCATACAATAGTTCATGATCAGAAAACACTCGCAATCCCATCTATATGTAAGGAATAATTTGTTGCTTCTTTTTCTCCACAGTTGCTTTTCAAGATTTATGCCCATATGGTCATGGAACTATCCCTGGTATGGGCGATTCACGTGAAGGTAATTTTTAAACTTTTCAATGTACTTGCTGTAGATCCTTGGCAAAGAAAAGCTCTATACTGACCAGAGTTATCACCATATGTATATAAAAGAAACCGATTACAAGGTACCCAGATGTTTGAATGTATTTGTCTTTATATATATACACCAGATAGTACATTTCATTGAGTGGTCTTACAATTGTTTGTCATGCCATTGGCCTGAGGCCATGAAGGAGTAATCCTGCAATGATCTATCTGCACATGATGTATAAATATCTTGAATTCATGCCCATTGAATGGGTGGCCGTTGTCAGATTTTCAAACAGACAGAATACCCTGTGCTGCAAAGAAATCAGACAGCACAGGGAAAACTGCTGTCGCTGATGCAGATGACACTAGCTTTGCAATATATATTAATCATATTCATATTCATCAATAAGGACAACCTTCTTTATATTATGGAATCAAGACTATTCATCACTAAGGACAAGGAAATAGTGCCCTGTGCCTTCTAGGTGGTATAGAAGCCAGTAGCACCACATGGCTTCTGGGAGCTCAGGTATGAATAATTTGTGAGGTCGGCTGATCTTTCAAGTGCTGTGCACAGGTTCCAGGATTGGACTTTTGCATCTACCATTATGCCAAGGCCAGGAACCATTCTTTCTCATGCAGGAATGTTATTGTTGCCACCACACCTTGGCTATTGTCACAAATTAGTACCATAACTCTTCTCTGAAGTGGGGCTTCCGCAGTGATGGACAGTTCTCTTTGAATTTGTTTACAGGTTAGCACTTCTGTTTTGTATTTATCTCAGGAAGGCAATTAACACTCAGCACAGGAGCACCTGAGCAGGAATAATCTTTCTGAAAATCAGGCTTCAGACCACTCTGCAACTCTTGCTTCTCCTCACAGACAGAAACTATTCCTGCCTCCTGGTACTGTCTGACCTCTTTGACATAGCTGACTATGCAGCCCTGATCAAAACCCTATACCATGTATGAGATTTACAGGCCCTCTATTGAAATGGTGTATATCCTACCTCACCAGCTTCTACAAATAGGTTCCATAAGATCATGGACATTCCTTGTCTCCTAGGAAGTACCACGGGCTCCATCCTCACTCCAGTCACGGAACCTTTTGGATCCATTCCTGGAAACTGTAACACCAAGATCCATCAACAAGATGATATCCAAATCTACCTAGAAATGTCCCCATTCAACAACATACATAGAGAAAAATTCTGCGCTAAACTAATTAAATTTTGAATGTCAGCTACTAAAAACTACAAAAACGGAATTGTCCTGTTTGCCAACAGCCCTAAACCCCAGATTGAAGCCTGGCTCTCTACCTTAAACCTACTAGGCTTCACTCCACAGCTGACAAACCACACAAAATCTCTGAAATGAACCCTCAGCATAGACTTATCATTCAAGCAACACATTGCAAGAAAGACCACAACTGCATTGTTCCAACTCTCCCTCTTGAAGAAAGTGAAACTGTTTCTCCTGGAAGATGACTTTAAAACAAACATACAAGCTTTAATCCAAAGTCAGATGGACAGAGGCAGTAGCCTGCTCATCATCTCCCTGACACCACTAGCACCCCTGAAAGATATCTTACATTCAGTGGCACAGCTCATTAAGGGCTCGAAGCAACTCAACCACATCACTCCACATTCAAACATCTAAACTGACTGGCCTTTCAGCATGGCAAGACAATCTGTATCAATTGTAAAGCCCTCAACAACAAAACTCCAACTAACCTACCAAACAAATTAGCTGCATCTGATAGACAACACCAGACCAGTAATCGAGACAAAGCATTGCCAGAAGCAAATACAGAAGGCAAGCCTTTTCCGTTTATGATCCTAGGATCTGGAACAGCATCCATATTGGCATCAGATATTCACCAACTCTCATACAATTAAGAAAAAAGTCGAAAACATACCTTTTCAAAGAGTACTACCCTTGACCTGATGGTTTAACCTTGACCTTCAGCCAATGATTTTATCTTCCAGGGGGCAATGTCTTCGGTTCAGTGCTCCTTTGCTCTTGGGCTAGGTTCACACTGTACGAATACTAACACATACAGACGTACATACATAAATGCATGCAAACATGGTTACATACATACATATAGCCTTTGCAAATAATAGTGGCAACATTAAGGACCCCATTACGAGTTGATTTATTTCACCTAACTTGGTAAGTCCAAATGAAATAACAAAGGTTCGAAATTATAGATGTGTCAGGGCCTGAAATGATTAGGTCCAAAGACTCCAGACCTGATAAATCCAGTCCTGGAGAGAACAGGCCTCTTACAGACATTGCAGGAACTGGGGCTTAGCTGCAGGCATCAGCATTGCAGAGCCCCTACTCAGCCTTGGCAGCAGTCTGGAATACGCTTACCTTGGAAAGGCACAGAATGCTTTGAAGCACTGCACCCTCATCCAGTCCCCAATCCCCACTGGCAGCTTCACATATACTTTCCTCCTTCTTAGAGTAGGTGGAAAATGTATGGATTTGTTTCACCCAAATGGTGAAGAACTGCATGGTAAAACAGCCAGTTATCCGTGTCTGAGCATTTATTCCCCATTTGAAGGAAAAACTTGTAATGGCTGGAGTGTGTAGTGGATATACTGGCTGGTAATTTAATTCTGGCCCTCTGGTATCTCCCCTGCACAGTAAAGCCAACTCATAATTAGGGCCATAGTGGTTAAATATGATAAAATAAAATTGGCATAATTATTTCTACTTGCCAGTGTAAATGTTCTTTTTAATAAACATATTCTGAAAAGTATGTATCAATCTTTTTATGCTAGTTCTGAATCTCCTCCAAGTTGTCCTCTGGTATTTCATAAAAAGCAGGCTTTGTAAACCATTGTTGGTTTACATTTGTAATTTCTTGCATTTATCCTGCTCTAATTGATCCTTTGTACCAATTCGACTGCAAAGCTTTACCATAGGAGACTATGAAGTCCAATGTCATGCACAATCCCACCGAAGTCCATACTCCAGTACCTTCCTGCTTTGATTTCCTTTCAGTTCTTTATCTCTGTTCATTGCCCCATGGCTCTGGGTTGCTGTTTCTTTCTAAATGGCTGGGGTGGGTGCCTACCTCAATGCAGCAAGGGTGTTCAACCTACTTTCCAGCTCCATCATCTTCACAAGCTCATATGCTGCACGTCTCAGAGTTAAGGAATTATATTGTCATAAACATCACATTCTACAGAAGACTTCTGCAAACACTAACTGTTGTGCCCTCTGCCTTAGTCATCCTATTAACAGGTGCAGAATTTGCTGATCTTTATAGCAAGAACTTTAAGACTTCCTTGCTACCACACTTCAGGGACTTTGTGACCGGACAAAGAGTTACAGTCTCAGTACCTTCCTGTTTTGTGAGACGACTTCCTCTGCCCCACTGAAGCTCTCTAAGAGCTAGCATGATGTGTTCTTCAGCCGCACATCAGTAGTAGTAGTAGTAGTAGAGTTTTTCTAAGGTTCTGTAAATGCCTACAGGATAGGCTTAGTCCATAAGTATTTTCACTGCCTAAAATCAGCACAGCACCTAGGATTCCTTTAAGCTAAATACACAAGTACCCTTGTAAAGTAATATCAGGCTTGGTTTCTGAGGTGCCAGAAATAACTAACATGGGTCACAGCAAGGAGGTGCGTGGTGACATGAATCCAAACCTCTGGACCCAATGAGATATATAGTGTTCTGGGACTTTTCCACATGGGGTTTCGGAAGAGGTACCCCTCAGAGCACTACCGTTTCCTCCAAGGACTAGGCTAGGTAAAGCACCTACACTGGATCTTCGAGACACATGACACTTAACAGTGGAGAGCAGCCCATGTGTACCCCCAGATGAACAGACCTCCCTTTGAGGGAGTGGCAGGTACTCTGTCTTTTTGACTCTGTAGAGAACTATTATATATGGTATATGGACTTGACTATTTGAGGCCCTTCTGATGCAGCCATGGAGTGTGCTGGAGTAGACGAAGTAGGAGTGTAATAAAGGACAAAAAAGAAGATCTTTTATGGATACGAGCAGGGACCAAGATCAGGAGCACAACAGAGAACGCAGAAGGATCAGGGATTTTTGGAAGCAGGTGAAACACAGGGAGCAGACTTGAATAAAGGAAAGAACAGGGGCAGCATCAATGAACATGGTGAGATCATTTGAAGGGCCATACTCAAGAAAGGCATTTGCTAGAGCAAAGACCGAAATGTATAGCACATATAAACTTATGCAGATGTGCATTAACAGATTTTATCATTGGGTGTGTGAAATTTAAATAACAGAAATGAATGCAACTCTGCTTAATTGTAAAATCATACATTGACTAGTAGTCATTACACTAATGATTTTATTTATATACATGTTCAAACTCGCTAAATAACTATAGCTGTACGGCTGTGAAGCATTTCTTCCAACTCGCATGTTTTTCCCTTTCAGATGTTAATGAGTGTCTTGAGAGCCCAGGCATATGTGCAAACGGGCACTGTATAAACACTGATGGCTCATTCCGATGCGAATGCCCCATGGGATACAACCTTGATTTTACTGGAGTCAACTGTTTGGGTATGTATTGGTCTTTTATTTCTTTAGAGGGAGAAATAGCAACAATGGCTGAATATAGGAATGGGTGGATCAGTGGATGAACAGTTGTACAACTGACTAGATAAACTGATGGATGAACAGACGGATGGATGGTACATGCACGTTAGCAATTAATGTTTTACAATTTACAGGTACCCATTTGCTGAATAGATCATTTGAAGCCAGCGATATTTGTGGATATAATTCACATTTGGTTCGATGTGTAGAATTAATGATGTGCAATTTAAATTATTTATGACTTGGTACATTGAGATGTACTGTTTGGCTTGGATGAACTTATGAAAGGGATGAAGATAATGGTTTGGTGTAGGAGGGAAGAATGAGTCAGGGGTAAATTGAGAATAAGCAAAGCTGAATGGTGAGAGTAGCTCGTTGAATGAACAGTTGGTAAATTGAAATGACTTAGATAATTGTGGACTTGTTCGAATGAATGGCTTAGAAGGAGGGTTTATCGTGTAGCTTCGTTCCAATGAATTGGTAGTCGAAGATGACGCCCACAGATATGCGTTTCAGCTGGGCAATGTAAAGTAACCCAGAAATGCAATGGATTTTAGCAAGACGATAGAAAGATGGCCTAAATGTTGGAATTTTAATGTAGTTGATGGTTAAATGGACGAATAGAAAGAATGATGAGTCTAACCTGTCGGTTATGACAGGTTAGGTGGAGTTTGGATGTGGATGGATGGATGCTGCATGTATATGCAGGCTAGAGTTGGATCACAGATGGATACTAAAGCTGTAGCACAAATAACTGTTACTGATAATCTAACTATGTGAGTAGATCCTTAAACTAGATTTGAGAATAGGCAGTTATCAAGTCCAACTAAAGAATATTTAAATGTAAATAATTGAGTAATGAGTTTCAGTGGCCAGATGTGTTATATAGGGGTATAGATGTTTTTGTGTGAGCGAGATGGATAAAGTATGCATTGCACAATACTCTTTTATTCTTTAAGCCATGCATCTGCCTTGTATGTATGTGTATATATATATATATATATATATATATATATATATATATTTATATATATATCTGTCTTAAAGCCTTTCATCTCATTGACTTAATATATATATATATATATATATATATGTATATATATATATATATATATATATATATACATATATATATATATATATATATATATATTACCTACTGGCGGTCGCCAGTAGGTGGTTATAGCTAGGACCTTGTTTCTATTCAAAAAGCGTTTTTTCTTTTGCCAATATCTTTGGTGCCGTTTGACGAATTTTTGCGAAATTTTCAAAACTAATGGTTCGCTCAGGTCAGCTCCTGTCTTGAAATTTTCTGGGTGATTCGTCAAGCGGGGGCCAAGAAAAAAGGGGGGTCCCAAAATGCGTTTTCTCCATGTTAATTTCCATAGGAAACTTTAGACAAAGCCACAGCCCAAACTGCTGCACGGAATTATACCAAATTTGGCAAAAAGGTAGGTCTTGGTTCAGAAAGCAACCTTTTTTTTTAAATGGTGTAAATCCGTTCAGTAGTTCCTGAGAAATTCAAAAAATAAAAATATTGATATCTGGTGGCCGAGGAGGATTCGCGAACCCTCCCGAGCACGAGTTTCATTTTGATTGGCTGTCAACACTCCAAACCAAGAAGTGTTGGCAGCCATCTTGTGACTCGGTAAAACCAAGTCACAAGAAAACAGTAAAAAAAAAAGATAAGAAACAAGAAAAGGGGGCAGTGTAGAAACACCCTCACCCCCTAGGCCTGCTCAGAGGGTCCCACAGGGACCCCCAGGCCCAAAAAAAGCATTTTTTTAAAACAAAATCAGCAGAATTCGCGATGGGTGCGTGAAATCCGCTGAAAAATTTAAAAAAACGAAGCGCGGTTTCCCGTGCTTCGTTTTAATCAGCCCCCGGGTGGGCCAGGTCCTGGGGGCAATCAAAAAACATATGTAGCGGGGGCCCATGGGGGCCCCCGCAGCCCCGGGGACTGCCACCTCCCCGGGGCTTTGCTTATAATGTGCGGGGGCAAGCAGCCACCTCCCAGGGCTTGAAAACAAAAATGTGTGGGGGGCTCCAACCCCCCACGCTGCCCCAGGGACCGCCACCTCCCCGGGGCTTTGATGTATTTGAGGCAGGGGGGCCTCGCGGACCCCCCAAGCCCCGGGGACCGCCACCTCCCCGGGGCTTCGATGTATTTGAGGCGGCGGGACCTTGCGGGCCCCCCAAACCCCGGGGCTCGCCACCTCCCCTGGGATTTGATGTATTTGAGGCGGGGGGCCTTGCGTGTCCCCCACGCCCTGGGGACCGCCACCTCCCGGGACTTAAATTTAAATGAATACGTTTTTTACTGCCCTGGGGACCACCACCTCCCCAGGGCAATAATTAAGATAATGCAGGGGTCCGTTGCGGACCCCGGCCCCGGTGACCACCACCTCCCCAGGGCTATGTAAATGTTGGGAGGGGGTGCCGCGCGGACACCTCCAAGAGCCCTCCTTGGCCCTGGGGATCGCCACCCCCCGGGGCCGGCTCCGGCAATGTCCCGGGGTGCCTACCCACGGGACATTGCAGTTTGCAATGACAGGGCGGGAGCACGGCTCCTGCCCTGCCATTGCAAACTATGCTTTGCTTCGTGGAAGCCAAGCAGTATTGCTTTTGGACTAGGGGAGCTGCATATCAGCAGCTCCCCTTGTCCAAAAGCAATGCCGGCTCCCGCAGGAGGCGGGGAGCCGGCTGGGACCACGGGGGCATTGGGGCTCCCCCGCGGTCCCCAACGTGAGGGCCAGCCCCGGGGGATGGGGTCCCCGGGGCCAGAAGTGGGTCGGGAGGGGGCCACTTGGCTGGCCAGGCCCCGGGGGATGGGTCTCCGGGGCCAAAAGTAGCCCAGGGAAGGGAGGCCACGCAGCCCCCCTCCAGTTAAATAAATAAATAAAAGAGGCCTAGCCCCGGGGGATGGGGTCCCCAGGGCGGAATCGGCCTCAGAAAGGGGGCCACGCGGCCCCTTTCCCCTTTCCCGTTTCTTTTTTTTTTTTTTATTAAAAAAAGGGTCAGGCCCTGGGGAATGGGGTCCACAGGGCCCAAAAATTACTAAGAGAAGGGGGCCACACAGCCCCCCTTCTAAAAAAATAAATAAAAGAGAAGCCGGCATCTCGTCGGAGGCCCCGCCCCCTCCCTGCACCACTCTGCAAACGCGCCTCCTGGTGCGTTCTGGGTTGGGGGATTAAGTCCCCTAGAATGTTAAGGGTCCTTAGGGGCCAACTAGCCCACCAGGTACCTCCATTAAGCCCTACACAGCTGGATTGCTGAGAGTGGTCCGAGGCCACGCCCCCTTTTTACACCACTCTGCAAATGCGTCTCTTGGCGTACTGCTGGTGGGGCGATGAACTCCTCTTGTGTCCGGAGGACCTCAGGACTGAAGTGGACTTCATCCCCCGAGCAGCAGTGCGCCAGGCAACACGTTTGCAGAGTGGTGTAAAAAGGGGGAGTGGCATCGGACCTCTCTCAGCAATCCAGCTGTGTGGGGCTTACTGGAGGTAACAGGAGGGCTAGTTGGCCCCCAGGGACCCTCAGGAGGTAAGGGGACTTCATCCCCCAACCAAGAGCGCGCCAGGAGGTGTGTTTGCAGAGTGGTGCAGAAAGGGGGCATGGCCTGTGTCCACCTCTCAGCAATCCCACTATATGGGGCTTACTGGAGGTATCAGCTAGGCTAGTTGGCCCCTAAGGACCCCCAGCAGCGAAGGGGACTTCACTCCCCATCCAAGAGTGCGCCGGGGAGCGCGTTTGCAGACTGGTGGGCAAAGGGGGTGTGGGCTGCTTTGAGAACTTACCAATGCTGCTGTGTGGGAGTTACTGGAGGTAATAGGAGGAGTAGTTGGCCCCCAAGGTTGTCGTTGGGGGCCAACTACCCCTCCTGTTACCTCCAGTAAGTCCCACACAGTGGTATTGGTAAGACGTCTTCGGAGGCCACTCCCCCCTTTCTCCACCGCTCTGCAAACGCATCTCCTGCCACACTACGGGTTGGGGGGTGAAGTCCACTTTGCTCCTGAGGAACTTTGGGGGCCAAGAAGCCCTCCTGGTACCTCCTGTAAGTCCTACGCAGCGGAATTCCTGAGCGCTGGTTGGAGGTCCAACCCCCTTTCTCCACCTCTCTGCAAACGCGACTACTAGTTAAAGAAGCATTTGCAATGTAATAGGTTTCACATTTGTGAGAGTTAGAGCTATAGGCGCTGTAAATGTTTTACTAATGTTTCTTGGAGTGGAGTGGATGCAGGTTGTGTGTAGTGGAATTATGTGGTATGATGTGCAGTGAAATTATGTGGATAGACAGGTTTAGTCTTCCTCGTTTCCATAGAAGCTAAACTATAAACACAATGAGACAAAAAAAAGAAGGAACCACTAAGGAGCACTTCTGGACCTAGTCAGAGGTATGAGCAGTGCCACTGGAATTATGTGACTGTTTGGCTGCACTGACTTTCGCACAATTATACATTTTCCGCATTTGCCACATAATCCATCATCTGCTGCATAATCTGCAGATTTGAACAAAAAAACCTTGTTTCTAGCTCAAACTGCTCAAACGCTACCAAAAATGCAGCGGCAAGTGTTACAGTGTGGTGGAAGGCCCTTTGCAAACCTAGAATGGTCACCTGTTACTTATTGCTAAATGTGGGTATTAAATTGGTACTAATGGTGTGCAAACCACTCTTGCTTCTTTCTGCGCCTCTCTTGCCTCTTTCTGCATTTCTGTTGCTTCTTTCTGCACCTTTCTTTTTTTCTGCACTTTTGCCTCTTTCTGCTCATCTCTTCCACTTTCTGCACCTCTCTTGCTTCTTTCTGCACCTCAGTTGCCTTTTTCTTTACCTCATTTGCTTCTTCCTGTACCCCTCTTGCCTCTTTCTGCACCCTTCCTCCCTCTTTCTGCACCTCTCTTGCCTCTTTCTGTACCCCTGTTCCCTCTTTCTGCACCTCTCCTGCCTGTTTCTGCACCTCTCTTGCCTCTTTCTACACTTCTCTTGCCTCTTTCTGTACCTCTGTTGCTTCTTTCTGTACTTTTCTTGCCTCTTTCTGCATCCTTCTTGCCTCTTTCTGCACCTCTGTTGCTTCTTTCTGTACTTCTCTTGCTTCTTTCTGCACCTCTGTTGCTTCTTTCTGCACCCCTCTTGCCTCTTTCTGCACCTCTCTTGCCTCAGTCTGCCCACCTGTTCCCTCTTGCTGCACCGCTTTTGCCTGTTTCTGCAACTCTCTTGCCTCTTTCTGCAGTTCTCTTGCCTCCTACTGCACATCTCTTGCCTCTTTCTGCACCCCTTTTGCCTGTTTCTGTACCCCTCTTCCGTCTTTGTGCAACTCTCGCCTCTTTCTACACCTCTCTTCCTTCTTTCTGCACCACTCTTGCCTCTTTCTGTACCTCTTTTGCTTCTTTCTGCACTTCTCTTGCCTCTTTCTGCACCTCTCTTGCCTCTTTCTGCACCTCACTTGCTTCTTTCTGCACCCCTTTTGCCTGTTTCTGCACCCCTCTTCCCTCTTTGTGCAACTCTCTTGCCTCTTTCTACACCTCTCTTCCCTCTTTCTGCACCACTCTTGCCTCTTTCAGCACCTCTGTTGCTTCTTTCTGCAGTTCTCTTCCTTCTTTCTGCACCCCTCCTGCCTCTTTCTGTATCCCTCTTGCCTCTTTGTGCACCTCTCCTACCCCTTTCTGCACCCCTCTTGCCTCTTTTTGCACCTCTGTTGGTTCTTTCTGCACCTCTTTTGCTTCGTTCTGCACTTCACTTGCCTCTTTCTGTACCCCTCTTGCCTCTTTTTGCACCTCTGTTGGTTCTTTCTGCACTGTTCTTGCTTCTTTCTGCACCTCTGTTCCAAATTTCTGCATCCCTCTTGCCTCTTTCTGCACCCCTGTTCCCTCTTTCTATACCTCTTTTGCCTGTTTCTGCAACTCTCTTGCCTCATTCTGCAGTTATCTTGCCTCCTTCTGCACCTCTGTTACTTCTTTCTACACCCCTGTTGCTTCATTCTGCACTTCCCATGCTTCTTTCTGCACCTGTCTTGCTTCTTTCTGAACTCGTCTTCCCTCTTTCTGCACCTCTCTTGCCTCTTTCTGCACCTCACTTGCCTCTTTCTGCACCTCACTTGCCTCTTTCTGCCCTTCTCTTGCCTGTTTCTGCACCTCTCTTGCCTCTTTCTGCACCTCTCTTGCTTCTTTCTGCACCTCACTTGCTTCTTTCTGCACCCCTCTTGCCTCTTTCTGCATCCCTCTTCCCTCTTTGTGCAACTCTCTTGCCTCTTTCTACACCTCTCTTCCTTCTTTCTGCACGACTCTTGCCTCTTTCTGTCCCTCTGTTGCTTCTTTCTGCACTTCTGCCTCTTTCTGCACCTTTCGTGCCTCTTTCAGCAGCTTTGTTGCTTCTTTCTGCACTTCTCTTTCTTTCTGCATCTCTCCTGCCTCTTTCTGTACCCCTGTTGCCTCTTTGTTCACCTCTCCTACCCCTTTCTGCACCCCTCTTGCCTCTTTTTGTGCCTCTGTTGGTTCTTTCTGCGCTGTTCTCGGTTCTTTCTGCACCTCTTATGCAAATTTCTGCATCCCTCTTCCTTCTTTGTCCACCTCTCTTGCTTCTTTCTGCACTTCTCTTGCTTCTTTCTGCACTGCTCTTGCTTCTTTCTGCACCTCTCTTGCAAATGTCTGTATCCCGCTTGCCTCTTTCTGCACCCCTGTTCCCTCTTTCTGTACCTTTCTTGCCTGCTTCTGCACCTCTCTTGCTTCTTTCTGCACTTCTGTTGCTTCTTTCTGCACTCCTCTTGCCTCTTTCTGCACCCTTCTTTCCTCTTTCTGCACCTCTCTTGCCTCTTTCTGTACCCCTGTTCCCTTTTTCTGCACCTCTCTTGCCTGTTTCTGCAACTCGCTTGCCTCTTTCTGCAGTTCTCTTGTCTCCTTCTGCACCTCTGTTTCTTCTTTCTGCACTTTTCTTGCCTCTTTCTGCACCCCTCTTGCCTTCTTCTGCACCTCTGTTGGTTCTTTCTGCACTGCTCTTGCTTCTTTCTGCACCTCTCTTGCAAATGTCTGCACCCCTCTTGCCTCTTTCTACCCCCTTCTTCCCTCTTTCTGTACCTCTCTTGCCTCTATCGTCACCCCTGTACCCTCTTTCTGAACCTCTTTTGCCTGTTTCTGCAACTCTCTTGCTTCTTTCTGAACTTCTGGTGCCTCTTTCTGTACTCAAATGGGAAGTGCAAGCTGTCAAGTTTAAAGGTCTGCGTGCTCTTGTGACTGAGGTATATGTCTAGTGTATATGTATTCTTACATGTGTTATGCATCTGAAGATGGTAGCTTAAAAAGCGGGTAACTTCTCCTATAGGTGGTCAAATTTTCTCAGTTCTGCTCTGTCATTCGGTTGCACAGGCAGACATGTCTTATGTATATATGTGTTATAGAGCCCCGCAAATATACTATTGAATACCTATGTGCCCTGTATTGTGAGCAGAAAGAAATGCATACACCTTTTTTTACACAAATTAGCTTTTTGAAACACAGGTATTCAAGTATTTCTATGTTTATTTTTATGTAACATGTCACTCGGTAAAAACAGAGACACGCATGCATACCTTCACAAACTTGGTCAGACTTACAACAGTGATATGCTTAGGATTGCTGTTTTATATTTAGTAGGTAGGACTAACATTCTGAGCAGTCGATTAATAGTGAACCTTCAAGAGAAAAATGAGGTTTAAGACATCTTCGGAGAAGGATTAGTGATTAGGGTACTTTGTATGAGTCTGTTGTAAGGTACAGTCAAAGTAGGCCTCTTTCTGCACCTCTGTTGGCTCTTGCTGCACTTCTCTTGCTTCTTTCTGCACCTTTCTTCCTCTTTCTGGACTTCTGTTGCCTCTTTCTGCATTTCTCTTGCTTCTTTCTGCATTTTTCTTCCTCTTTCTGCACCTCTCTTGCCTCTTTCTGAACTTTTCTTGCTTCTTTCTGCACCTTCCTCTTTCTGCACATGTCCTACCTATGTAGGCATAGTTAGAAATTAGCATTTAAAAAACCTTAGAAATTCACTGAAAAAACCAGAGGTTTCAGGGACGTTATAGTTAGGGATTAGCATTTTAAAAAACCTTAGAGATTCACTGAAAAACCACAGGTTACAGGGATGTTATAGTTAGTTGGACATTTCACTTGTATAAAACCAGAGAAGTTCAGCCGTTATAGTTAGTAGAGCTAACTATAACTCGTGCCCCCGCAATGCACTGCTGATGACGTCACATATTACATCACTCATGACATGGTCAGTGACATCACTGATGACATCTCAAATGACATCACTGATGACATCACTGATGACATCATCCATGTGATCATCTGATGCACCTCCTCACACCCTAATAAAACCTTTGATACACCCACTCTAAAATACAGACTACCAATATCGAAACCATAGACAGACCAATAGTAGTTAGTACATACCCGCTCAGTGATTCATACGTCTATACACACATTCACTCACTAACCCATACAGTCACTCATACACGCAGTCATTCATCACTACAGTCACTGATATATCCACTCATACACCCATGTAGACACTCACACACTGCCACTCACCCAAAGAGTTACTCAAACACCTAGTCAGTCACCCAAAGAATTAATTACACTGCCATTTACTCACTTATACAGTTATACACACACACCACCTCACTTATTCATACAGATAGTACCATATACGTACTCTCTTCAACAATTACTGACATAAGCACACACTTATCCATGCAGCCACTGTCACAATCACTCACTGTCACATATACTCACTTATATACTCCAACACTCACATATACTGCCGTTACATATGTAGTTACTTACACATATACCACTAAGAAATCCATTCACTCACCTACACAGCTATACGTACACTCACTCACCCATACAGTCCCTAACACATGCACTCATAAACGCATATACCCAGTGAATCACCCATTCACACATCCATGCAGGTAGTCACAAACCCCCCCACCCACACAGACACTCACGCACCCATACAGGTACTCAGACAACCAATCATTAACCCATATAGACACTGATGTAGCTTCTCACCAACCCATGCACTTACACACCAACTGACAGACTGATACAGACATTCACACAGATTAATCATTCATCCATGCATTCACTAAGACACGTTTAATCTCTCACTTATACAGTCAGTCACGCACCCACTAAATCATCCATTCAGACACTCATACACCCACTCATTCTTCAATACACATTGGTATATATATATATAAATGCACTGCTGATGACGTCACATATTACATCACTCATGACATGGTCAGTGACATCACTGATGACATCACTGATGACATCTCAAATGACATCACTGATGACATCATCCAGTGACTGTGTGTTTCTTTACAGTTTAAATATGTTTAATATATATAGGGAAAGGCGTATTGAAGAATGAGTGGGTGTATAAGTGTCTGTATGGATGATTTAGTAGGTGCGTGACTAACTCTATAAGTGAGTGATTAAACGTATCTTACTGAATGCATGGGTTAGTGACTAAACTGGGTGAATGTCTGTATCCGTCTGTTTATTGCTGTGTAAGTGGCTGCATGGGTTTGTGAATAGCTACAGGAGTGTCTATATGAGTTATTGATTAGTTGTCTGAGTATCTGTATGGGTGCCTGAGTGTTTGTGTGGGTGAGGTATGTGCGACTCTGTGCATAGATGTGTGAGTGGGTGATTCACTGGGTGGATGGTTTCAAGAGTGCATCTGTGATAGACTGTATGGGTGGGTAAGTGTGTGTAAGAGTGTGTTTGTGAGTGAATGTATGTCCCAGTGGTACATGTGTGAGTAACTACATATGTGAAAGGCAGTATATATGTGTGTTGGAGTATATAAATAGCTATAAGCAAGAGTGTGTGATTGTGAGAGTGACTGTATGGATGAGTGTGTGCTTGTATCAGTGATTGTATAAGAGCGTAAGAATGTGCTAGTATTTGTATGAGTAAGTGAGCTGGTGTGTGTATAACTGTATAGTTGAGTAAATGGCAGTGTGTTTAATTATTTGCATGACTGACTAGGTGTGTGAGTACCTCTATGGATCAGTGGCGGTGTTTGAGTGTCTATATAGGAGTATGAGTGCATATGATAGTCCTGTACTGAGTGACCGTAAGTATGAGTGACTGTACGGGTGAGTGAGTGGATGTGTGTGTAGACCTAAGAATCAGTGAGTGGGTATGTAGTTATTGGTGTTGGAGTGTCTATGGTTTTGCGAATGGCAGTCTGTAATTTAGAGTGGGTGTATCAACGGTTATATCAGGGTGTGAGGAGGTGCATCAGATTATCACGTGGATGATGTCATCAGTGATGTCATCAGTGATGTCATCAGTGATGTCACTGACCATGTCATGAGTGATGTAATATGTGACGTCATCAGCAGTGCATTGCGGGGGCGCGAGTTATAGTTAGCTGAACTAACTATAACGGGGGAATTTCTATGGTTTTGTACGAGTGAAATGTCCAACTAACTATAACTGTCCCTAAAACCTATGGTTTTTAAGTGAATTTCAAAGGTTTTTAAATGTTAATTTCTAACTATAACGTGTCTGAAACCTATGGTTTTTCAGTGAATTTCAAAGGTTTTTAAATGCTAATTCCTAACTATAACATGTCTGAAACCTATGGTTTTTTTCAGTGAATTTCAAAGGTTTTGTAAATGACAATTTTTAAATGTATTAATTGTTATATTTATTTTTTTGATACTGATTTACTACATTTTTTTTAACTATTTATTTTTACATATTTTATTTTTAAATTACATTGTAATTACATTATACATTACATTACAAAATATACTTTCTCAGAATGAATTACTTTAGTTTAAATACTTTGCAAATAGGCAATAGACTTTTAAGTATAGTAGTTACAGTTGTTGCAATGGGCAACACAATTTCAAACACAATGCAACATTGAGCTCAATGTGAATTTCTAGTTAAATGCAATTAGTTACTTTATGGATTACTTTTCTAACCACAGGACTGGATTCTAGATTCAGTCCTGGGACATCTCCTGTAAACAGTTGAGTAAAAGCGTTTTGGTTACAGTAGTGGTTTTTAAGGAATATTATTGTATTTTAAAAGTTGACACTTAGAAACTTTTTCACATAGAATCACCAATGTTATCATATGGGAGGAAATTCACTTAGCAGGGAAGTAGTGTTATCGTTACTTTTTCTTACTCAGTGGTGGATCCTGTATCCAGCACTGGTGCATCTCCTGTAAACAGTTGAAAGAATGCGTTTAAGTCATACAGGCGATTTTTAAGGAATATTTGTAATTTGTGAAAATCAACACTTTGAAACTTTTCTGCTGAAAACCAGACAATGGATTCCTATGGAAGGAAATATAAGTTACTGGTAAGTACGGTTAAAATTACTTTTCAGGATCAGTACTGGGCTGAAAGATGCAGCACTGAGGTCTCTCCTGATAACAGGTGAGTAAATCGGAATTCGTATTTTAGCTGATTTTAGAGGAATATTTCTATGTTTCAAAAATCGACACTTAGAAACTTTTTCAGCAAAAAGCAGGCAATGATATCCTATGGAAGGAAATTCAAGTTACTGGTAAGTACGGTTAAAATTACTTTTCAGGATCAGTACTGGGCTGAAAGATGCAGCACTGAGGTCTCTCCTGATAACAGGTGAGTAAATCGGAATTCGTATTTCGGCTGATTTTAGAGGAATATTATAAAGTTCCAAAACTCCACACTTAGAAGAATTTCCAAGTGAAACCAGTCAATGTTAGCCATGGAAGGAAATTCAAGTTACTGGTAAGTACGGTTAAAATTACTTTTCAGGATCAGTACTGGGCTGAAAGATGCAGCACTGAGGTCTCTCCTGATAACAGGTGAGTAAATCGGAATTAGTATTTCGGCTGATTTTAGAGGAATATTATAAAGTTCCAAAACTCCACACTTAGAAGAATTTCCAAGTGAAACCAGTCAATGTTAGCCATGGAAGGAAATTCAAGTTACTGGTAAGTACGGTTAAAATTACTTTTCAGGATCAGTACTGGGCTGAAAGATGCAGCACTGAGGTCTCTCCTGATAACAGGTGAGTAAATAGGAATTCGTAGTTCGGCTGATTTTAGAGGAATATTTGCACAATGGTGAAGGGAGGGGTCGGGGCCTGAGGTGACATCTGTGCAAACGCGCCCGTGGCGCGTTTTAAGTTGGGGGATTAAGTTCCCTTGAATCATGAGGGTCCCTGGGGTCCAACTAGCCCACCCTGTACCTCCAGTATGCGCCAGGGAGCTGCGTTGCAGAGAGGTGTTCAGAGGCCACGCCCCTTTTGCACCTCTCTGCAATGCAGCTCTGTGGCGCTTTCTGGACGTACCTGTTGGGCTAGTTGGCCTCAGGGACCCTCAGGATTGAAGGGGATTTAATTCCCCATCTTAAAACGCGCCACGGGGCCTGTTTGCACACATGTCACCTGAAGCCCCGTCCCCTCCCTTCACCACTGTGCAAACGCGCCCTGTGGCGCGTTTTAAGTTGGGGGATTAAGTCCCCTTGAATCCTGAGGGTCCCTGGAGTCCAACTAGCCCACCATGTACTTCTAAAAGCGCCACAGAGCTGCGTTGCAGAGAGGTGTAAAAGGGGCGTGGCCTCTGTACACCTCTCTGCAACGCAGCCCCCTGGCGCATACTGGAGGTTCCTGGTGGGTTAGTTGGCCCCCAGGGACCCCCAGTATTCAAGGGGAATTACTTCCCCTTCTTAAAACGCGCCAGGGGGCGCGTTTGCAGAGTACTGCAGGGAGGGGGGCGGGGCCTCCGGCACGATGCCGGTCGTTTTTTTTTTTTTAATGGGAGGGGGGCTGCTTGGCCCCCCTTCCCTTGGCCACTTTTGGCCCCGGGGCCCCGGGGCCTGTGCATTTTTATTTATTTTTTAAATTAAAAAAAAAAAACGGGAAGGGGGCCGCGTGGCCCCCTTCCCTGGGCCTGTATTGGCCCCGGGGACCCCATCCCCCAGGGCATGCCCTCGATTTTTTTAAAAATTATTTTGGAGGTGGGCTGCGTGGCCCCCTCCTCAGGCCATTTAAGGCCCCGGGGACCCCATCCCCGGGGCCGGCCTTGCCCTTTTTTAAACTTTTTTTTTTATTTGGGGAGGGGGCTGCGTGGCCCCCTCCCGGGCCACTTATGGCCCCGGGGACCCCATCCCCCGGGGCCTGGCCTCTGGTTGGGGACTGTGGGGGGTCCCCAATCCCCCACAGTCCCAGCCGGCTCCCCGCCTCCTGCGCGAGCCGGCATTAGCTTTCCACATGGGGAGCAGCTAACATGCTGCTCCCCATGTGGAAAGCAATTGGTTTGCATTTTGAAAGAGAGAGCAGGTTTCCTGCTTCTCTTTCAAAATGCAAACTAAGTTTGCTATGACAGGACGGGAGCCGCGAGGCTCCCGTCCTGTCATAGCAAACTACAGTGTCCCGAGGGTAGGCACCCCGGGACACTGCAGGAGCCGGCCCTGGGGGTGGCGGTCCCCAGGGCCATCAAGGGCTCCAGGAGGGGGCCGCGCGGCCCCCTCCCAACCATTTCACAGCCCCGGGAGGTGGTGGTCCGTAACGGACCCCCATATTCAAATCTTTAGTGCCCCGGGAGGTGGCGGTCCCCGGGGCATGTGGGGGCTGGAGCCCCCCACACAGGTTAAATTTTTTTTAAAAGAAGCCCCGGGGGTGGCGGTCCCCGGGGCTGAGGGAGGGCAAAGAGCCCTCCCGCACCATATTTTCTAAAGCCCCGGGGGTGGCGGTCCTCGGGGCTTGGGGGCCTCAGAGGCCCCCACATTAAATCTAAACCCCCCCCACCATGCCCCCAGGACTTGGCCCACCCGGGGGCAAATAAACATCGAAGCGCGGGAGACCACGCTTCGATTTTTTTTTTTTCGGCAGGATCCGCGCACCCTGAGCATAACTATAACTATCTACTGGCGACCGCCAGTAGATAATATACATAGATAGTTATAGTTAGGACCTATTTTCCATAGGAAATCTGCAACATTCTATTTGAAATAACTCTTGCGTCGGTTGACGAATCTTCGCAAAATTTTCAAACTTTGTGGCCCGCTCCGGTCCGCTCCTATCCTGAAAGTCTTGGGGTGATTCGTCAAGCGGGGGCCGAGAAAAAAGGGGGGTCCCAAAACGTGTTTTCCCCATTTATTTTCCCATAGGAAACTTTAGCCACGGCTACAGCCCGAACTGCTGAACGGAATTACACCAAATTTGGCAAAGAGGTAGTTCTTGGTTCAGAAAGAACCCTTTTTGTTAAATGGTGTAAATCCGTTTAGTAGTTGCTGAGAAAATCAAAAGTAAAAACACATATATATCTATGGCCGCGGAGGATCCGCGCACCCTCCCGATGATGAGCTGTATGCTAATTGGCTGTCAAAACTCCAAACCAGGAAGTGTTGGCAGCCATCTTGTGACAAGAAAACAGTAAAATAAATTGCGCAAAACGCAAAAAGGGGGCAGGGTAGAAACACCCTGACCCCCTAGGCCTGCTCAGGGCCCACATTTTTTTTTTTAAATCGGCAAACAACGCGCTGGGTGCGCGGATCCTGCCGATAAAAACGAAGCGCCGGACTCCGCGCTCGTTGTTAATTGGCCCCGGGTGGGCCAAGTCCCGGGGGCATGCGGGGTTTAATTTAATAACATGGGGGCCTCTAAGGCCCCCAAGCCCCGGGACCGCCACCCCCGGGGCTTTATAAAAATAATGGTGGCGGGGGCACACGGCCCCCCCGCAGCCCCGGGGACCACCACCCCCGGGGCTTCTTTTTTTAAAATTTAAATTACCTGTGTGGGGGGCTCGAGCCCCCCCACACACCCCGGGGACCGCCACCTCCCCGGGGCACTTAATCCCCCAACTTAAAACGCGCCACGGGGCACGTTTGCACAGTGGTGAAGGGAGGGGGCAGGGCTAAAGGTGACATGTGTGCAAACAGGCCCCGTGGTGTGTTTTAAGATGGGGAATTAAATCCCCTTCAATCCTGAGGGTCCCTGGGGGCCAACTAGCCCACCAGGTACGTCCAGAGAGCGCCACAGAGCTGCGTTGCAGAGAGGTGTAAAAAGGGGCATGGCCTCTGAACACCTCTCTGCAACGCAGCTCCCTGGCGCATACTGGAGGTACAGGGTGGGCTAGTTGGACCCCAGGGACCCTCATGATTCAAGGGGACTTAATACCCCAACTTAAAACGCGCCACAGGGCGCGTTTGCACAGTGGTGAAGGGAGGGGGTGGGGCTTCAGGTGACATGTGTGCAAACAGGCCCCGTGGCGCGTTTTAAGATGGGGAATTAAATCCCCTTCAATCCTGAGGGTCCCTGGGGGCCAACTAGCCCACCAGGTACATCCAGAAAGCGCCACAGAGCTGCGTTGCAAAAAGGGGCATGGCCTCTGAACAGCTCTCTGCAACGCAGCTCTCTGGCGCATACTGGAGGTATCTGGTGGGATAGTTGGCCCCTAGGGACCCTCGGGATTGAGGAGGAATTAATTCTCCAACTTAAAACGCGCCACAGGGCGTGTTTGCAGACATGTCACATCAGGCCCCACCCACTTCCTTCTCCATTGTGCAAATATTCCTCTAAAATCAGCCGAACTACGAATTCCAATTTACTCACCTGTTATCAGGAGAGACCTCAGTGCTGCATCTTTGAGCCCAGTACTAATCCTGAAAAGTAATTTAAACCGTACTTACCAGTAACTTGAATTTCCTTCCATAGGCTAACATTGACTGGTTTCACTTGGAAATTCTTCTAAGTGTGGAGTTTTGGAACTTTATAATATTCCTCTAAAATCAGCCGAACTACGAATTCCGATTTACTCACCTGTTATCAGGAGAGACCTCAGTGCTGCATCTTTGAGCCCAGTACAGATCCTGAAAAGTAATTCTAACCGTACTTACCAGTAACTTGAATTTCCTTCCATAGGCTAACATTGACTGGTTTCACTTGGAAATTCTTCTAAGTGTGGAGTTTTGGAACTTTATAATATTCCTCTAAAATCAGCCGAACTACGAATTCCGATTTACTCACCTGTTATCAGGAGAGAACCCAGTGCTGCATCTTTTAGCCCAGCACTGACCCTGAAAAGTAATTCTAACCGTACTTACCAGTAACTTGTATTTCCTTCCATAGGAATCCATTGTCTGGTTTTCAGCAGAAAAGTTTCAAAGTGTCGATTTTCACAAACTACAAATATTCCTTAAAAATCGCCTGTATGACTTAAACGCATTCTTTCAACTGTTTACAGGAGATGCACCAGTGCTGGATCCAGGATCCACCACTGAGTAAGAAAAAGTAACGATAACACTACTTACCTGCTAAGTGAATTTCCTCCCATAGGATAACATTGGTGATTCTATGTGAAAAAGTTTCTGTCAACTTTTTAAATACAATAATATTCATTAAAAATCACTACTGTAACCAAAACGCTTTTACTCAACTGTTTACAGGAGATGTCCCAGGACTGAATCTAGGATCCAGTCCTGTGGTTAGAAAAGTAATCCATAAAGTAACTAATTGCATTTAACTAGAAATTCACATTGAGCTCAATGTTGCATTGTGTTTGAAATTGTGTTGCCCATTGCAACAACTGTAACTACTGTACTTAAAAGTCTATTGCCTATTTGCAAAGTATTTAAACTAAAGTAATTCATTCTGAGAAAGTATATTTTGTAATGTAATGTATAATGTAATTACAATGTAATTTATAAAATAAAATATCTAAAAATAAATAGTAAAAAAAAATGTAGTAAATCAGTATCAAAAAAATAAATATAACAATTAATACATTTAAAAATTGTCATTTACAAAACCTTTGAAATTCACTGAAAAAAACCATAGGTTTCAGACATGTTATAGTTAGGAATTAGCATTTAAAAAACCTTTGAAATTCACTGAAAAAAACATAGGTTTCAGGCACGTTATAGTTAGAAATTAGCATTTAAAAAACCTTTGAAATTCACTGAAAAAACCATAGGTTTCAGGCACGTTATAGTTAGAAATTAGCATTTAAAAACCTTAGAAATTCACTGAAAAAACCATAGGTTTTAGGGACAGTTATAGTTAATTGGACATTGCACTCGTACAAAACCCGTGAAATTCCCCCGTTATAGTTAGTTCAGCTAACTATAACTCGCGCCCCCGCAATGCACTGCTGATGACGTCACATATTACATCACTCTTGCATTGGTCAGTGACATCACTGATGACATCACTGATGACATCTCAAATGACATCACTGATGACATCATGCAGTGACTGTGTGTTTCTGTAAAGTTGAAATATGTTTAATATATATAGGGAAAGGCGTATTGAAGAATGAGTGGGTGTATAAGTGTCTGAATGGATGATTTAGTAGGTGCGTGACTGACTCTATAAGTGAGTGATTAAACGTATCTTACTGAATGCATGGGTTAGAGACTAAACTGTGTGAATGTCTGTATCCGTGTGTCTGTTGGTGTGTAAGCGGCTCATGGGTTTGTGAATAGCTACATGAGTTTCTATATGGGTTATTGATTTGTTGTCTGAGTATCTGTATGGGTGCCTGATTGTTTGTTTGGGTGGGGTGTGTGTGACTCTGAGCATAGATGTGTGAGTGGGTGATTCACTGGGTGCATGGTTTCAAGAGTGCATCTGTGATGGACTGTATGGGTGGGTGAGTGTGTGTATGGGTGTGTTAGTGAGTGAATGTATATCTCAGTGTTACATGTGTGAGTAACTACATATGTGAAAAGTAGTATATATGTGTGTTGGAGTACATAATTGGCTACAAATGAGAGTGTGTTATTGTGAGAGTGGCTGTATGGATGAGTGTGTGCTTGTATCATTGATTGTATAGGAGCGTAAGAATGTGCTAGTATTTATATGAGTAATTGAGCTGGTGTGTGTATAACTGTACATCTGAGTAAATGGGAGTGTGATTAATTATTTGCATGACTGACTAGGTGTGTGAGTACCTCTATGGATGAGTGGCGGTGTGTGAGTGTCTATATAGGTGTATGAGTGCATATGATAGTCCTGTACTGAGTGACCGTAAGTATGAGTGACTGTACGGGTGAGTGAGTGGATGTGTGTGTAGACCTAAGAATCAGTGAGTGGGTATGTAGTTATTGGTGTTGGAGTGTCTATGGTTTTGAGAATGGTAGTGTGTAATTTAGAGTGGGTGTATCAAAAGTTATATTAGGGTGTGAGAAGATGCATGAAATTTTCACACGGATGATGTCATCAGTGATGTCATCAATGATGTCATTTGAGATGTCATCAGAGATGTCATCAGTGATGTCACTGACCATGTCATGAGTGATGTAATATGTGTCATCATCAGCAGTGCATTTCGGGGCGCGAGTTATAGTTAGCTGAACTAACTATAACGGGGGAATTTCACGGGTTTTGTACGAGTGCAATGTCCAACTAACTATAACTGTTCCTAAAACCTATGGTTTTTTCAGTGAATTTCTAAGGTTTTTTAAATGCTAATTTCTAACTATAACGTGCCTGAAACCTATGGTTTTTTCAGTGAATACATATATATATATATATATATATGTATATATTCACTGAAAAAACCACAGGTTCCGCATAAACATACAGAAATGCCCACGGGACCTGGCACACCCGGGGGCTCATTAAAACCCTCATTAAAACGAAGCGTGGGCTACAGCGCTTCATTTCTTTAATTTTCTCGGCGGGATTCGCGTACCGTACGCAAATCCCACAGAACAAAAAAAAATTTTTTTGGGGCCCTGGGGATCCCTGTCTACTTGTGAGTCAGTTTTACCGAGTCACAAGATGGCTGCCAACACTTCTTGGTTTGGAGTGTTGACAGCCAATCAAAATGAAGCTTGTGATCGGGAGGATTCGCGGATCCACCACAGTCACCAGATATCGATATATTTTTATTTTTGAACTTCTCAGGAACTACTGAACGGATTTACACCATTTAAAGTAAAGAGTGCACTCTGGACAAAGAGCTACCTCTCTGCCAAATTTGGTGTAATTCCGTTCAGCAGTTCGGGCTGTAGCCGCGACAAACGTTTCCTATGGAAATTAACATGGAGAAAACGCGTTTTGGGACCCCCCTTTTTTCTCGGCCCCCGCTTGACGAATCACTCCGAAACTTTCAAGACAGGAGCTGACCGGAGCGCCCCATTAGTTTTGAAAATTTCGCGAAGATTCGTCCAATGGCGCCAAAGATATTGGCAAATCAAAAAACGCTTTTCCTATGGAAACTGGGTCCTAACATAACTACCTACTGGCGACCCCCAGCAGGTAATATATATATATGAGATAAAAGGCTTTAAGACAGACTAAGAAAAATGCATTATTGAAAATCATGCTAGGTTGGGGGTCACAATGGTATAAAGTAACCACTTGTTTGCTTGGTGTTGCAGAGGCATAATATGGTAGAATTTCAGGTTGGTAGATTTTTAGGTTTTGCTTATAAGCAGACACATGCATCAGCGTATAACAATAATCTCATGTTTTCAAAAGTCTCAATCATCTTCTTTATACTGATTATTTATAGATACTGATGAGTGTTCCATTGGTGAGCCGTGTGGAAATGGCACGTGCACAAATGTCATTGGTGCATTTGAATGTAACTGCTATGAAGGCTTCGAACCAGGTCCAATGATGAACTGTGAAGGTATGGTATAGTTTGGCGTCCACTCTTATTTCCTTCTCCATTTGCGTTTTCCAAATTTCACGTTACTGTGATTCAGACGCATCATTATTTATGCCTATTCCATGTGCAATTTCCATTCAGCAAAACTAACCAGACTGGGTGTAAAATGGTAAAGTCATGTGTTTAGCAATGACGTGTTTTTCTATATATCTAGTTTTAATGAATCAGGAATAACTGATTATCATATCTCATTTTGCATCTACTCTTTCTTAATGGCACCCTTCATTTTTGTGTTGAATTCTGAAGAGCAGAGATAGATTAAGGCTAAATTATATACGTCCCAATATTCTGCTACCCCCCCCCGTGTACCCCCTGCATTGCAAAGATATTCAGAAAGGAGAGGGCTGCTCAGGATATTCTAACTGGCATTTTTTTACTAGCCAAGCAGTCAAGGTTTTTCTAACCACATATATGCTTGGCAAAACGGCTTATAATTAACCGTTGAAATAACCTATTTCCTCTACAAATCTGATTAGCCCACCCCTTCTACCAATCTAAATTGATCTCTTAGTTCCAAGCATATTGATGGGCTGTTTTGGCAGCCTATCAGAATACCTGGGGCAGTCATCTTCATCGCAGGCAATTTGATGGTTCTTGGATCTGTTCTGTTTTTTTACCGAAGGGCAGATTCTTGCTTGAACAATTATTTCCTCAGCCATATAATACATTTATAAATTCATTTTACCACCTTTTAATATTAGTAATTACAGTTTTGCCTTAAACCTCAGTGATTAATTGATTTATTAACTCCACCCTCATAAAAAGCAGAGGCAATCCTGGTGTCAGTCATATATTACCTGCACACAGCTTCTTAACTCAACAGTGCCAGTTCCCTGATTCTGTTGGGTTTATGGGTAACATTTGCCACTGTTGATTATGGGTTTTTCTAGTGATGCTGTCAAAGGGTCACTCTGCCCTCTTTCTTCCACAGTTACGAAGTCTTACAGTACTCTGCCTATTGCCACACCTATTCAGGGAATAATGGATTATCTGACATAAAATGGCTGTGTCCACTTTCATAGGTGCACTCCCGGACAATTATAATGCCACCTATTTGGTACTCTCTTAATTTCTAACAGTTATTCTTCAGGTAGTTCCGCAAGTAGATCACCTAGATTTACAAACACTAATCCTCTACTTGGGACGCTACATTATTAAGGCCCTGTGCCTAACACATCAAAACATCTTCGATCAAGCCCTTGTATTGTTGAAGAAGTCTTTCAAACCTCACTGTTTGATAGGAACATTACATTCCTCTGCAGCCAATTTTCTGGTTTTCCCACACACTAGTTAAAACAAGCTGGGGAGCTGCTGTTTTTCAGCCTTAGACCCTATACTTTGGAGTTCCCTGTCAGATTAACAGAGAAACATCTACAATATATTTATATTTCCTTAGTTCATAAAAGCATGGCTGTTTAGTAATGATTTTTCTTTTCATTTGGCACAGTAACTAGTACCTTCTTCCCATCCATAGAAATCACATGGGTGCTCATTTAAAATCAAAACAAATAAATGTGACCTCTGGTTTTACAGCATCTGAGTTGTATTTTCCTATTACAGTGTTTAAATGTATTCTGTACCTTGTATGGTGGTGACTTCTTTAGTTGTTGTAACCACTTCCTTCCTGTAAGTGGTTTATCGTTTACCATCTCAACATTAGTTGCAATAGGCAGCTTTGTCCCCTTATAGTGTCCCACCAGCAGGCAGATTTATTTGCAATAGCTTATTTAAGTTTTACTAGAGCCAAATACAATCTGTAGCAGAGTTCTAAACAGATGCCTTAGTGTGCCCTGACATGGGCATTTTTGCAGCCCTCTGCCAGATCAATCTAAAGGTACTTCAATCAATCAATCAATCAATCAATCAGGGATTTTGAAAGCGCTCTACTCACACGTGAGTGTCTCAAGGCGCTGGGGGGGGAGCAGCTCCGGTCAGTCGAAGAGCCAGGTCTTGAGGGTCTTCCTGAAGATGTGCAGGGTGGGGGCATGTCTGATATCCATCGGGAGCTTGTTCCAGGTCTTGGCCGCGATGTAGGAGAAGGTTCTTCCACCCATTCTTGCTCTGCAGATGCGCGGGGGTTCGGCGAGGTCAGCGGATCGGATGTTTCTCTTGGGTACATGGAAGGAGATTCTATCGTTGAGATATTGGGGTCCGGTGTTGTGGAGGCATTTGTAGGCGTGGGTGAGTATCTTGAAAGTTATTCTCTTCTCGACGGGGAGCCAGTGGAGGTTTCGCAGGTGTTGGATGATGTGCTCGTGTCGAGGGATGCCGAGGACAATCTGGCTGCAGTGTTCTGTATGGTCTGGAGTTTGTTGAGCAGAGACTTGTTGATCCCGGAGTAGAGGGCGTTTCCGTAGTCCAGTCTGCTGGTTATGAGTGCGTGGGTGACGGTCTTCCTTGATTCGGGGGGATCCATTAGAAGGTCTTCCGAAGGATGCGGAGGGTGTTGAAGCAGGTAGAGGCGACGGCGTTGACCTGTCGGGCCATGGAGAGGGAGGAGTCCAGTGCGATGCAGAGGTTCCGGGCGTGGTCCTTGGGGGAGGGGGGGCTGCCGAGGGCGGTGGGTCACCAGGTGTTGTCCCATGCAGAGGGGGAGGGTCCGAGGACGAGGACCTCTGTCTTGTCCGAGTTGAGCTTCAGGTAGCTGCTGCTCATCCAGGATGCAACGTCTTTCATTCCTTCCTGAAAGTTGAATCTGATGGTGATGGGGTCTTTGGTGAAGGAGAGGATGAGCTGGGTGTCATCGGCGTAGTAAACTATGCTGAGTCTGTGATGTCTGATGATGGCGGCGAGGGGGGGGCATGTAGATGTTGAAGAGCATAGGGCTGAGCGATGATCCTTGGGGTACTCCGCAGTTGATTTCCGTGGGTTCGGAGAGGAAGGGTGGAAGTCTGATTCTTTGGGTTCTGCCGGTGAGAAAGGAGCGGAGCCGGTCGAGGACGGGTCCCTGTATGCCGGCGCCGTGGAGTCTGGCGCTGAGTGTGCGGTGAGAGACAGTGTCGAAGGCTGCAGAGAGGTCGAGTAGGATCAGGGCTGCGGTGTGTCCTTGGTCGAGGAGGGTGCGGATGTCGTCTGTGGCGGCGAGTAGAGCGGTCTCAGTGGTGTGGTTGCTGCAGGATCCAGATTGGGAGGGGTCGAGGATGGAGTTCTCTTCTATGAATTTCATTAGTTGGACATTGACTGTCTTCTCTGTGACTTTGGCCGCGAAGGGGAGGAGGGAGATGGGTCGGTAGTTCTTGAGGTCTGTAGGATCTGCTGAGGGCTTCTTGAGTAGGGGCCTGACTTCTGCGCGTTTCCAGTCATCGGGGAAAGTGCCGGTCTCGAAGGTGGCGTTGATGGTGCGTCGTAATTTTGGTGCAGTGGCGGCTCTGTGGAAGATGTGCGGAGGGCAGGGGTCCGTGGGGGCTCCTGAGTGAATGCCTTTCATGGTCGATGCGGTGTCTTTGGTGGTGACTGGGGTCCAGGAGGAGATGGTGGGCTGGCTGGCGTTGCTGGAGGCAGGAGTGGTTTTGGAGTCACGTGCCTGGTCATTGAAGTTGTCGTAGAGGCACTTGATTTTCGGATGGAAGTAGGAGCCGAGCTTGTTGCAGAGGTCCTGGGAGGGGGTGATGTCCATGGTTTCGCTGGGGGGTTTGGTGAATTCCTGGATGATGCTGAAGAGTTCCTTTGAGTTGCTGGAGTTGGCGAGGATCTTGTTCTGGATGAAGGTCCTTTTGGTGGATGTGATGCTTTGGTCATATTCTGTCATAGCGTTCTTGTAGGTGGTGCGGTCTTCAGAGGATTTGCTGTTTCTCCAGTTCTTCTCGAGACGTCTGCAGGTGCGTCTGGATTCTTGGAGGTCGGTGGTGAACCAGGTGGCCTTTCTGGGGCACTGTCTGTCAGGGTTACGTACGGGTGCGAGCTCTTCTGCGCAGTTGGTGATCCATCTGTGAAGTTCTTTGGCTGCGAGGTGGTATGGGTCGAGGTGGGGGGCATCGCAGTTGAGGGTGGCGTTGAGCTGCTCTCGGTGACCTTGCTCCAGTTCCTTCGCGGAGGGCGGGGCACAGGATTGGGGGCGGTGGGTTTGTCGATGTGGAAGTGTACGCATTGGTGGTCCGTCCAGGGGGGTTGCGTGGTGTGGCTGAAGTGGATGTTGTTACCTGGGGTCGAGGGTGTGTCCTGCCTTGTGGGTGGGGGTGGTGACGAGTTGTTTCAGTCCGAGGTTGTCCAGGAGGGTGGCAGAGTTGGGGTCGCTGAGGTTGTCGAGGTGGAAGTTGAGGTCTCCGATGAGTATGTAGTCCATGGAGGCGATGGCGTGGGGTGCGATGAGGTCGGCAATGGTAGTGGTGAACGCAGTTCGAGGTCCGGGAGGTCTGTAGGCGAGGGTGCCTCTTAGGGTCGTTCTGGGGCTGGTCTGGATCTGGATCTGGAAATGGAGGTGTTTGGTGTTGGGCGGGCTGTCTCTAGAGCTGGAGGTGATAAGTCGGAGGGAGTTCTTGTGTGCGATGGCAAGTCCTCCTCCTGGGCAGTTAGGGTGGTCCTTCCTCTGGATCTTGTATCCGTCGGGGATGGCGGTAGCAATGTCCGGGCCGGAGGTGAGGAGGTCCATGTTTCCGTGAAGAAGGCGAAGTCTGGTGCAAGGGTGTCGATGAGGTCCCAGATCTCTACAGCGTGTCTGTGTAGGAAGTGCACGTTGAGGAGGATGCATCGCAGGGCTTTGGGGGTGCTGGCGTCCGGTGTGGAGGCGGCGGCCCTGGGGGTGCCGAGGGTGGTGAAGGTTTGGCGGCAGTGATGGCAGGAGAAGTGGCTGTGGGTGGTGTCCGGCGTAGACATCTGGCAGTTGTTGTTCCTTCCAGGGTTGAGTGCAAGGAGGGCAGCTGAGTCGTAGCGGTGGGTGGTCGTAGATCCAGGGTCCCTGGCGCTGGTCGCGGTCGGGGCGCGGATGGGCTTGCCTTTGGCGCCCCTTCAGCACGCCAGCGGCCGCATTAAATAGGGAAGGGGAGGGAAGCGCAGCTGGGAGGCAGGAGCGGGGACTGGCAGGGGGGAGGGGCCGCAGGGGCAGCAGCGGCGGGAAAGGGAACGGGCAGAAACAAATAACGGGCAGAAAATCACAAAACAACAAATAACAAATAACAAATCATGAATAAAAAATACAGAGGCACAATATCAGCAAGACAGAAAATGGGCACAATGACAAAAAGACAGAAAACGGGCCCAACACAATACAGACAACAGCAGAACCAGCAGAAGAGCAAGGCTCTCCCACTGAACCACCAGGGATGAGTCACAGGCAGGAGCCTGCAGGTGGAGGAGGGCCTCGAACACCTACCTGCACAGGGCAGCGGCAGCGGCACAACATCGAAGCTGCTGGGGGAGAGAGCAGGTCTCTGACCATTTGCATCTGTACCCATGCTTTAACATTTAACTAGGAATACAATAGTTACTTTTGTTTTAGAAGTAACCTCAAATACCCATTTTTAGTGAGCCTCACTTATTTTCTTTTTACATAGGATGTGTAGTAAATTGTTTATATGGTTTTCAGCATGCCTGACACTTGTACCAGATTTGTTATACAGGGGTATTGATGATTTTGTGTGAGCTGGATAAAGTGTGCATTGCACAATATTCTTTAAGCCCATGCATCCGCCTTGTATCCCCTTTATCCAAATAGCATCCTTTTAGTATATTTTGCAGCTATTTGTGATAATGCATGTAATACTTTCTATGCTGACTCTGCAAAGAAAAATACCATTTATAGGCAGAGAAACGTCCAGCGGGTCATGTTCACAAAAGGTAGTTTGGATCTATTAGTCTTTGTTTCCCTGGTGAGCCACTATTTTTGACTAGCCTCTTTCTTCTACCTCCATGTCTTTTCACTCAACAAAGAATAACCTTTCATAGGCTATTCCTTTTTGTCCATTAATTTCTTCATAAATTATTCTGCATTCTTTGAAAGGCTGCTTTCATTTTGTGCTACCAGAAAACATTGCTTCAGGATTCTAGAAGAGCCAGGTAAATCTTTTTGCTTGAAACATTACATTTACCCCAGACTGATTTTCTTTGGATGTCTTCAGAGAAAAAACACTGACTGTAGTGAGCCTCTAATTCAGTTTTGTGAAGCCACACGAATGCGTGAGTGGGAGAGTGAGTACAAGAGGGTGAAAAACAGAAGCAGACTCACTCACTGAAATTGTTGGCATAGGATGTTCTCCAGATCCTTCTGGAATTTTTAAAGGTTTTTCCTATCTCATTTTTACTGATGGTTGATTTAGCAATAGGTAACCATGAATCCAAAAATGTTTTTACCTATCAAAGCAAGTTTGAAGCGAGGGCCTATCAACTTGATCCAAGTTTCAAGCCTGAGAGATGTGGTAAGGGCATATGGCAAGTTTTTAACCAAATTATCAAGAAAATATTAAGGGTCCAAAATATTGAGTCCTAAATATCAAGAACAAAATATTGTGAATGTAGACATGTATAGAAAGGTATAAGTTTACTATTCTGTTCTTAACATTCATGTGCGTTAATGGTACATATATCTTCACAATGCGAAGATGCAGAGTTAAGTTACATCTATGCATAATTACATAACTTGCCTCTAAGATATTTTGTTTCTTGATATTTAGGCCTAGATATTTTGACCTTCCAATATATTTCCTTCTTATTTTGACTTGCAGTCCGTATGGAAGAACAATATTGTACAGTTACTGGTACTGCCAGCCTAGGTTTCAAGCATTTTCTAATGGTACATAAGATGCCACTCATTATGGAAGCTGTGTTTTTGCAGTTCAGAGATTTAGAACAATGCTATGTTTTTCTAAGCATTTTCTCTTTTTTTGTAAAATTTCTGTTTGTTGTGCTTGTGGCTTCTGATGGCAAATGCCAGGTTTAAACTCAATAAGGCTTGCAAACACTAGATGGGCACTACCATTGCTGCATGTCCTGACAACCAAGTGTGGGACAAGTGAGTCAGATAAAGCATCCAAAGACTTTAGAGAATGGGGGCAAACGTCTTCCTGTTCTTATGTCAACAGGACAAATGTGAACATCTGCAACAATTCCTAAAGGACAACCAGTAGCACATTTGGAGTCTTCTGAGCACCATAAAGAAAATACAAGGAAAACTCTGATCTATTTCATAAGCTCCTATTCTGTACACCATGTAAGACCAACAAGCTATATGAACCCTCCAACACTTTAGAATCTATAGTTTGGGAAACAGTTGTCTCCAACTATTTACAAGTACCTGTGACCCGGGTACAGAGAGATCATCTACTTTTCAGGCTTGAATCCTGCACCCATCAGGGACATTTCCTCATGTATTACTGCATCGTCTGTGTGTGTAACCACCAACCAAACTCTTTATGGCAATGGTTTTCCCGGTAGTCCTTGCAAGAGTGTAGTGGTTATCCAGGAATGGATGTGCTAATTTCTTGAGCTGGTCTATTGGGATTTCCCACCCTATCTGCAGAGTCAATGGAGTTACAGCTAGTGGTTGCCCGATGAAGTAGCCAACACCCTGCATGTAATGAAAGAGTAATTCATTAGGCATCCAGCTACTCTGATCAAGGGCATGTGATGATAATAACAACCCAAAGATTACATTAATCTGAATTTATTAGAAGAAGTTTAATCAAGTCCCTCAAATAGTTGCTGCTCGCATGAAGTGCTGATCAACAAACAGAGGATGGGATCTGGCTTGATGCTTGAACAATTCTGGTTTGTGATATTGCCACTTTGAGCAGCAGGCTGGCATTATAGCAACATGAATATTTTTTTTAGTAGCTAGACTCATAAGTCATGAATTGGGCATAAGCAGAGATCTTGTTGCAGGGTTTCATGGAGGCTGAGGAAAAACCTTTCAAGAAATAGACTAAGACCCTTCATGTAAAACATTGTGCTAAACTGGGTACTAAAAGTGCTTGGTGCAATTACCTGTAGTGCTACCTTGGCACTGTTAATTAACTCCTAGTTTAGTATTGTGGGCAAAAAGTGGGAAATAATGTGCACTACCGGTATGTGTGGCCATTTTGGTTTTGCATATTTTTTGCTTTGTTGTGACAGCTGGTGGTAAAACAAAATGCAGAATCTCAGCAAGGTCTGCTCTTTGATTGAAGTTGGCACTTGTGAAAACACATGCATAATTACTGTACACTCATTTAACTACTACCACTAGTGTCTAAATAAGGACCTAGATGCAGACCTAGTTCCAAGAAATACTTGACAATTCAGAATGTACACCGTAGGTCACAAAAAGATCAAAATACACAATAAATGCATCAAGGGGGACCAAGGACATTGGTTCGGACACAAACCCACGTGGCCTGAAATTTTTTGTGTTAAGGACAATAACCCTCATCAACCCTTAGGTAGCATGCTTCATCATAAGGTTCCTTCTCACACCCCTTCCCAAAGGTTCGGGGGTTCGGGCTGCAAATTTCACTCAGGGAGGAGTTCTTTCTGATTATTTACAAAATCTATCAGGTGTGGGTTAGAACAGTAGAGTGTGGTGTGAACAGTGTGAAGATTAAAAAGACCTCTTGGTGGAGTTCAAAATAATTTATTAAGTCACCCCAAGGATTATATTAAAAATTAATAGGGTCATATGACTTCCACCCAGTATTAATACTCAGGTCAACATGATTCTGACATTCTCATTCCATAATAAGAGGTGTGTGGCATTCATCAGAACCAAGAATGTTGGATATCACTCTGCAGAAAAGTCTGTATAGATAAAAACAATAATATTGTGAAAAAGATCATACAACTAGTAGACGATGTCAAATACAAATATGTTTGCCACTGTTGTAACCTGCAAAAGTCGGGTTTTCAGGCCTCAACTCGAAGTCCCACAGACAGTGTGCTTACAGGTCTGTACTGATGAAAGAATCTACCCGGGGCAAGGAGACCAAAGACAAAATTATCCCTATGTCCAAGTCACCCAGTAGAACATCTTATTGAGCAGAGGAGGGAATGTCAAGCCAAGGATGTTTTGCACTTCTAAAAAACTGGGCAAGATTATCTGCTGATCTAAGAAAATTGCATTCCTCTTCATCATTCTACATTTCAACATACTCAAGCTCATAATGGGGAGCAATAGCCTAACATATTCATGGTTGTCTACATTTCTTCAGAACCCCTTTACAGTACACCCAGCTCCCGAGCTTTACTCCCGAGAAATGCAAAGTCCCAAGACACTATTTACCAGCAATGCCAATCTCTGCCATGTACTGGTTCTATAAACATTCATCTTCATCTTGTCTCAATCACTTAGAAACTGTGTTCTCAATGTACACTTTAAGGTGATGGAGGTAGTGTATCACACATTTGTTCAGAAAGTGGGAGTTCCAAGTAAGCAAGTTTCCTTGACAACTCACCACAGCCAACAGATCCACACACTTTCATCTTAGTGCTAATTCAGACTATGTAGGAGGGGGTTACACTTTTACAATCTTCTACCATTTCATGATGTTGTGACTGAAAAAAACTTGACAGGATTCTCGGGTCAACAAGTTAGGTCGTCTTTAGTGGTTATTTACTATTCTACAGCTACTGGAGATTTCAACGATGTGCCCTGTGACTGATATCGTTTTCTGGGCTTGATTTGATAATGATATATATTTAATTCTTATGTGCCTCCACACTTTACCTTCTTTGTAATGGCAGAATGAAATATTCTGTTATCAGCACACCACTAGCCTATGTATATCACTAGCCCTATAATTTCAGTTTAACCACCAGACACTTTGGGGCTCATTGCGATGTCGGGCGGAAAGCCTCCTACCGACAGTCGAAATCTTCCCGACCGCGTCATAGCCCTTCTGACCGACTCTGTCGGATTACAGTACGACCGCCTGATTACATTGTTCGTGGTCGGACCGTAAACCGCCCAGTCATTCTGACTCGGTACCGACCGACTTGTGGAGTATTCTTGTCAGTTGGAACTGCACCGTAACGCCCTATGGACGGCGTTTCCGCCGTCGGGATTACGATGACGGTTTCCAACAGCCTTTCCGAGCCGGCCTTTCTGACACGGAAAGGCTGTCGGAAAGTGACATTGGGGGCCCCTAGCCCCGGCAGAGTATGGTTGGTGGCCAAGGGGGTACCTCGAGTACCCCCCTGTAAAACCCTGCACTGTGCGGCAAGCACCATGGGGTGCCTGCCACAGGGTGCAGGGTTTTCCACACACACCCCATTCCCCCATAGGAGTCTGTGCTGCGGCCGGTTCTTGGGCGTAACACGAGCTCCCATTGGAAACAATGGGAATCCAACTGAACAGTGTTCATCGCATCGTAATCCAGCGGTCAGAACTGCCGACCGCAAGTCGGTCGGTTCCGAATCCGAGTCGGTGTCAGGCTGAGGCTTTCCACCCGACATCGTAATGATCCCTTTTGTGTGTGTATTTCCTTGCACAGATAGTTATTCAGCGCCTATTGTAGAACATGGTTTTACCATTTAATAGTGTTGCTTCAATAAGGTTCCTGACGTCCATACATATTCTTATATAAGAGGGTTATCTCTCTCCTTGCAACACAACATTGTTAGAAGTGATGGTTATCTGAATCTGGGAGAGGTTTTTCAGACAGCTTGGACTTTCATCATGACTAGCAATGGGAAGGTTTGGGGTAGCTTTATGAGAGAAACAGCCACAGCTTCTTCCAGGCTTCAGGATCAGTTCCTATTCACTGCTTCTCTCTCAGGCCATTCTGTTCCTCTGGACTCTCAGCTCTCAACTGACACCACCATATAGAGCTGCTCCTTCTAGTCTTCATGCTCAGTTCCTATTCACTGCCTCTTTATCAGCTCATTCTATTTTTCTAAACTCTCAACTTACATGACTCTATTGACCTTTTCTATTAGGCTTTAAACATCCCACTTCAGGATGGCATCACCAATGGCCCTGTTCACATTATTCCTGGAAGATTCTGTCCTGAGCTTACAGCAATCACCCAGACAACAACGCAGCAAAATGTTTACAATGAAGCACACAATACATGAGTAAATGCATAGGAAATGTTCAGACTATGAAAAACAACTCACATACAAAACATCCCTTTTGCCAAATATTTATTTTGCATAAACATTCTTTTGCTAGTGCCTCAATCAATCAATCAATCCGGGATTTATAAAGCGCACTACTCACCCGTAAGGTTCTCAAGGCTCTGGGGGAGGGGATTCGGGCATCTCCGATGTCATCCGAAGAGCCAGGTCTTGAGGTCTTCTCTGAAGGTCTGCAGTGTAGGGCTTCATCTGAGGCTGAGGGAGAGTTCGTTCCAGGTCTTGGCTGTGATGTAGGAGAAAGATCTGCCTCCCGTTCTGGCTCTGTGGATGCCTCCTATGTGCTGTAGCAGTCACAGGACAGCAGTCAATGTTGAAGTAGATTCTGTCTGCAGCATAGGCTAATACAGCTATTTCCTCATCTCCTTAATGTGGTATTGGTTTTTGGAGTCCATTGACTATCTGGTCATTGAAGAGCAGCATAGTAGAATGACTGCAGTAGAGAATGCTGCTGCAGTCAAAGTTGGAGATAATGACACTGCTCTTCTCAATGGGATACACTTTAAAAGAAAGGTGAGGTACAGTCTCTTTCAATATGAGCATTAGCTCTAAGAGAGTAAATAACGTAACAATAATTTGATATTTTGGAATTCATTTCATTTTGCTGGATACCACTACAGATCCTTGGACCCTCTTCCCTAAAAAACATATGTTCTAGTTTTTTTGATTGCAATGGTCATTGTGTGTTTTGCATGGAAATAAAAGCACTCATTCTTGGATTTGACTTCATCAGTCAGCCAGGTGCTCAAGTATAACTTCTTCAGCAGTGACCAAAATAAATATATTTTATCATCAGTGTTGAACTGGCCAATTACTGGCAGTTCCTTCAATAGGAAAAGAGAGAGCATATTATTATATAACAGTGCATAATTTGGATGGTGAAGGGAGGAAGTGACACAGACAATGGAGACTAGCCTCTTGAGGAAGACCTGGTAGCTCATGATGCCAAATGCTAAACATAGGAGAAAAAGACCAAAAACTCTCTTTGTTCCTGATCAATCCATGGCATGATTGGTCTGAACCCCAACTTCGATAGGAGGTAGGGCAGGGGTATTTTCCAGGGAATCTTACATTTGTATAACTATTGCTCTCTTAATTACTTTGGAAGCAAGTCATATATTAGGGATGAGCCTGAAATTGTTGAGCTTCAAAGGATCAAAAGATGTTTCTTCACACTCAAACATTATGCTTTTCACTCGATGGAAGACTGGGAGTAATCCTTCTATGAAGGGTTTATTCATCGAATATGAGGAGTATTTCAGTATCTGTGATTTATCGAACCAGTCCAGTGAGAGTTAAAAGGGCGAATCAGTAAGGGAATATTTCCTAGCAGTAAGTACACCGTTCTAAGGCAGGTTCCTGGTGGGAAACAAATTATGCCAGATCATCTTGATTAACAATGACTAGTTAAATAATTTCCAATGTATGTAAATGTTTTCCATCTTGATATCCCGAAAACCTGGCATGGCTCACTCACTTGCGGTTCATTGCTGGCCACACCTATCCTAAAGGGGCAAATGGTAGGTGGTAGACAGGAGATCATTCCTCATCCACCTGTGTCGAAGAACAGCATGTAGAGGTAGATACATTGTAACAGTGAGTGTGGGCCTTGCAAGATTATTTCTGTCAAATATAGGATATGCTGAATTTTACTCCTGGAGGGCATTAAAAAGGGTTGTGAATGAACTAGATTAAATTAAAAAGAAGGCCCTTGTCAATCATAGTTGGGTAAAAAAACAAAAATCCAGTACTTCCTTTTCCCCACTATAATGAATTTCTTAAAACTCAAAATAAGGATTTATGTGGGTTTTTGTGTTCAGTGTGGTTGCGTTTCTGTCCACGTGTCTTCGTCTCAGTGATTCTTTCGCTTCTCAAATTTGAGAGCCAGAGCGCCCAAAGAGGCACAATGTGACTGAGGCTTTGATTTGTGTGAAGGGGCTAATTGAGAGACCAATGGCTATTTTGGGTTAAGGTGTTTCTTCATGTATCTAGTCACATTTTTAACAGTATACTGGAAACATGTAAATCCATTAAACAAACATGCACATTAACACTTGTAAATTATGTAATAAATATTTACATGTAAGATGTTTGTCATAGTTACAGGAATATCACCATAAAATATTATGTAATAACAAGAGCATCTCATAGATGCATTTGGGTTAGACTAAGAGTTTTATTACTGGTAACATTGATTATGTCTTTCCTCTCAACAGATATCAATGAGTGTGCTCAGAACCCCTTGCTTTGTGCATTTCGATGTATTAATACCTATGGTGCTTATGAATGCACATGCCCTGCTGGATATGCACTGAGAGATGACGGAAAAATGTGCAAAGGTAATCTTGTCTTCTTTAGAGTGAGGCATGCTTTAACTGTATTTCTTTGTCGTTCTATATTATTTCCTTTGTGAAAGATGTCAATTTTGCCTGGTGAACCCATGCAATACATTTAGTCTTAAGAGATGTACACCTCAAAAAAGGTACCAAACACAAGAAGTGGCAACTGAAGTAAAACTTTAACATAGTTTCACCACGTGGCATGGCTGATAAAAAAAAAACATACTTAACCTAAACTAGATTGTCTAACTGTGGAAACTCTCCATTATTGTGTTTTGTAGACCTTGACGAATGCTCAGAGGGGCTTCATGACTGTGATTCAAAGGGGATGCTCTGCAAGAATCTCATAGGTACATTCATGTGCATTTGCCCACCTGGAATGACTCGCAGGCCTGATGGAGAGGGATGCATGGGTAAGCTTTAACTACAAAATCATAGTTTCAGTTAATTAAATCATTACCATATAGGTTGCTTTTTTCAAAGATTCTAGATGCAAGCACAGTGAACACTTGTATTTAATATCAGATAGCAATATGTACTTTATAATAGCAAGAGTCCATAGATGAGTATGATTCAAAGATCACATCCGATGCACACAAAATGCACATTATAAATGGAAAATAGAAATCCTAATTCACAGAATCATGACTTTTACACTACTAAGGTGCACTTAGAAATTCAGAAAAGGTCTGTCACTATGGACGAATTAACACATTCTCACGTTCAAAGTTATGTGAGGGGTTCAGAGCATTCTGGGTGTTTGTAAGTGGAGCAGCTTGCAAGACCTCAGTCCCACCGTTAGTTTCCACCCTAAAAGCACACATATATTTGTTGCTATCAAAGGCAGGAATTATTGAGCTTTTAGGATGTATTTATCCTGTGGGAAGAAAAAAATTACATGTTCAAAAGCTCAGGTCTCCCACGTTTATGCATGCACGCACAGGTTTCTACCTAGTGGATTTGTACAAGAGTATTGTTATACTTTCAAGTACTTCAGTACATTTGCAGATGTACATCTCCTGAAGTAGATCTGGGATCCTTATTCAATTCCTGTGAAAGTTTAAAATGTACTCCAATATTAGAAGTAATTTAGCATTAGTAAGTCTTCACTATTGTCTTTCGAATTGAGTGCTATGACACTAAATACCTAGGACTTTGCTCCCTTAGCCAATAGTTCCTCTGAATAATAATAAAAAATTGAGAAGAACTATGTGTAACAAAAACAAGTTTGGCTTCAAACTGTAATTCTGACCTATTGGCTTGTGTAGCTAATTTCATTTAGATATCAAACACATGTGCTTCTGCCCTCTCTCTCATTCTCCCTTCATTTATCTCTCGGATTTTTAAAAACATAGATGAGAATGAGTGCCGCACCAAGCCAGGCATTTGCGAGAATGGTCGGTGTATCAATGTAATTGGAAGCTACAAATGTGACTGCAATGAAGGATTTCAATCAACCCCTTCGGGCACTGAGTGTCTAGGTAAGGTATTTTCCCCATCCATGATTTGCACTCTTTGTTTATGCATTAGGCTACAAGGTAGTTTGTTTGTGATTCCAATAAATATGTACTCTGATGATAAGATGTAACCTGAACTGTTTATTTACCATATGAGTCTTGTATAGATGATATCAAACTACCAGAATCTAACCATTTTAGAAAGAACAGTGTTACTTTTAACTGTTAAGCCATCACCTTAACATTTTGCTATCCCCCATTACCTAAGTACTCCTGTTTTCAGAGAAACTCTATCAACTTGTTTCAAACATTACCTTCCCGACTTGAAACCTTTTTCTATTAATTAATTTTTATTTACACCTCAATGGTTTATGAGGTAAATCTGCGTGTGCCTTCCTAGTCATTTACCACAAGTTGATTAAACAGCAAATTGCTGGAGGTGTTGCCGCAATCCAAAGAAGGTTCCTTCCTATAGATCACTCAGCAATATTTCCTGATTCAGAAATTACCTTTCAGACTTGAATCCTCTTTCAATAAATGAATTTGCATTTACAAATCTATGGTTTATGGAGTAACCATCCTGTGACTTCCTGGACATATACAACAATGTGACTACATGGCAAATTCCTTGAGGCTCTGTCACAAACCAAAGAAGTTTCCTTCCAATAGATCACTTCAGATGGCGGGCATCACTAGGGTGAACCACATGGATAAAGATCTGCGAACTATTGGTAACGTCAGTTGCAACTCAGGCCTTAAAAGATATAACTATAATAATTAATTTGTCCCAAAGAAAACCACAGACATCCAAAATATGCTTTCACATTTGTACTTGATTTAGCCATACTGTGTTATGTGCTTTAGCATGTGAGTGGACTTTCTAATGTGTTTTTTATAACTGTGACTGTTGGACTGTGCAAGGTGTTTGCTGTACTGTCAGGGACATTGCTTTGCTAACAAAACCATAAACTATGGTACTGTGTTATCCACATAAACATAATGGAAGTTCTTTGTAATGGGTTGTGTTGTCTCTGTTAATGATGTGGTACAATAGATTGTATATTTGTGGGACACCGCCTGACCACCTACAAGGCTATGTTGCTGTGTTGTGTCTGTGAGTGCAAGAAATTACAATAAAATGTTTTCTGATAGCACTGTGGATATTACATTGTATTGTGGACAACAGGAGTACATGACATTAAATAGACTTATGTATTACATTTCAGCTGCTGCATTATATGCATTGAATGCATTTCAGTCTGTTACATTATTATAAAGTCTCATCAAGGGATGCATTGCATTATAGTTCAGTGTGTTACTATATTAAAGTTTTACCTAGTTGGCTCATTACTATCCCTTTCACACAACGAAGAAGCCAGCGGACATGGTGTTGTGTGCTGGTGGTGGCAAAATTCCAGTGCAAAATCTGCACTGTGCAGTTTTTATCTGCTGCTGCCTGGGGAAGTGCAGCCTATAACTGTACCACAGGCTATAATGGAACCAGTGCACTACACAGACTAGCCCTTGGGTTAGACATGGTGATTGACTCTATGAATGAGTGGTAACGGTACAAAACCTTGGCAAAATTTGATGTATTTGGAAAACGTCTAGAACTGTACTACCAGCAGAGAAGCACCAACTATGCATATGCAAGATAAAGCCTGCACCATTACTGCCCCTGTCATATATGGTCTGTGTGTATAAGGGGAATTTACAGATCTGCTTCTGCATTACTGTATACACAATCTGAATGACTGAATGAATACTTCAGTGCTGCTGTTGTTTGTGTAGCCTCCCCAAACCACTGTACCAAAGAAAGTTGGCATGGTCAGAACTTTTTTCTATTATTGCCTCCCTCTTAGTGATTTTTATGTCTTAATAAAAGATTTGAAGTTAAAGGCTAACTGGCCAACAGTTCCACATGAAAAATGTACTGCATTTGTTAGCAATGTTGGAACTAAGCATTATTTCTTCTCTTTATATACCAGTGGATTATAAGTAGAGCAAGCATTTTGATCACAGGAGTAATGAGCACTTTTAAATGTGAAGCCTATCGCATTAGTAGAAGTGTTACTTCAGATTCAAATCCACATGCACTCACTCTCCTAATCCTGTTTTCTTCCCACAGACAACCGCCAAGCCTTTTGCTTTTCGGAGGTGTTGCAAGCAATGTGTCAGATGGCTTCCAGTAGCCGTAACCTTGTCACCAAGTCAGAGTGTTGCTGTGATGGTGGGCGAGGCTGGGGTAACCAGTGTGAGATTTGCCCACTCCCTGGAACTGTTCAGTACAAGAAAATCTGCCCACACGGCCCAGGCTACAACACAGATGGAAAAGGTGTGGACTAGTGATTGTTAATTGAGGAGTAGCCATATATACAACATGTACCTTGATTCAAAGAAGGTTCTAAGTCTAGCTGTAATGTTTGTGTTGCACCTGTAAGTAGCTTTTTGCCATGCATAATGCTGGAAAGGTACAACCACCAGTGTGTCTCAAAATTTGATGTAAAAATGCTTGCTTTTTAAATGACATTCATTTGTTTTCTTAAAGAACGGAAAATTGGGCCTAATTCTGTTCTTTTTCAGGGGTGGGCGGAATTCACTGAGTTACATAAAAACTCCATGAGATTCTACGGAGTTCAGCGAACGCGTGGAAATCGGCACATCCCACTGCTTGGGCTAATTGTTAGTGCCAGGAGCTTGTTCCGTGCTGCAAAATCAGCGCAAACTGCACCTCCCAGAACGCCAGAGGGAGCTGCTTCTTTGCTGCTGCTCGAGTAGATTTTCTACTCGAGCAACAACTTTCTCACTGCAAAAGGTCGTGACCGCACTGTTGAGAAAATCGCACCGAGTGCCCTCCCAGCACCCGAAAAATCATGATGGGGATGCCAGTTCCTACTCGCACATGCCAATTTACAGTTCACGAGCCACACATGAGAAAAAACTCCACCTCACAGTGGTTGGCAGAGTTTGCCCGGAATTCTGCGTTACAAGCGGAACGCAAAATAGCAAAAACCCTGCAAACACCGCCGGTGGAGAGGAATTTATCACCCACTGCTAATTATTTTGGACATCTAAATTCAAGTTGGGGGCACAAAACAAATCTGCAAGTGCAATTAACTAGATCTTGAGTTATAGAACTGGGATCTAGAGGGGGTTATAGCCTCAACGTAGGACGCTTAGTGCGATAGGCATGAAATGGAGGGTGTCAATTGATCAATGTGGTTTGTTGGAACATTTTGGGTATTCACAAACATTTTGCATGGGTTACCATTGTGTAATCCCTCTCCAGAAATAGATTGGATTAGGTGAAATATTTGAGGTTGATAATACAAATGGAACACTCCTGAAATTCATGGTGTCTAGCAAAGGGGTTTCTGGTGGTGTTGCTGTCTGGACAAGCCATTCCAGTACATTTAGTGAGGGAGTTCTTATGGTATTATACTACTTGTATTGCTTTCCATGAGTGCTACTGTGAATTTTGGAGAATTTCCTAAAATTCTGAGGGGCATATTTACAAGCCACTTGTGCTGCAGGAGCGTCACTTTTAACATGGGAAAAAATGACATACCGGCGGTGCAAGGGGCTTGTAAATAAGCCCCTGAATTCTTAGAGATTCATAGGCAGATGTATGGGATTCTAATATTTGCAGCTTTTTAAACATTACTTTCAGCCTGCAGTTACCAAAAAACCCTTTCTACTTTGTTTGGCTATTTATTTCCAAGTCAATGATTTATCACTAATTGTATGTAAAGTTACCATAAGAGACTAACTTAATGTCTGATATTTCTTTGAAAAAATATGAGTACCAAAGTCAGAGATCATTTGCATTTTTAGTGTGGAAAAGTTGTGACTGCTCTCCCCTCACAACATTCGCAGTATAAAGCTAGATGCATGCCTAAAGTCATGACAGTAATGTAAACATTTAATATGACATGTTTCACACGTAGTGGATTGATCATTTGAGTTAGGACTCATATTTTCTAGCTATCTTCAACTGTTTGTGCACATTTTACATAGGGTCCTGAGATTCCATAAAAGTAAAAACCAGTTTATATTAAAAAAAGAATTATAGGTCTTATCCACAGGATTTTCTCATGCCAGTAAATGTGCTTTTTCATGGCATCCCACTTAGGCGTCAAATATCAGTTAGTTTATGATCCCTGTACAAACATCTGGTGCGATAAAGACCACAACTTTAGATTCAGATTTTTCCTCCAAACAATTATTGCAGGACAAGCCTGTCAGAATTTAACAAGGTAAAGGCCTGCTAAATACCAAGGGATGCACACATAGGTGCGTAAAGTAAACCAGGCAAATGGTACAATGAAAGTTTTGAGTGGTTTTAAGCTATTTGTTCTGGACTAGCATCACAATCCCAATCTTCCACCGCTTCTAGGATTTTTCACCGCCTGACAGTCACCGATGCTCGCTCTGCATTAGAGACCTTCCATGTTTAACTGTCAGCCTAACTACGTTTTTAGGTCGAGCCTAGCGCTCTAGGAGAGGGCCTCTTGGAATCACTCCAGACTTTCGCTAAACTCGTGCGTGTGGCTTTTTATTTTCCACACATTCTATTGGCCTTTGCGTGTGGCTTTCAAAAATGAAAGCACGCAATTGGCCAAAGGCGGGTGCATGTCCCACCTTCTCTGTAAATGTTCACTCCCACGGCCTCCAGCTGTCGGGAGCGAGCAGCGGCACGCAGGGTGCCATCTGTTGTGGATCATGTTACAAATTAGCGCGGTCGCTTTCACTTTCACCATTTCATCCCAGCTCCTGGGCTATTAAACCCCATCCTCTTGGCGCTGCAAGTGGACAATATTCTTACCCTCTCCAGGGGAACATCTGGCAAGGTGTTTATTGATTTCTCGGAGGGAGCGCTTACTACCTGCTGCCGCCTTCTAGGCACCTGCCGCGAACAGCCATCAGCCCTGTGTAGGGTCGACGCCGAGGGAAAGGGGCAATCTTGGGCCGGGGGAGGCACTATGTACTGCTTATACCCCTTCCCTCTCCAGCAGCCAGGGCAGGACACGAACTGATGCCCTCGGCGCCAAGAGTTAGAGGGCCATCCCTTTAAAAAGGAGGAGATGGGACTGATGCGGTGCACGCCGCATAATTTTCTTAATGTCCACCCAACAAAACTGGTACCCAGAGCGAGCGAGGGCATGAAGCAGGGCAGAAGAAGATGTGGTGATGGGAGGGTTGGTGCAGAGCGCTCCTAGACATGCGCCTAGACCGTTTTTGTGGGCTCCCAGACAAGAAGAGAGATCCCCCCTATGGCGAGGGCACCGCTGCCGCTGCTTGAGTTCCGAGAGCCTTTGCCGGCATGTCCTGTGCAATGACTTACAACAAAGGCACCTCTCGGTGGAAGCTGGTGGAGAGGCAGCGGTCATGCTCGCCCCTGGCTTTAAAGCGACTGAAATGCGGCATAGAGCGCTTTACAAAAACTGCAAATAAATAGAGCGGGCCCACAAAGGATCGGCACTGTGAAGAGCAAGAGCCAAGATGGCCCCGCGTCATGGGGCACAATGGGAGCTGGACCTCCAGCAACGTAAGCGAGCTGAGCTTTTACCGGGCAGCAGCGGGCCGGGCTCTGGAGGCAGGCCAGGGTCTGGAGGCAGGCCGAAACGTGTCCACTGCCCAGCTGGGGTGGGCTAACGGCAGCTTGTACGGCGGCAGGCTGGTGGGTGGAGAGGAGAGCTGACTGGGACTCACTTACCGGCACTTCACCACGGCTGTGCAGGGCTTCATGCTCGTGGGGTCTTTGCTGGGTAAGTGTTTGCGGGGGAAGGCCGTGTGCTGCTGGCAAGAGAGTGGCTGCGTTTCGCAGAACCTGCTTAAACAACTTATTCAGCACACATAGATTGGCTACTCTGTAGAGCTGTGCTTTATAAACATTTCCATGCATTCACCCACGCATCCATTAATATCTTCAGGTTTTAGTACCTTTACTGGACTAACTGAAAATAAAATGCAAATATTGTGCAGTGTATACTTTTTGGGAGTGGTCGGGGCTCTTTTCAGATGGTTGTGATTACACACACAGCTAAAGAACTGGTGGCTTGTCACTTCTGATGTGTTTTATCCATTTTGGCTTAATCAGGAACACTGGAATTATGCAGCACTGAAGCACTAAGCAGGGTTGACTAAATTATACAGCATGAAAAAGCAAATTATGCAGCATAATGTGGCACATTTTTTGATAGCATTACTTCATTATTTTTGTAATTTGTACAGATGGTAATACAGCCTGCAAATAGTTAACCTCATTAGTACCAGTTTAAGAGCAAAATACAAAATACGCAACCGAAGGATGAGCAGCTAACTTTTGCCAAGGAGCTTTAACTGCGCCCCAACATGTCACCACCTATAAGTAACTTTTGATCCGTCTGAGCTAGAAAAATGTTTGAGGTTTCATAACGTACAATAGTGCATTTCCCACTGATTCACTATGAATTTTCATTTAAGCTGTGTGTTATTTGATATGTAGTTACCGGAAGGTGAAAGACACAGATGGGAGGAGGGAAGTCAGGCTGTATGTATTGCTGTATTATAGTCTAAATGCTTATAAGGTCCCAAAGGCGAGACCTATTGGCTATGCCAATGCTTGTTCTACTTATTTTCTAATTACTGCTCTCCCAGGGTATTCCCATCTTTCCTTCACATGGTGCGTTCTACGTTTTACATTCTTTTTGACGCTCTTCCCATGATCTTTTCGCTGTTTTCATGTAGGAGCAGCATCCGTTGTTCTTACTTTGAAGTGGTGAGCTGTTACCAGGATGTGAAACCAAGTCAGCTTCTGCAGCCCGCTCCTCTGTTTATTGCTTTTTTGTTGCCTTTTTTTGTTTTTTTGTACGGGGGTGGTTTTCCTGAGCCCTCCAGCACATTTTCTGTTTACAGCGTTTTCCTTCCTTGGCTCCACCTTTCCCTAACCCTGGTTTTTCCCACCTGGACCTGCTGATCAGTGTTATCCTCTGGTGTAGTGCAGGCGGAGAGGTGTTCGGCACAGTGACACACGCAGTTTTAAGTCCACATATGGCTTCCCACAACTGGTGCAAATCATAATCAGTCAATGCAATTAGAATACTTGTTAACTGGTAACCCCCTCTGTTGCAGTGGCAGCTTTATCCTCCTAGTTCTCAGGCTCTTAAGAGATATTTTTTCTCAGCAGGTAAGCAACTATGCCCAGCAGGGTTAACATACAGAATTTCCCTTTAGACTAGAGGCCGTATTACACAAGTCCCCTGCGGCACTTTAGTATTACAGAAGGGGCAGCAGACACTTGTGCGGCCTCTTGTGTAATACTGATAGTGCTGGCGCACATGCAGTGCCAGCACTACCTTGAGAGGCCATTCCCTCATTTGCATGGGGGTATGGCCTCAGGCAAATGAGGCAATCTTTTTTCCTTTGCCCTGCACCACATTATGGACATGGGTGGAAAGGCAAAGAAGCCGTCATAACGTGCCACAAAAAACTGGCGCACTCTCAATGTGCCCCCCGAGGGCAGTCTCCAGAGTGGACAAAGGGGGTTCCATGGACCCCCCCAGACATCCCTCTGAAAGCGTGTGCAGTCACTCACTACTCCCACCTGCAAGGGGATCTCTGTCCCCTCTCTAAAGTGCAGGTGTGTGCTTCCTGCACAGTGAAACATGGAGCAGCTCAATAAAGCAGCCACACAGTATTTTACTCAATGCGCTGCCCCTGAGGGCAGAACATTCATTGTAATCATGTGTGCTGTTAATGTTTGCGCCCGGCGCACCTGCTTAAAGGTGCATCATGGCGCAAGCATGAACAGTGTGCCTGATATATAATACAGGCCCAGGTCTGTAAATTTGACTCCTAATTGTGGAAATCAGCCCTTGGAAAGCAAATCGACAGTGGTAAAAAAAAACTCTTCCAGTTTTCCTCAGGGAGGTAGGTATGGATTCTTCTAGCTTTGCAAGTAGGAAGATAAGTATTGATAATGTTCATGTTCTGGGGGGTTCTGAGGTGCTAGTGAGGCAAGCCTGTGTTTCTGAAAGGAGAATAACATTGTTGAAGGTTTTGAATACCCACTAAGGGAACACTGTGCAGATGCTTACCTCATTTGCAATGGTTTCACGAACCACTCCTCTGACGCTCTCCTAAGACTACTAATTGGTTCAAAAGCATGTCGCATGTGTGTGAATATAGCATTGAAGTGCATACATTATGCCCAAGTTAATTAGCATTCTCATATGTTCAGTGCTTTGTAAATCAGGTAAAAACTAGGCATCAGTTAGACGTTTGTGCTCATAACTCAGCAATCTACTGTTGCTCACTGGTTTATATTATTCAGTATTGATAAAGGAAAAATCAACAGTTCAAGGGAAATGCATTTGTTTTTCCTGGAACTGCCCAACTCGCTTTGCATATATATGTATTTATACAAGTTTGTATATTGAGAATTTCTACTTGATGATTGGGCATAAAGCTTCTTCCACCCCTCTATTTCTATGCTTCCTCACTACATTAGTCTGTCAGCATTTTTAAATGCAAGATGTTATTCAAGCGTGTATATAAGTTTCCGTATATAATGATTAGAGATGTATGCTCGACCACAGCCACACCTTTTTTTACTGTTCCATGCTTTTGATTCACAGATATTGATGAATGTAAAGTAATGCCAAATTTGTGTCGAAACGGCCAGTGTATAAACACCATGGGCTCCTTCAGATGTTTCTGCAAGTCTGGCTACACCACTGAGATAAGTGGGACATCTTGTATTGGTAAGAAATAGTTTGCAAATCCTTATCACTCTTTTAGCAATACAATTGACTGCTACGAAAGATAATTGAAAAAGATAAGAATTCTATAGTCATGTCCTTATTCAGATAGTAAGTAATGTGGAAAAGATATTACCTATCACCAGATCAAAAAGATAAACAAAGAAGGGTCATCTTGCAGTGAGCATGAGAGTCAAATTGGACTTCTTTAAATCATACACATCTCAGTGTCACGTGGATCCATAATACCACTAAGATACAAATTGGTGTTAATGGGGTCTATATTGTGTTTGCTCATTCAGAATGTATGCTTATTCTAGTGGCTGGTTTGTTTGTATTTCTTTAATTCCTCATTCCAATCGCGTTGCTGACTCCTTGCCTTTTGGGTAATGTGAGATCATGCATGAGTATACTGAAGGTGATCTGAAAGAAGGGAGATCTACATTGAAATGAAATCAGTTTGCACACTATAGAAACTATGGGGCATATTATCAAGGGCTCATCGCCACTTTAGCGGCACTTTTTTTATGCCAAAGTGGCGATATTTTTATCGCCCTATTAGCAAGCTGTCGCTAACAGGCGTTAGCGACAGCTTTCCGGCGATAGCACCCGTTTTTTCTATCGCCTTGCATGCCAGCGATATTTATCGCTAATGACATGCAAGGTAGGCGTTCCGACTCTAAATCCAGCAAAGACTCCCGCTAACCGCACTTCGCCCTATTAGCAAGGATAGGCCGGACCCGCGAAGTGATAAAAAAAGTTGCGCTAAGGCCCGTTAGCTGCAGGAACTTAAGACCAGAAAATAGCTGGTCTTAAAAATGGGAATAAGTCTTGGGCCCACATCCATGCATGTTTTTGGTGCTGGACTGCGCTGCAAGCAATGTTGCAGCGCTGCCCTGCGACAAAAACACAGTGCAGGAATGTGCACCATCAATAAGATAGTGCGCATTCCTGGACCCCAGTCATGAAAAGTGTTGCTGCGCTGCAACAAGACAGCGTTGCAACACTTCTCATTACGCCCTCCTTGCAACAGCATGGATGCGCTGTACTCACTGTACGGCGCTCCATGACGCAAGTAATGACAGATATGTCAGGAATCCTGACGTATCTGTCTGCGCTAAAGTCACGCATTGCTGCAGTCGTGTCACAACCATGACGCAACTCCAGCAATGCATTGGGCCAGCCTATCCCTGTGGCACTGCCTCACCCTCACGCCTGCAGGCGGTAGGTACTGACGCAGTGCTGTTCATGAGGGGTGGCTGAATGTCGGCGCAGTAGGAGATACATCGGTGGTGGTTGGGCGCTGCGGTGTCATCGTATGGAAGCATTGGTGGAGTGTTGGTGCGGAGGGAGTTGACGAGATGTTCTTCGGTGGCCTTGATCCAGCTGCGAGGGGGTGCGATGATGGCGGTGGCGTCCGGTGGGCAAGGTGAAGACGTGATGTTACCAATGATGGTCGGTCCAGGAAAGTCTGGTGTTGTGGCTGCACTTGAAGTTCACGCTGGCGGAGGAGACGTACTCGACCATGTGTTCTGCTATGTGGCTTGTTGCGGTGACTTGCTGCTTGCGTCTGATGTAGGGGACCTTCCCCATGAGGGGGTGGTGTCCTGGTCACTGGGGTTCTCCAGGTGGAACTTGAGGTCACCGAGTAGGATGTCATTGGTGGATGGGAGATCCTGGGGTGCAATGAGGTCTAAAATTGAATTGGCGAATGGGGGGCCATGGCCCGGGGGGCCTGCACATGAGGGTGCCGCAGAGGATGCACCTGTGCCTGGTCCGGATCTTGGAGTTGACGTGGTCCATGGTCACCCTTGGGTCATTAGAGTGCGTGGTCAGTCGGAGTGTGCTTCTGTAGGTGATGGCAATGCCTCCTCCCTGACGGTTGGGGTGCTCCTTGTGGGTGATACTGCAGCCGTCAGTGATGGTGATGGCGATGTCCGGTCCGGAGCAGAGGTTGGTCCTGCCAGGCGAGGTGGTGTCCAGGGTTGATGGCGAGGAGGCTGCTGGCGTCGTATCGGTGGAGTGTCCAAGAGGAATGCTCCTTGTTGCTGAGCGCGGTCCAGGGGCAGACGGACGCAAACGGCGTAGCCTATGGGTTGCCTTTGGCACAGGAGACGACCATTACAGCGCAGGCAGTACATTGTTAACAACGCAACTCTGACAACGCAGGTGCCTTAACATCGCATGTGAATACAACACATTGTGAGGTCAGTAATGGGGTAATTTCAACTTTTTCAGGTGTGCATGGGTATTGGATGTAAAATATGAAAAATGGGGTGTTTTTGAGGTAAAATATGAAAAATGGGGTGTTTTTTGGGGTAAAATATGAAAAATTGGGTGTTTTTTGGGGTAAATTTTTGAATTTTTGTGTGTATTTTTTGGGGTCAAATTTCTAAATCCTGGGTGTGTTTTGTGCCAAAATAAAGAGAAATTTGGGGGGTGCATTTGTCTCAAATGTGATCTTTTGGGTGTCTTCTGGGGGTCCAGAAATGAATTCCAGGGTTCACGGTTGGGTCTGTAGTGCAAAGGTTATTCTTGGGTCGCGCTCACTGTAGTGGGAACAGTGATCGTCATGTCTCAGCTATGCAACACCTACTCTACTGTTGCAATGTGCCTAGTATTAGTATGTATTAGAATGGAATGCGATGTCATGGCATGCATCGCAACTCCGTATGTGCCTTTGGCACACGAGTGGTACGCCCGCTGTGCATGGGCACACAGCGGCCACCATTGAGAAGTGCGGAGGGGGGTGTCTGGACAGCTGTGAGGTGGTAAACCCCGTAATGAACACTGGATGGTACGTGGCCGCGGAGATGTGTGTGTGAGCGTGTGTAGTTAAGAATTTATTGAGGGAAGTCTCACCTCTAAGCCGTGTCCCGTGTCTACGTAGCTCCTGCTCTCCTGCGTCTGCTTCCAGGAAAACGAAGTAGGCAGCCAGGCTCCCTCGCATGAGTCATTCACAACGCTGCGATGCGGCGGTGGTATTGTAATTTGGCAACAGGACAAGTCATGCAGCCAGGGGCCGGAGGGGTGGGCATGTTCTCCATGCAGGCTGCAATGCAAACAGAGAAGTGCGCATGTCTGCATTGGGCGGCCTGAGTGGGCCGACCAAACCGTCATTGCGCACTTGAGTGTGCATGCCAATCCGCACATTCCCTGCTCCGTGTTTGGAGCAGTCCTACCCACCCGCCCAACCCCTGAGGATACATAGCATGATTACATCTGTTATTTATCCCTGGTTTGTCCCTTTTTTAACTGTTTCATTGGCTTCTCTGAGCCCGCACTACACGCTTCCCGCCGCTGCTGCCCCTGCGGCCCCGTGCCCCTGTCCTTGCACATTTGCGCCTCCCAGCTGATCGTTACTCCGCCCTCCCCTACTTAATGGTGAACGCTGCGCAATTGTGCAGCGGACCGCGGTGCTGGCGGGCAGAAGGCGCACCTAAGACAAGCCCGTGTGCGCACGTCTGCAACCCAACCACGACCAGCGCCAGTAAGCCTGGATCACGGTCCACCCACTGCTACGGCACAGCCACCCTCCACGCACTCAAACCCGGGAAAGTCAGAGACTGACAACAGGCCTTGGCAAACACGACCCACGGCCAGTTCCCCTGCCTCCATTGCCGCCGGAGCTTAACCACCACCCCGGACTCCAACACAGCCGACACCAGCAACGGCTACACCCTAGGATGCATCCCCCTCAGCGGGCGCTCCGTGCACATACACGCCGTGGAAATCTGGAACCTACTCGATTCTCTCTCGCCCGACATCGCCTTCTTCACGGAGACCTGGGCCAACGCCTCCTCCGCCCCGACATCAAGACCGCCATCCCGGACGGATACAAGATCCAGAGGAAGGACCGCACCAACCACCCGGGAGGGTGCCTCGCCATTGCACACAAGAGCACCCTCCGCTTCACCACCCCCAGCGGAACCTTCCCCTCCGCCAGACACCTGCACTTCCAGATCCAGACCAGCCACAACTCCACACTCCGAGGAACCCTCGTCTACAGACACCCCGGGCCCCGGACACACCAGCCAGCCCACAATCTCCACCTGGACGCCAGTCACAGCAGAAGACACAGCCTCAACCATGAAAGGCATGCACTCGTGGGCCCCCACCAACCCATGCCCTCCCACATCTACCACAGAGCCGTGGCCGCCATCACACACGAACTGCAATGCACCATCAACACCATCTTCAAGACAGGCACCTACCCAGACGACTGAAAGCGTACAGAAGTCTGGCCCCTTCTCAAGAAGACCACAGCTGACCCCACCGACCTCAAGAACTACCGGCCCATCTCGCTCCTCCCCTTCTCAGCCAAAGTTGCAAAGTAAACAGGGAAGTGACACGATTCATTGATGACAACGCCATCCTCGACCCGTCCCAGTCCGGATTGCAAACCAACCACAGCAACGAGGCCATCCTACTGGCCGCCACAGATGACATCCGCACACTCCTGGACCAAGGCCACTCCACAGCCCTCATCATACTCGTCCTTTCAGCGGCCTTCAACACCGTCTCCCACCACACACTAGTCGCAAGACTACACGACGCCGGCATACAAGGAACAGGCCTCGACTGGATCCGATCATTCCTACCCGGAAGAAGCCAAAGGATCAGACTGCCAACCTTCCTCTCCATTCCCACGTAAATCACCTGCGGAGTCCCAGAGGGTTCATCTCTGAGCCCGACCGTCTTCAACATCTACATGGCACCCTCGACGCCAACGTCCAACAACATGGCCTCAACATCGTATCCTACGCTGATGACACACAGCTCATCCTCCCCCTCACCAAAAAGACCACCACCGCCAGACTCAACTTCCAGAACGGAATGCAGGACGTCGCAGTCTGGATGACCAACAGCTGCCTGGAGCTCAACGCCAGGAAGACAGGAGTCCTTGTCCTTGGAACCAAACCTTCACCATGGGACAACACCTGTTGGCCTTCGCCCTCGGAAGCCCACCTACCCCCTGGACCACGCCAGAAACCTCGACATCGTACTCGACCCATCCCTCACCATGAACAGACAGGTCTACGCCGTCACCTCCAGCTGCTTCAACACCCTCCGCATCCTCCACAAGACCTTCAAATGGATACCCCCAGAGTCAAGGAAGACAGTCCCCCATGCACTCATCACCAGCAGACTGGACATTGGAAACGCACTCTACGCCGCCATTTACAAGTCCATACTCCGCAAACTACCGACATTACGGTACAACGCCGCCAGACTCGTCCTCGGCATCCCCCGGCACTAACACATCAGCCGATACCTACGTAGACTCCAGTGTCTCCCCGTGGTGATAAGAGTCACCTTCAAAATCATCACTCACGCCTCCGAATGCCTACACAACAACGTAACCAAATACCTCAACAACAGAATCAACTTCCACGTACACAAATGAGATATCCGATCTTCCAACCTCGCACTGTCCGAAACGCAGCGCATCCACAGAGTCAGAGCAGGTGGGTGATCCTTCTCCCACATTGCATCAAATACCTGGAACGAGCTACCGGCAGACATCAGAGGTGCCCCCTCCCTGAACACCCTCAAGAACTGGCTCTTCGTCTTACAGATCTGCGGACCCCCACCCCTCAGTGCCTTGCGACCCTCACGGGTGTGTGGCGCGCTTACAATTCCCCCGAGTGATTGATTGATTGAGTTATCATCATGTGATGATTGTTCCTCTTCTGCACTGCTTGAGGTGGTGGGGCAACGCTCTTCCAACATAGCGGTAGACCCGTCACTGGGGGTGCGTCATCTACGTGTGATAGGTATGAGCGACTCCCCCCCGGCCCTCCTGCGCTATGCGTCCCACCTTCTCCTTACCTGGACATTGACCCCGTGGCGCAATCCACTGCACTCTCTCCACATCTGTGACTCAGCCAGCAGGAGCCTGAGACAGGTGTGCTTTCACTGGGCTGGGTACAGCAGTCACTGCGTAGTCGGCTGGTGGACCGCCCGATGCAGTTGATGCAGCAGGGCTCCCTTAGGCGTGTAGTTGCAGCGCTCAGTCCACACAAGTTCAGTGTCGCACAGGGGCCTCACCCTCCAGGGCATCCGGCCAGCCCAACATCACCCGTCCTGTGATGCAGGGAGACGACACCCACCGTTGGTAATCCCCTCCGTGCACCCGGTGTAGTGGTGGATCATAGTATGCAAAGCGGACATCACTACATTGGTGCGCAGGATCACCTCTACCATTGACTGCACCAAGGTGCGCAAGGCGGGCTTCTCACACAGGTCAGCAACATGTCTCCATGTGACCTGCCAGACTTCACCACCAGGTACGGGTGATCGTCGCACATCAATGTCTCTCACCACGGCTCATCGACTCCACATCTACTCCACATCCCACTCCAGGCCACAGAAGCAGGTCCAGCTAGGGATCCAGGAACCAGACGCAGCTCCAGCGAGGGATCCAGGAACCAGACGCAGGTCCAGTGAGGGATCCAGGAACCAGACGCAGCTCCAGTGAGGGATCCAGGAACCAGACTCAGGTCCAGCGAGGGATCCAGGAACCAGACGGAGCTCCAGCGAGGGATCCAGGAACCAGACGCAGGTCCAGCGAGGGATCCAGAAACCAGACGCAGGTCCAGCAAGGGATCCAGGAACCAGACGCAGGTCCAGCGAGGGATCCAGGAACCAGACGCAGCTCCAGCGAGGGATCCAGGAACCAGATGCAGCTCCAGCGAGGGATCCAGGAACCAGACGCAGGTCCAGCGAGGGATCCAGGAACCAGACGCAGCTCCAGCCAGGGATCCAGGAACCAGACGCAGGTCCAGCGAGGGATCCAGGAACCAGACGCAGCTCCAGCGAGGGATCCAGGAACCAGACGCAGGTCCAGCGAGGGATCCAGGAACCAGACGCAGCTCCAGCGAGGGATCCAGGAACCAGACGCAGGTCCAGCGAGGGATCCAGGAACCAGACGCAGGTCCTGCGTGGGGACCAGGATCTCATCCTGGTCAACCAGGATGTTGGGTGGCTTGAGGGGGTTGTTGGTGTGTGCTGCACTATGCCCTGGCTGCTCAAATCTGCATTAATCCTTTTTTTGGTGCATTTTTTATTTTGGAGGTGAGCAGATAGGCTAAGTCAGAAATTGCGGGTTAGCGTGCCTTTTTCTATCGCTAAGGGCTTATCGCTGGATTCCACCCGCTATCGCCGGTTCCATTAATGCAGTCGCGTTAATGTTAGCGACGGTTTTCGCCGCTGATCCCTGCAGCTATCGCCTGTTAGCAAAACGTTGCTAATATGTCGCTAACAGGGCGATAACTTGCAGGGATCGACGGCGATAGAAAAACTAGCGCTAACCTAGGTTAGCGATAGTTATCGCCATTTCTTGCTAATATGCCCCTATATATCTAAATGCTTAATTTAAGCAATAGTGTACATACTTATCACTCTCAAACGACCACCTAATAGCAGGTTATGGAAGATTAATATAAAACTTAAATAGTAACATTTTAAGTAGCTTTGCAGTCTGGAAATTGTTTCTCATAATTGTTGAGTCCTTTACTCTTGTGATCCAGATAGCTTGTCCAGATCGGCAAATTGTCCAACAACCACATCACCAAAAGTGAAAAACTAAAATTGGAAAAGGGTATTAGCCAGTCACTCTGAGACAAAGATGTGTGAGGTCTAACTAGTAGAGTATTGATTACAGTATTTCCAGCATAATTACCCACAGTTTATTTGGCATACATAAAGGAATTATTTAAAGTGATGAGTTAAAGGCTTCTGTTAAACTGCATTAAGAAGAACTACCTCTAGCTGTACTGTGTCCAGTGTACCATAACAATGGAATAAAACACTACAGGCTAGCTTATGCAGCAGTGATCATCTTTGCATTAACAACAATAGCATTAACTACATATCTGATAAAGTTAAAGTTCTCAAATATCTAACCCAAAGTCTTATAATGAAAAAGAAGCAGAAGCCTTCCATAAAAAGCACACATTCCTGACCTGATGTAAAGAAAGTAATCAGCTGAATTAAACTGGCAAAGAAGAGCAAGTGAGCTTAATCAATTATAGGAAAACATTCTCTAGGAAGCAAACATAAGTCAAGTTACAGACTTTTGGAAAACAAGTAAACACTTACCTGTTGGTTTTCATCACAGTGGTTGTATTCATTCATTTCTGTAGAAAATGCTTTTTTTTTGCCACCTCCATTTTGTGGGACTGATGCTGCTGGGTTTTTAACTGCACACTCGAGCACTGCTGATCGGTCTCCATTGTATATGCTCTGACCGCAAAAACGTGGTAAAATTGTCTAATCCCCAATTGTCATATTTAACTTTTCAGCAAGGTCATAGTACATGCTGCAGAAAATACACCAGTGGCATGGAAGATTAAATGTCACCTGCAGAATGAAGCACCTGCAGCTCTTAAACCTACAGGCAGGCCCGTCAAAATAACCATTTTTGACAAGCAGGAAACCCCACTTTTATATATTGAGTAAGTCAATCCTAAGTAGGCATTCTAGCCCACAAGGTAGGGCGCCTAATATTTAAAAGTGGAACATGAAAGAATTTCATCTAAACAGTTGTATCGCCCAACACTCTTTGACCTGCTTGGTAATACCCTTTATTTTGTGTGCCCCATGGGAAGTATTACACTCTTGAGGTTAGGACCAACTATGCCTCTTTGAATTGCCAAGTTAATTTGTAAATGTTAGGTGTACTTACCCAGAATTCAAAAGCAAGTGATAAAATGCGAATTAGATTCAATTCAATCTTGTATAGTTGTGCAATGTAGCACTTATTGTCAAATCATTCAGCTTATAAGGTTGACTAGTTTTACAATTTTTCTTTGAATCTCTTTATTGTCCTTGATTGTTTTCAGAAGTAATCATGAATTGCATCACGTTGTGCTGTGAAATTATTGTTATTAACATTCTTCATGAAATGTATCCATGTTAGTCTGTGCAATTGTTGTTGTTAACATTCTTCGAGAAATGTATCCAAGGCGATATCAAATATATTTACTGTAGTAAGTTTTCTATCTTCCATTAATTAGCGAACCAGCCAACACTTGTTTTTCCCCCTATGTGGCATTAAAGCCTGGGGCTATTTTAAGGCTCGTGTTTTCATATAATACAGTCCTCCAATAAAACGAAATCCATCACAGGCTAAAATCTGTCACGTCGGTCAGTCTCTGCCATCCTGTGTTGTGCAGCGTCTTCAATCGGAAAAAATGGCTGTATTATATGAAAACATGATCCTTGAAAAAGCCCAAGGCTTTTGGAGAAAACATGTTAATTTTAGAGAATAAAAACACAGTGTTTTCTGCGACATGTACCTTGTCATTATTCCGTGGATACCTAAAAAGAGCCAGTTCTTTGAAATGATTTTAAAATCATAACCTGTATGTTCGTGCAATATCTGTAGGAGGCATTTTAAGTAGTTACACCTGATCTAAATATTGTCTTGTCTTGTCAATGTTTAGACTTAGATGAATGTTCCCAGTCGCCAAAACCATGTAACTTTATCTGCAAGAACACAGACGGCAGTTACAAGTGTGCTTGCCCACGAGGCTACATCCTCCAGGAAGATGGAAAAACATGTAAAGGTAAGCGGGGCAGTGTTAACGTAAAAAATTTACTCATCGACGAATGATATCACAGGATATAAGATAAAAAAAACAGCATTATGTTACCTGATTAAATTTACCCCTGTGCTCTGTCACCATAGCAATTTCCTCAAAATGTTCAAGAAGCCAATTAATATTAATAGAATATCTGTATTTGAAGTTATTTTAGCTATATCTTCATTATTATGTTTGTCACCACACTTTTAGCCGACACGTTTCTGACTATATTCAGTTTCTCAAGGTTTATGATAATAATTTGTACTTTTGTAATATCCATGTATTTTTCTTAATAAAATATCTGTGCTGTGCTATTTTATCTCAGGCCTAATCTTGCTGTTTTCTGTTTCATGTTGAAAGTATGTAGTAGACAATGGCAAGACTAAACAATCATTTGATCCACGCATCTTTCGATCATGCCTTTTGAGAGTATTAATACTAAATGGCTTCCTAAACCTTTTGACATTATCGATTTGCTAGAAATATTATGTTCAAATTGTACAATCATATTAAGGCGCAACTATTTTAGATATTTGCTTTAAAACAAATATTTGCTTGTCAATCTGTTAGAATAAGTCCCTGAATCTATTAAAGCATTTATTCAATATGTTCCTGTTTTCAGACTTATAGTCTCAACTTTTTGACATACCTTCTTCTAGTGATTGTAAATGGCTCGCCAAATTGTCAAGTTCAGAAAGAAACAAGGAAGAAGGCTTTTTGAATAGTACAATCATCCATGTGGAGTAATATCTTGCCTAAGCAATTTTTATCGCCTAATAACAATCCTAGGCTGAAGGGACTTATTCATGAAAACCTTCACAGTTGTCAGATTTTCAAAGCCTTTGGAATTGATCCTCAATTTTAAATCCTCATAACCTCACGAGACGTTTCTTTCCATAGTTTTGGGTCGTTATTGCAAATGAACACACTTTTCAAGTATTGTATCAATTAGCAGTGGTGCCTAACAGTTGAATATCACATGAGCCCAAGAGTTGTGGTGGAAATAATTTAAGTTTCAAGGCTTTGTTACCTGACAATGCATTGCCTTATGTTTGACTATGAATGCTTGGATACAAATGCTCAACAATCCATGGTCACTAAAAACTTCTGCAGCATGTGCATTATGAACAAGGATGATTAGTGGCTCCCCTGTCAGGCACATAATCCAAACTTAGGGTCTTATTTAGGTTTGGTGAACTGCATACTCCATCCAAACAAGGTGGAAAGCCTCTCCACCATATTACAAGGGCAGTAGGCTATAATGCACTTGTAACATGAAGGATGGGATATCTGCCAGTTGGTGAATGAGTATCCCGTTCGTCAAACTCTAAATATGGCCTTAGTCTTTGTTCACATTCACTGTAAGTTGGAAACCAATTAATCTGGGCTTTTGAGCACTTCTACTTTTTGTTTTCTCAAAGGAAGGATGAAGTGCAATTCGTACAAATGCAGACGTCCACACTCTTTTCACACTATGCCTATTGCTGTTTTCAGTAGAGCTGTGATAACTAATATCTTGTTGTTTTTTCTCAACAGCTAGCAATTATGCAAATATCCTCCACCTACATTGATTATACATAAATACGCAAAACAAATTGACTGGATTTCACTATTTGGTACTCTGGAATGCTGAACCCTTTTAGGAACATAATTTACAAGGGCAAAGTGCAACAAGATCACCCCACTCTGTAGGAGGTCTTGCATTCCCGTTACCAGAGCTCCCCTTAAGAATTCTTTGCTCCTTACACCTCTCCTTCATCCCAAATACATGTCTATAAGACCTACGTAAAAGGTTAACAGCTATGCGATAAACACATTAACATAAAATTTGATGGCCACTGCAGACTGCCAGGTCATCACGTGTTCAGAAACAGTATAGAAAGTACCTATGGAAGTCTATGAAAATTATTTTTCAGGGAACTTTGATATCTGCTCTTATGTTGATTGGGAAAGACAACTAGCCATGCCAATACTGTATCTTTCTTTTTCTTTAGTCCAACACATCTTTTTCTTTCAGATCTCGATGAGTGTCAAACCAAACAGCACAACTGCCAGTTTCTCTGTGCCAACACAATTGGGGGCTTCACATGCAAATGTCCGCCGGGATTCACACAGCACCATACGGCGTGCATTGGTGAGACTCAGTAATGTGCAAGTTTACTTGTCAAATGTTATGATCATTTTTGGGTTATCTTAGCAGGACACAGAATTAGAACGCAATATGCATTGTATGTATAGTACTACACATAGCATAGAAGTGGTGACTGCTAATTTATCATGGGCGGTAAAACAGCTGTTTTGTGGCTCGTTTTAATGAGCCACCTGGGAAGTGGGCTGGCATTATAATTTGAAATGGAACACTAATTCTGAATTGGTTCTCTAAATTTCATGCCCTGCCGACAACTATGGAATAACCATGTGCTGCATTCTACTACAAGGGCAATTTGTCGTTATGGATCATTGACTGATGGCTTTACAGTGGAAGAGTACAGAGGAAAAGACATGAAGAAAAGAACACTGAGCTATGCATGCACGAGGCAATGGAAACCATGGCTGATCTCTCTGAAAATCATGTTTTTCCTCTTGAAAGTGGAATTTGATGACAGGGTTAATCCTTCCTCCTCGTAAAACGTGGCAGGCAGGACAGTCCAGGATGTAAAACCTGCTTGACCCCTTGCATGAGAATGTAATGTAAGATAAAGTTAAAAGGTAATCAGGAAAAAAGTCAATATGATTTAAGAAAAAGACAGTTGAACATACATACGTCTATTCCTGTATTTGTAAAAAATGTGTTGACGTTTGTTTCTAATTTGTCAACCTTCAGTGTAAGTGAAATATGGCTTGTGCATCTCTCTTCCAGATAATAACGAGTGTGGCTCACAACCATCACTTTGTGGAACGAAAGGAATCTGTCAGAACAGTCCTGGGAGCTTCAGCTGTGAATGTCAAAGAGGATTTTCCTTGGATAGCACCGGCTTGAACTGCGAGGGTAAATGTCTTAGTATTGTGCTTATAAGCAATAGCACAGAAGGCTAATATCTAGCTGTTAAATTATTAGCCTGCACATATTTTACTTGCTGCACCTCAAAAGAATCTGGACATACCAAATGAACATCACATAAATGAGTTGTTTAGTGTTGGTGGCAGCCTTCAAAATTCATTGGCTTAGTTTAATTAGGACACCACGGGACAGGGGCTTTCCAAATGCAATCCATGAATTCTTTAAAAAAAATTCTTGTCTGACCCTGTGCAGCACTGACTGCGAAAAAGACTTACTCTCAGGACGAGTTAAATCAAATGCAGAGATACAACTCAAACAGCAATACAGTTAAAGGGACAAAGAAGGAAAGATATGAGCTGTTAACCACAAAACAAATTAACAGAAAATATATAATTGGAAACTTGAGAACATATCCTGTGCAGAGATAACATTCCCTTATTGTGTTCACTAACGATTTACATCAGAAATAAATATGCCCGAAAACAACTGACAACTAGTTTCTTTTTGATGTTTCCAGACTATATACTAAACAGCTTTAAATCTAAAGTGTTGCAAACCCCAACACTGAAAATAGTAGTTTTTCAAAGCATCATGATCTCACTGAGGTATTACACATGTAATACAGGTAAGCCATGGTGAAGACGTGGGTAACTGATATCAAAAGTCAGGTTACGGTTTAACAGTTTAGAAGTTTAATTTAGCCCAGTGTTCTCCAAAGTCGGTCCTGGCGGGCCGGATCCATGCCAGATTTTCAAGATAACTACATTTATCTAATGGGAATATGATAAGAATCTGGCATGGATTCGGCCCTCCAGGACCGACTTTGAAGAACCCTGATTTAACCAATAGAATCAGCACATTTTAAAAGTGGACATTGATCCACATTCCCTCGAAAAAACAAACACAGGATAGAATGAGTCCTTGAGAAAGTTGTAGGTCTCTGTTTTCTGTCACCAGCTCTCTTGTCTTTTGTTATGACCCTTGTAATACCCCTCATTTTGTCAATACCCATAGTCATGAGAGTAAAATCACTGGTTAGTGTTCATAAGCCACGCCCACTATGGTTGCAGTCCAGCTTCAGGACCATGGTGAAAGGGAACACAACACTTCTCTCTGGGTGGTGGCTGCATCGCTGTAGAGTGTCTACAAAGTGGGTCTTCTTGGTCGGTAGCCTTCACTCCAGCTCTACCCAGGTTTTCTCTGGTTTCATGGTTGTTTGTCTCCTCATTAATGCTTGCTTTCCTATCTTTCATTTCTCCTATTTCTCCAATCTCCTCATCTTTGGTTGGCTTAGCATCTCTAGTCTCTCTTGCTCCTCCTCCTCCTCTTCGTCTCAGCTCAGCATCTCTCTTCTTTCCTCCTCCTCCTCTGTTTTGGCTCACCACCGCCTGCCTCTCCGTGCCTCCTCTTGCTAAAATTTGTCAAATTTACCAACAATAACATATGGCCTTCTGCTATTATGATTTTAGTTGCTTCCAGCACACAACTACCAATGTTCTATTTTAATTATTAAAAATCTTGATACAGTGGTCTGTGCCAATACAATGACAGGAACATAGAAGTTGGAGAGAGGCAACAGCCATTTCAATTGATGCCAATGAGAGCTGAGGCAGGTATATCACTCATCAGACATTTCTGGGAATTAAACACTATTATGCAGTATTTATGGTAGATGCAAGTTACAAATGTTCTTCCTTCAGAAATGAAACTGGTAGAGCATTCCGCCCACACTCAAAAATATGAGAGCTGGAGAAAGGTGAACGTTTCTTTCCATTCCACTTTTGAAGAAAACATACAGTTGTGTGGATGTATTGGCAATAAAAACAAAATCTTTACGCCCACCCTGCCATGTTTTGGGCCTCACTCTTATTACTGCGAGATGTTCAGCTATTTAAACCGAAGCACGTGAGGGCTGAGGCAGGCATTTATCAAGGTCACCAAAAGGCGAACTATTTAGGGGCTTTACATTGGGTAGAAAGAATTTCCAGCAGGATGGATATAGTAATTCCTCCAAGAGAGTGGAAATTGGAGATCCGCATCATTTTACATGGACAATGCTGCAGTGCCTGGTCTCCATCAGGTAAAATCTTTACTTTGTTTAACTATTGATGCTCGAAAGAACCTTTGTCTCTACAAGCATCTGGAGCCTTCCCGGGCACTAGAGCAAAATGTTCTAATCATTATCCACAAGCAATAATTGTGAAATAAGGTTCTTTGCCAATATTATTCTGGTCAGAATTATTGCACTCTTCCCAACCATTTTAAAAAAAGATGTTAGCAGAACCTGATCAGAAAGGATCTAGGAAATATCAAGAAAGGAGACATAATGACTGTTTTGATGGATTTAAGAAAATTATTTTATTGACTGGTTAAACAAAACATCTAAGTTTGAAAGATGTAGAGAACAGTAGTGTGGATTGAAGGAGATTCCATGGAATCTAAGGGAAATGTATTGGTATTTGCTCAAAAAGTTATGTTTTATTTTCAAAATTACGATAAAGTTATAAGTGGGGTATTATAAGTAAGAAGGAAGTGGGATTTCACCATTTTGTCTGCCTATGAAGAAAGAGAAGATTTCAGCTGAGTTCCTAAATATGCAACCATAGTGTGAGGTGTAAGATGTCCGTGAAGAAGATTGAAAGTGAAGAAAAATTATGTTTGTGAGTGGTGATGGGCATGTGGTTGAACAAACTAGTGAAATGACTTCGCTCGCTTGAGAAAAGTGGAGCAGCTACAGTGACGAAAGAAAATATGTCATATTATTAACATAGAGGAGTTCACTAAAATTTTAAGTAACATTCCACATTAGAGTAATCATTGGTATCATACAAAGCATTTCCTGTCTTATGTTGTCTCTCAACACATCCTGCGTTGTATTCCAAGCTAGTCATGTTGTTATTGAAATATGTGGGAGAGCTTTGCAGGGGATCTGGAGGAAAAAACTCTTAACTTATTTATTCATTTACTTATTTAGTTAGCAGTTTTGCAAAGATTTTTACATAACTGAAAGAGCCAAGGTAGCAATTCAACAATCAACAGTGGGGAGAAAAACATGTTAGTTGACAAGGCTGCAGCAATGGAAGCACAGTAAAAATTGTATTCTACCCTTACTCTAAACACAAAAAATGGACAGTGAACCAAACAACAAACAAATGCAGCACCAATCACAAAAAATTACCAATGTATTTGGATTATTGAACTATCCTGTGTGCAGACCTCCAAAAGTGCCCCCTGTCCAAGAGCACTCCCCTTCCCTAGGGGAAGTTAGACAAACAAACTAAATCAGAGCTGCATCACTATAAAATGAACCAGTCCATATAGATAATCAGTGCTCAGTGAAGCGCAGAATGAGGTATTTTCTTCTTTATTATTTTTTCATTCTTAAAAAGCAACAGCCAACGCGTTTCGTCTTACAACATAGGACTTCTTCAGGGCAGCGTCAATTCGGGCCCACAACCGGAAGATGAGGTTGCAACCATGTAGGCGAAAGATTCTGAGCAAAAGTCAATCTCTGTCATCTGATCTGTATGTAGAAATAAACGATCCCCAATAAGGAAAAAATATAATTCGTCGTAGTCCAAGATCCAATAGTCATGGATTTAATCAATAGTAAACGTGGTGTAATAGCCACAGTGAATTTGAAACAATGCTGGTGTTATCAGAGCCTCCACATATTAAGGGAGACTAGTTGCACTAGCTGTCGTACTTCTTGGTTGAAGTGTAAACCAGCATAGTTGCTGGCGTCCTTCTCGTGCCCGCGATTTATTATTAGACAATATGCAGGATATGCAAACTACCACCTTAACTGTCCAATGAGGACCCTTACTTGACAGCTAACTCACAAATTTGAGATCATATTTAGGTATACCACTCTCATGACCATACTGTAAACATAAAGAACAGCAACAGGGACATCCAACCTCCTGAAGAAGTTAAGCCGGACAAGAATTATGCCGACCAAAAGATCTGCAACAGCAGCACAGAACAAAGGAAGTTGTACTTGATGTTCTGACAGAGCTCACTGATTCTCCCTTCAACACATTTAAGACATCAGTAAATAGCACAGTTTAAATGGGAGAGCCAGCAGACTCAATAATAGACTCAGACAGATATCAGTTTAATTAGGTTATTGTATTAAAGATTCAAAATTCATGGCAATAAGCAATCTTTTGAGAATGTCAGTTAAAAATATCACAGCTTTCATGTAAGCGGCAAACATTTAGGCAAGGCTTTTATCAGATGGTATAAAAATGAATTTACAGAGATACAGAGTCCCACCACCATTAAAGGTAGAAGGATAGCTCACTTTCCTGACAGCTCAAATCCTTCAAAGAAGGGGAAAAGGATTCAAATTTAAAGTTCATTAGGGGCAAGTCGATTAGCATAGAACAAGGGAAATAAAAGAAAATGAAATTTAAATGGTTCAGCAAAGAAGGTTCCAGTCCATCACCTACTCACTCTAGACTAAGCAAAACAGTCCAAAATCGATCAGCATATCATCCTCTCACAAGGAGAAGAGAAAAGTATGGCGTCTCCCCTCCTTTGGAGTTTCTTCTTTTATAAAGTCTCTAACAATGTCTCAGTGGTTTAGCATCACACCACTATTGGAAGACTGTCATATACTCAAATTCACAAAATGTCACCTAGGACACTCGCAACAGTAAAATGCTTTCCCATGCTAGTCATGAGAAACAAAAGATTTGAGAGTCCGCATAGGACTAACATAGGTGAAAAAAGAAATACAAAGTAACCATCTACAGCAACAGCTGAAATCCTATTCCCACAGGAATATTTCACTGTGAATGTTGAAGAAGCATTTAAGAATTATATCAAAAATTATACATATACATACCAAATAAAGCAGCGTTTCATTAGTTGTAAATAGACCTTTGTATTAGGTATGGGGAAATGTCAGCATTAGAGAAAAAGCATATTCGAAAGAGCCTTTAATTTGGCATTACACATTTTAAATGAAATAAACTTTAAACCAGTATCAAATATAATGTCATTAAATCAATTCAAATAGGGAATATGTAGAGTTTTCACCAAACAATATTACATGAAAATAGCTAACGTTAGAAATACCCTACTACACACTTTTTCACAACATTCATATGTGTAGAATTTTCTAGATTCACATTACACAATTAGTTTTTCACTTTTCATAAACTATAGAATCTCTAATATTATTATGCGAAATTTCAAGATCGTAACTGGGAGCATATTTACAAGGCCCTATTGCCACAGGAACGTGACTTTTAACGACGTTCCTGTGGCAACAGGTGCTTCGCCTTATTTACAAGGGGGCGTTAAGTCACTTAACGTGGCTTAATGCCGCCATGTAAATAAGGCACCCTTTCACGCTACACTTAGCGTGAAATGGGTGGGCAATGGGTATTGCGATGGGCGCTCCACCACAACACCCGTTGATTTTGACGCTGCCCCCAATTTACAAGGGTGGCGTAAATTAAGACCAGGGAAAACCTGGTCTACACATGGCAAAATGAGGAGAAATGCTTCATTGCTCCTCATTTGTGCTGTTTCTTTGTGTGCTGTTTTGTGCAGCACACATAGAAAGAGCAAAATGCCATGAATGATTGTTTATGTGCAGGAAGGTGTCCCTTCCTGCAAATAAATAATCATTAAAAAAAGACGATTTGCAAATTTTATGTGTGCTGCACAATGCATCACACATAGAAATTTCAAATCGCCATTTGTGATTGTTTATGTGCAGGAAGGGACACCTTCCTGCACATAAACAATCATTCCCTCAATGCAGACACCCTTGCACTATTGTGCAAGGGTGCCTGTGTTGGTGCTAGGCAGCTTAATTTAGTGGAGCTTGGCATTAGCATTTTGTGCTTAACGCCGCGCTCTGCCATTCCCTTGTAAATAGGCCCCCTAGTTTCTGCATGTTTTTGCACCAACTTTTCTAAATAGTGCATTCTAACCGAAAGCATTAGAAACACTAGGCTATTTTATTAACAGCACAATTTCATCAGTAAACGTTAATAAACAACAGGTTAATAAGAAATTCATTAGTGCAACTCATTTATATGTACTCCTATTAGTTTGTTTGTATATTTTCTTCATCTTACTTTTTAAAGCGCAATTACCCAGTGCTTGTACTACACTTCTCTTGGTTTCCTTTGTCACTGAGTCTAACGTGTGCAAAGTGTACCTTCAGCTTTTCGTGTATTCAATCAGTAAATGTGTGATGTATTGTGATTTTTAAAATCTTGCGTCATCAATGCTAGCAGTCTGCTGGGTTGCTGATCGCACTGGGGATCTGAGACCTATGCAATTTTTCGGTGGAGGTGGTGTTTGAGTAATTCTTTCATCATTTGCATTTTGAATGGCTTATAAGATAATAATACTCTGCTGTCACATGGGCCAGAGTTCCGTACTTCCAGAGCATGGATGTTTCTGTTTTTAATTCAGAGATGTATTCATGAGGTTCAGGTATATGATACCCATCTGTAAAGAAATGGGAGGAAGGCCTGGTCCTAGCAATGGTTTTGATCATGTGTACCTAGGCGATTTCTTGGCTTCTGGGGGCAGATTTACAAGAAATTATGCAGCGCAGTGCTGGAAGCAATTTAGCAGAGCTGTGCTGTGTCATTTAAAAAACGCAGGGATGCACCGTATTCACAAGAATACGGTGCACACTTGTGTTGTCCCTTGCACCGTTGCTAAAAAAAGCTACATAGCGCTAACGCAGACACCCTTGCGCCATGGTGCAAGAGTGCCTGCATTGCAGAGATGATTGTTTATGTGCAGGAAAGGACACCTTCCTGCACATAAACAATCATTAAACATAAACAATCATTAAAGGCGATTTGCTCATTCTATGTGTGCTGCAGAATGAGCAATAAATGAGGAGAAATAAAAGTATTTTTCCTTGCTGCGCCTCTCTACCGCCTTCTTTGCAATGGCGTTAGTTTTTGGCGCTACCTCAGATTTACATATCCTTGTAAATCTGGGGCGGCATCAAAAAGCAGTGGGTGTTTCAGTGGAAAGACCACAGCAACACCCGTTGCACGCCCCTTTGACCCAGAAAACTGCATGAAAGGGTACGATATTTACAATGCAGCATTAAGCCATGCAAAATGGCTTAGAGCTGCATTGTAAATATTGAGCAGGGCATTGTGCCACCGGAGCATCATAAAAAGTGATGCTCTGGTGGAGCAATGCTCTTGTAAATATGCTGTCTGGTTTCTGGATTAAGGTTTTGTGTTTTTCGTCTTTGCTCAGTGCTTAATTTGTAAAAGAATATGTATGGTGCACAAAGTTCTTCTCAGAAGCAGCCGCTGGGGTTCCTGAAAGTCTGGGTTACTGATAAGCAAAGCTTTTGAGTCTTGATTCCACTTCATGCCTCTCTCATCCTCCACCATACACTTCCTGTACCATAACCACAGACATGCATGTTTTTTTCATTCCTGCTTTTTCCCTTTGTCACTATTTTCCTGTTCCCTATTCTTTCCCCATTTTCTGCCTTTCCCTATCTAGTTCTGAGTAAAAGCCTTCTGATGGTAAATAGGTTCCAATTCCTAAAAATTAGTACTGGTTGGACAAACCTGCAACAACCGCCACAATTTAGGCACTGTTATGCCAAGTCATTTTTGTTTTCATTTTTCTTCTGATAATATTTTAATCATCATTTGAGAAAGAAGCAATGATTTTGTTTTAACATTTTCGAATAGTGTTGGCGATGATTCTTAGCTTGGTTAATCGATCTCCTTATGTACAATGATTTTACTTTAAAGTGTGTTTTTGGATCCACATCTTCCTTTGCTTTGCTCAGTTGTGTTCGGTGCTAGCTCATCTAGGATCCTTTATCTTGTTTCAGTATACTTGTTTGAGAATTCATTCACTGCTAGCATATGGGGCAGTACCTTGTAGTGTGTGTACTCAATTTCTGATGCGCGGGTGCCTTTGTTGAGGTTTCTTGAGTTTCTGATCCAGTGCTTTGTTCTTTTGGGTTGGCTGGAGGTTATTGTTTTTGTTAAATTTGTAAATTAGTGAATGAACCGACCAGTACACATTTCCATCTTTATCAATGAGAAGGTCCAGTCTAGGGCATTTTTTGTGTGCAGGTGATATGAAGAATTGTGTGATATTATCAGTTAGACAGGGCATCCTTGGCATGGTTTTCCCTGACTTTTTGCCTCTACCTCCTGTGTTTTTGATGCTGTGCTGGATTTCGTTTTTGCTGGCTTAGATGCTTTGGGCACTTTGCCACTGCTGATCAGTGTCAAAGTGCAAGTGCTCCCTGTGTAAATTGTTATTGTGGTTGGTTCTCTCTGATTGGCATATTTGATTTACCAGTAGGTCCCTAGTAAAGTGCACTAAGTGTGCCAGGGCTGATAAATCAAATGCTACTAGCGGGCCTGCAGCACTGATTGTGCCACCCACATGAGTAGCCCTGAAAAGATGTCTCAGGCCTGCCACCGCTGTGCCTGTGCGCAGTTTGTTAACTGCCATGTCGACTTGGCAAGTACACCCCCTTGCCAGGCCCTAACCTTCCCTTTTCTTAGATATAGGACACCCCTGTGTTAGGCCCAACGTACCCCCGTGGGCAGGGTGCAGTGTATGTGAAAGGTAGGACATGTGCTGATATGTGTAACATGTCCTGATAGTGAAAATACTGCCAATTTCGTTTTTCATTATTGAAAGGCTATCTTGCCCCATAGGACAGAATGGGGATTGATTTGTAACATTTTACAAGCATATCTTCCCATAGGGATAAGGTAGAAAAATGGAGATTGGTATCCCTGAACTCAGAATTTGATGACACATCTTTTAGTAAAGATGGTTTTTAAATTGTGTGTTTGAAAATACCACTTTTAGAAAGTGGCTATTTTCTTGTTCAACCATCCTGTGTGGTTGTATGACTAAACAACTACCACTTAAACAACGAATGCCTAAACCACGAATGTTAAACCACTACCAAAGCTAAACCACTACGTTCTGTACAACGAATTACTAAACCACGAAAATTAATCATTTTTCATATTACTGGAATCTACCACTACGTTTAAAACATTGCATGTTTGAAACACGGAAAAAAATTGAAATTAAATTTAACAAGACTTTTAAATTAAACAATTTTATTTCAATACTCTTTAAATTATCAATCTAATAATCGTTTATTACAAATACTGACAAACTTACAAAAATACAGCTCTCACAGAAAATACATTTTTGAAAAAAATGGATTGCAGTACATATTTATATTTGTAAAAATAATTCACTTAAATGAAACATAGAAAAAACGGCCATCCACCATTTTGTAACCATTTCAACTTTGACAATCAGAGAGAACAGTCGCATCGAGCACTGATCTTAATCAGACTTCCGGGACAGCAGACGCCACTATGCCGCCTCCCATCCAGTGACTGGACTCCTTATCCGCCGCTCTATCAGATGCATGCGGCTCCACTTCCAACGCACCTCCCGCATTTATGGTCAGATTACCGCGGTCATTGACCCGTATGCCCTACTCATTACGAGGTCCCGACATTGCTCATGGCCAGTTCATCCCTCATTGAACACTGCTCTGCTCCCTGCTCTTGACGCAAGTTAATTACAGGCAAATGTTTTCAGGCACTATTTTGGAAGTCCTGATGATGATCCGATATCTATGTTAAGGATCGAAATGCCGTCGACAAAGCTGTCAACCTTATACACTGTGATTTATGTGTCAAATTATGTGTAAAGGTGACCTCTCACAAATTGTTGTTTGTTCCATTGTAAAGACTTGATACAGACAACCACATGCTGCCTGAGCCTTCTCTTGTTTTCCCTTGTTATGTGAGTTTATGGATACAGGCTTGTGTCCCACTGTTATTAATTCACATGTTTTGTACATTTAATATAACTGCATATTAAATTGCCTTTTTTCCGGCTGGATCAAAGGCCAAAAATATAGTACCGATTGGGGCTATATTTATTTGATTTCTAATCATTGTTTACTCAGGGACCACTGTCTCTCAAAATAAACTGATCTTAATCACATCACTGTAAAACAAACCAACACTGCCATCTAATGGCCTAACACGCTAAATTAAAACAAACTCTAATATTTCTACATTGTAATTAAAATCAGGAAATGTACAAATGAATTTTTAAAATAATATTACACATTCCTAAATTATTAAATATATCCAAAAATCAACATCCCGTTCCAAATTATTTTATATAATTGCACTTGCATTTAAGATTAATTATTTACATTTTGACACTTTCCTCTGGTTTAGTAAGTCGTGGTTCAGGTGGTCGTTGTTCGTGTACAGTAGTGGTTAATGAGGTCGTGGTTCTGGTAAAGGTCATGGTTAAGGATTCGTTGTTTAATACACTCGTTGTTAAGGATTCGTTGTTCAGGCTGTTTCCCATCCTGTGTGTCTCCGCCTGTTTGTGGATTGACTGTCTGTTTCAGTGTGACAGAGACAGAGGATGCACATTCCCTGTAGACAGCCTCTGGGGGGGTTGAGGTGTGCCGGTCTCTTCCTGGATGACTCAGCCCTGAGCTGAATAGACCCTGGCTGCATATAGAGTGGTGGGAGGAGATTTACCTTGCACCTGAATTGAGCCTGTCTCCATCTCCTGTGGTCATGCTGCACCACTGAAGGCAGAACTGGTTTGAACAGGGCTCAGAGCTCCTTGCACAAAGAGAACAAAGATATTTTGGGGTATAAGTATCAGACCCAAAACCCCAGACTATTAGATCATTCCTGGAATTCAAGAGGAACCTTTGCCAAGGAGAAGAGCTGGAGAGACTGAGGAGAAGTACTGCCCATTTGCTGTGTGCTGTATGGGGTTGTCCTGCAGTTGCTGTTTCTGCCAAGGAAAGGAGAAGGACTTGGCTGTGTGCTGTGTCCCCTGCTTGAAGGCGATCTCCAAGGGCCTGTGTGTGCTGGCCTCCTGTTCTTAAGTCTCAGGGACACAAAGACTCCCCAGCTCCCCTGAACTCTGCTGCTGTGAGTTCTGACCTGCCAAGAGGTGTCTGTGCCAGTTTTGGGCCTCTGGAGGTTGTTGCTGCTGTTTGGGAGCTAGAAGAAACTTAAAGTACTACAGAAATCGATGCATCGCTCTTCTTGCATCTGTTTTTCCGACGAATTTCCACGCATCACTGCGCCGCTGCAAAAACCGACACAACGCCTGTCGCCGCTGCAAGAATCGATGCATTGAGGGATTGTGGCTGAAGAGGACCGACGCAGCACCGCTCGCCGCCGCCGCCGCATCGTTGCCAACGCATCCCGGATTTCCACGCATCGTACCTGTGCAGCAAGATCTTCCGACGCATCACCTGTGGACCAGAACTGTCATGAACAATCAACGCATCACTCCTCATACAGACTGGATTCTACGCAATCCTTCCTCTGTGTGCAGCGGGACTGTCGCATCGCCTCCGCAAGGTCTCAGGAGTGTCGCATCTCTTTGTTTTCTGACTCTGCAGCAGTTTGGCTATGTGAGCTTTGACTCATCTCCAGGTACTTTGGTGTAAAGTCACACATCCATAGTTTTCTATGGTACAAGTTCTTGAAACCTTTTGAAAGTCATTTTTAACTGTGTATGTTGGATTTTTGTCGTTTTGGTCTTGTTTAGTTTAGATAAAGATATTTTATTTTTCTAAACTGGCATGGTGTCCTTTTGTGGTGTTTTCATTGTGTTACTCTGTGTGTTGGTACAAATACTTTACATATTGCCTTTGGGATAAGCCTGTCTGCTCACGCTAAGCTACCAAGGGGGTGAGCAGGGGTTATCTAGAGTGTGTATCTCCCTTACCCTGACTAGAAGCAAGGGTCCCTATTTGGACAAAGGTAGCTAGCTCTGTCAACTAGAGACCCCCAGATCTAACATTATCGTTGGTTAAATAAATAGGTTAGCAATTATATTGTCTTTTTGAATGTCCCAGTGTAGGCTGAAAACTTCAAGCAAGATATTGTTCACTGCATTTATCTCACATTCAGAGAAGAGCACTATTAGCTGCTTCATAAAGGTTATGTTGTTCCTTAGGGTTATATATGAGGTGAAGGTTTAGAAGGTTAGGCTCAATTGACTTTATATCCATTGGTACATATTCAAACATTGAGAATCGGTCTTCCAGTAGGTTACTTTATTTTGGCAGATATATCTAGGTGTATCATAGGATGTCCCTGAAGGACCAGAAGCTCTAAGGTTGGTGGAGATGTTTCACTTAGCCAGATTTTTGGTAGAAAAATCTAATGTAGGTTGTGTGTTGTAATATGTCAGCAATCTCTATGCCATGTTTCACAGCAGACGTGCAATTATGTATGATAAATTTTAGGGAGCACTTTAGCATGAGTTCCTTGGAACAACTCATGTTTTTATTTCTACTTGAGTTTAGTTAAAGATGAGGTCATATTTCCATCCGATAGTTATCTATAAAAGACCATTCAGTCAGCTTGTCCCAACTAAGTTCATATTCCTTGAACCAGATGACTGGGATCACCTAGCCCATTTTTCCAATACATTTCTGTTTTTCAAACTGTAGATAAGCTTACTTCTTTCCTTCTTTGGTATGTATTTGGCTCTTAGTCAAGGGAGCTTGTTCTTTATTCTTTGTCAATGAGTCTTTTTTGTGTAAGACTAGATCACACAAAAAGGGCCTTTCTTAGTCTATTATATGTTTTCGTGAAAAGCTTAAAAGTATGATTCAATGTTGCTTGCCTTGTTCAGACCTCGTCACAATCAGCCTATTTCTCTATTGTAGATGTGGATGAATGTGATGGGAACCATAGGTGCCAACACGGATGTCAGAATATGCTCGGCGGATACAGGTGCAGCTGTCCACAGGGATACATTCAGCATTATCAATGGAACCAGTGTGTTGGTAAGAATGTTTTTCTGTGTGTTGTTAATTCTTAGTTTATGGTTAGGTTATTACTGAATGTAAACATGAAAAACTGCCCATATGATATTTCTACTCAAAGTGCATTTAGAGCGCAGAATACCCATAAGTAAGTACCTAGAACACAAACCTCTGAGGTGAGTACATAATATAATTCTGCAGTTGTTTTGAGATTTGGCTTTATGAATGCAATGCAAAATCCATTTGAAGGTAATGTCTGAATAATGACTCAGTGGTGGTGCGAGGAATTAGTGGCTTTATGACTCATTGAGCAAACACGAAATGTAATGGTCAAGCTTAAAGTAGGGAATTCAGGGGGTCATTACGATGGCGGGCGGACTGGAGTCCGCCCGCCATCGTGGTGGGGATCAGGACCGCCCGCCATGCATGCGGCGGTCCTGCACTGCAAATTAGGATGCGACCGCCACCATGTCGGTCGCATCTTGCTATTTAACATTGCGGCGGGTGCTGCTGACTGCAGCACCCGCCACGATGCCCAAAAAGCAGGTTGTGCATTTCACTACACTACGTGGCAGGCACCACACGGTGCCAGCCACTTAGTGCTGTGAAATGTAGGGGGGTACCATGGGTACCCCCCCAGTCCACCCACACCTCCCCCCAACACGAGGGGTGCCCACAACGGGCCCCCGAAACAAATCCCCGCCAGCCTTTCCAAGGTGATTTCCCCGCCATGGAAAGGCTGGCTGTAGCCAGCATCCTAATTTGGCGGACGGTGCTTGCTAGGCACGCCACCATTTTAGACTATCTGGACCGACCGCCAGGCAATTGTACCGATTGCCTGTGGCGGTTCCGCGGCGGACGGTCTTTGCGTCCGCCACGGTCGCAGTCTTGATCCCCCCGCCATCGTAACGTGGCGGGGGAAAATTGCGGTCCGATGGCGGAAGGCCCGCCACCGCACGGCTGGCGGTGGCGGGCCTTCTGCCATCATAATGACCCCCTCAGTTTTCACATGACTGTGTGATATGGCATCTTACATTTTCATTGGTAGTGATGTTGGAAACAAACCCATTTCCAGCTGTAATAATTCATTAAAAAAAGTTTTGAGGTAGTAACGGCATGTGTATCCATTCACTGTAGATCCTAAACAGTGATATATGCCCTTGTGTCCCATTACAAAGATACATAGCTTAGTTGCAGCCCATTTTCTGCTGTGAAAAGTAAACAAACAAAGGCCTTTAAAAATTATTGCTATTCACGCATAGTAAAAGAATTGAAAGCTTCTTTTAATTTATTGCAAATTTTAAAAGAAGATATAAAATACATTATTGCGGGCCCCAGATGCTTGCTGATCTGGGAGGCACTTTACATAATTGTTGAAAATGTCTACGCCTGTCAATATTTGAAAGGAAGTGCTTGTCAGAATGCACTAACCTGAATTCTTGATCCAGTTTAAGTGCTGAATATTTCTGCACTTCTCCATATCGACTAACACTCATACACAATAGGAATATATTGTTTGGCATTAGACCCATGGAAAGAGGATGTCTGTGTTGTCGGCAGGATTATTTTTGTGCAGGAAAGAGCACCTTCCTGCACAAAAACAATCCTGGAAGGCTTCTTCCGCTTTCCATGTGTGCTGCTGCAGTACACATGGAAAGAGGAAAAAGCGAGGAGAAATAAATATATTTATCCTCTTTTCACCTCCCCTGGGGAAGCGTAAGGATTTGGCGCATTCCCAGGTTTACATGTTTTTGTAATTCTGGGGTAGTGTCAAAATCCGTGGGTGTTGCGTGGGAACACCCACCGCAACACCCATGGTACGCCTCCCTAACGCAGAGTAAGGCAACGCAACGATTTGCACTGCCTTGCCTTACTCCATATCTCTGAGGCCATTCAAAGCAGCTTTGCGTGACCTCATAAATATGATTTTGTAGTTTGCACTGCTGGAGAGTCACAAAAAGTGACGCTCCAGTGGCACAAGGGGCTCATACATATGCCCCTAATATTGTTGCGTGTCCAGTAGCCCATTAGATTTGCTGGAAGCACAGCCTTGTTCCCAATTGCAACACTAAATTGGCACACAATTTTTCAGGTTTGGCGATGTATCCCGGACAAAGTATTCACACAGCGTTTCCCTTTAATGGTAGAAAAAGCCTGGCAATGATCTCGAGTAAATTTAAATCAATCTGTTAGATGCTTAGATTATATAACAACCCAATTACTTCCTAATACAGCACCATACCGTCTCTCCACACTGATATGGGACTTGCACAACCTCATTTTGTCTTTATGGTGGACGCTTATTGCAATAATGACTCTTTCTAAACTATTGGACAGAGTAGAAAAAGTGCCAGAAACCTTAATCTTCGCTAGATAAAAACTCCTTGTAAACAGAAACTTTTGTTGTCAGGAATCAATGAACACCAGACTCACTGAACTCTGCTACAGCATCTATGTGACAGGTTACTGTTGGACCGATCCACATTTTTCTTTAATTCATAACTTCTGTTAAATCTCTCCGTGGGCAGTCTAACACAGGCCATGTCATCAGAGTATTACAGTTCAATTGTCTGAGAGTCAAAGCTGCTGAGACAGAAATAAAATGCATGCAATTAAAAGATTTGTTTTTTCCTCCGAGGTCGTCCATGTTGCAGTGCCTCCGATTCACTTCCCCAATTAGAGCAAACAAGTCACGTACTCTTGTCAAGTCTGATTAAATTTTGAACAATAGCGTCTTGCTGCAAATGCACTTCTTTGGGACCTGCACCAAATCCCCGAAAAGTAGCTGTTCTATTCCAAGAGCGTGTGTTCCAAACAGAGTTTCTTTCAGAAACTTTTAATTTGAATTTTTCACAATAGTTGGGGAATTGTGTGCAGTTTATCCACCAGGTATTGTTGCCGGCGCAGCGTGTTTGCAGTGTGAATGCCATGGATGGAGCAGGCAAGGGGCAATCCCCCTCTAAGCACTCTCTGTGACCCCTCAATCTCACAGGACGCGAGTTTAGCAATGTCCACGTCCCCCCCTTTTGTTGGCAAACTCTACAAAGTGAGACAGTCCAGACTGCTGCAACATTCAAATTGTAAACTACTTGCTTTTCCTGGAAGAGGGTGGTCTAGCAGAGGGGATTTTGCAGACGTACGTAATAAAAGCAAAGCAATAGAATTCTAAACACCCATTTTCCTAATGATGTCTTTACTGTTATCATTTTGTTTTAAACATAGGTCCTGTCTTCAGTCCTTGCAGCTTGTGGTAATTTATATTCCAGAGAAGATTTTAATCTGTATATGTTGGATGTCTGCACTGGAAAAGCACGTGCCTGTTTGGCTTGATTCACAACCACGTCCGAGCCGTACAACAGTTGCAATAATACTCTGTTCTTGGTGGCAATGCATTTTAAAATGTATACTGTATAATGAATGGGACATATTTGATCGAATTCGAATTCATGTTTTGGTGTAGTTTGAAAAGGTGCAGGACATGCTTTAGCAAGATGTGATGTCCTTCTTCTCTTTTAGATGAGAATGAATGTACCAACCCCAATGCCTGCGGTTCGGCCTCGTGCTATAACACCCTTGGGAGCTACAAATGCGCATGCCCATCCGGCTTTGCTTACGACCAGTTTTCGACTGGATGTCATGACGTGAACGAGTGCTCTTCCTCCAAGAATCCTTGCAACTATGGCTGCTCCAACACAGAAGGAGGCTACCTCTGCGGCTGCCCTCCTGGCTACTTCAGAGCTGGACATGGGTGAGTGTCAAACACATGTACACAACCTCTATTACTTTCTCTACAAGGAACACACGTATGTCTACAAAATGGCAGGATAATATATGATATCCGAAACAGATGTATGTCATTGCAGTTTATACAGTTGGAATTATACAGTTCCACAAGTATTCTAAGATCTGTGAAACCTCATAGAAACAAGTGCTGTATCCTGCTTTCTGATTTGCTAAATGTTTCATGAAAAAGATAATATGCCAACATTCCACACACTGGGAGTGTGGCAGCAGCAGAGCTCTAATTTTAAGCAGTTGGGTGCTGGCTACAGTCTAGCACACCCTGAATGAATGGAGATAGCAGAAAGTAGTAGAAACATGAATGTATACATTCAGTGTTCTTGTTTTTTGGCATCGCACAACAATAGATTCCCCAAGTGATATTCAAAAGCCAAACCTAATTATGGTACATTTGAATAAGAAAGGTTTAGAGGTCAAGGCCTCTTCCTCTCGATCCATTCCTGTCTCAGAACTATTATAAGGCAACACCAGTCTGTTCCTGCTGAGGTCCTAACAGAGGACAATCAGTTCCATTAGTCGGGTTGCCTGCATGTAATGCAGATGTGGATGACAAATGCGTTGATTTAGATTGAGATCCCGATGGTGGGAGGTGATGACTCCTGTTGGATGTCCAGTCCATGGCCTGCCAAGCGCTTCTCACTCCCCACTACTGTAAGTCGGACTAAAACTTGCGCATGCTCTTTGACCAGGATCTCATCTTTGATGACCAAATGGAGGAGCTGTGGTCAAAGGCATTCTTACAACCGAAAAGTTTGTGAATAATTCTTTCTTTTATTCCAATGGTGAAGCATGCTGTGATTGTGGCAGCCTGTGTGCCCTCTCACTGGGGCTACTATTACTATTAGTACTACTAATTACTACTCTTACTACTATTTACCTTTAGCTCCCAGAGTCCCTTCTCTCCATGCTCTATTGGCCATTAGATTTGTCCGTGGTCTATGAACGTGTTTCCACATTTCTGTTACTCGTCAGTCAATGCACTGGCTTCCTGTGAAGCTTTGTGGGCCCGATTTCACAAAGAGCCTCAGCAATCATGACAGAGTCAACGCAACCATGGCAGACTCTCTGCAATGAGGAACTACAGTGCAGTGATTCCACCATGACTTAGGAGACAAAGCCACGACTGCGGAGCCTCCACCACGACTGTGGAGGCTCTTTGTGAATCAGGCCCTATGTGTTCAGTTTATGTCCTTCTGTTCCTTTTACAAAACTGATCATCAGTTTTTTTCTTTCAATTTGACCCAATATGTTCACTGAATTGCGCATCATTGCTGATGCTCACATTTGTTACTTTTAAAGCACATGCCTTTCGATTTATGGCCCCAGTTCCCTAAAATGCCTTTATGCTGGAGATTTGAGGCTTTTCTGGTTTTGCCCATTTTAACTGGGCACCAAAGAGACTCAATTAGTTATTTATTTTCCTTGACTTGGCTGTGTCTGGTAAGTATCTCGGAGCCTTTCAAGCACCAAGATACTCTTGGGTGAATGAGCACTAAAATAAATAAATAAATAACATTTCAAATTAATAAATTATTTTAAAATAATAAATCATTAAATACATTAAAAAAATGTTTTACATTATTATTGTGTTTTGGCCTGTGAGTGATGAATAGATATTTATTTGGATGAAACATAATTATTTGCTGCTTCATGAATCATTGGAAAGATTAGAAGACTAAGGTGGATATGACAGCCGGGCAATGGGTGATTTTATTTGCATAAAGGTTGTTTATGTATTTATATCTTTTTCACATTAAGCATATTCTTGTGTGTGTTAGTTTTGTTACACAACTGTGCTGACCTGTTTGTGAGGTAAAGGTTTCAGTTTATGTGAAAGGTACTTTTGCTTCTGTAATTGGTTAAGTATTTATGATTGCTTTGCCAAAAACATTGGTTCTGTAGTAGAGGCACCTGGGATAACTATGGTTGTATTGTAAATATCATACTTTCAGTATGCAGCTTAAAGGTACAAAACAGAAGTACATGTGCTGAATCTGCCAACACACATATTGAGAAGAAGATAAACTAAGACAAGGGCCTGTTCTTTGTGTGAATTGAAGAGAGAAAAGAATACCCTTGAATACATGAATTGGTTCCAATCCTGCCAGGACGTAAATGAAAACTGAGTGTATTCTTTGTAAAGCAAGCTTATGCTCTCCCAAACAGAATTTGTTCACTTTTTCTCAGGCAAGTCTCCTCTTCCTTCCTAGAATTGCTTCTTCGTTTAATTCCTATCAGAATTTTCCCTATTTTGACTAAATATAAAATGTGTTTTTTGTTTATAATGGGGGATGGGTGTCATTAAATCATGGTTGAAATGTCAACCTACAAATATATTGCATTAACAATATTTATTACTTCTATACCATTATGGTAAGTAGATGTAGAGTTAAAGCTGATAAATCTATACTTATCTAAATACACTTACCAAAACAATATAGTGGTAGTCAATAATGCTGGTGCAATATTTTTGTAGGTCGATATTTTGACCACAGTAAAGACATTAATTTCTCCTGCAGGTCAGACCCTTTATTCAGCCCATTAATGTTAACACTGTTGTACAATCTCGGCTTCTTTATAGATTGGCATGTAATGGCGTTGGCGCCATTCATGCTGAAAATACAGTATATATTTACTCTGATCCCCTTTGGCTCAGCCTTCTTTACAAATTGGCTTCTTTGGCTCTGATACATTCAGCCATTGGTTGTCAATTACATGTTGGATCAGTCCACACACAGAATTATTTTAGTAAAATCTCCTTTTTACTGACACTTTCAGTGTATCCTTCTGCCTCTAGTGGAATGAATGAGAGACTATTTTATATTTGAAAAGTACACTCTATCATCAATCATTTAATTCCCTACTTTAGTCATGCACTATGGTTACAATGCCATCCTTTTTCTTTATTTTTTTTAACTTGAGCAGACATTTTTAATGTTATTTTCAGCTCTTGAGTGACAGCCTGTGCTTATTAAAATTGAACCAGGTCTCTCCATTTAAATGTTATCTTGCTCACATGCATGAAGGACAAATATGTTTCACTCCACTGAATGCCTCATCAACGTTGTAGTAGGATTTTGATCACACAACCCACTTCTTATATTACCCCTACAGCTCCCATCTACTCTTAGATCTTTAACATCTGCTGCGGGAAACATCATTTACCACGCAGTCTTTACAACGACCAGCCTTTACAATGAGGTTGGTACCCCGCATGCGACGTTACAACGCGTTACTTTAGCACACAAGTCGTTACAATGACTTGCTGTAGGTGGTGCGTTGTTGGACTGGTGTTGGATTTTTATGTCCAACACGTTCCCTACTGTTGCGTTGACTGGAGTTGGAATAGTAATTTATGCTATTCCAAAGTCCAGCTCCCCCTAAAGCAAGTTGTTGCAATGACTTGTGTGCTAAAGAAACAAATGGTGACAATGCACACAGGGTACTGACTGCATGGTAAAGGCGTGCAGAGTAAATGCCTGCAGGGTTTTGTCATACATCCATCTGCTGCATGATTTACAAATCTCTCAATTCACAGCAGGTGTTCCATTTTAGTAGGTAAAGCGCTAGAGGCACTTGTAAAACCCCAAAAATATTTCTCTTATAGCTGGTCGAAATACAAATGCAACAACTTAATGAACATTTTAATGTGTTCTTCTGTACAGCTAAACTCTCTTGACAATACAGCCCCAAAGCTGATAGCCTTCTTGAATTAACTGTATCATAACTATTTAATTGCTATTGCATCAAGAAGATGTCTGCTTCATAATCAGTATCCTTCTCACTCAATTATATGTCCCAACTGTATATGCAAAACATCCAATAGGTATGTGCATCATACTTTCTATACCATTGTTGGAAGCCTTAGCATTTCTGCTAAGCCCCAAAATGTATTGTTCCAATACAACTAAATCTGAAGTTTAGGGTCTGCCAGTCAAGCTCCAAATCTTCTTTGATTTGTGGATGTGTAAATCCTTCATTTTGTAGGACAAGTAAACGCATAACACATGTTGCGATGTTTGAAAGTGCCTAACTCACAATTGCTGTCACATAGATGGTGGCAGCAGAATATGTTACTTATACATTTTGGGGCCTATTACGGTACGGCCCGTAAAGGCTCCAACCGCTGCATCGTAATGGGCTGGTCGGATTCCTTTCCGACTGCTCCATTTTGATGTAGGCGATCGGAAAGGAATCTGGACGGTCATTCTGGCTGGCTTCTGACGGGCTCAAAGAGCCCATCCGCCAGTAGGAATGCGGCCTGTAATCTCAAGGGCGGCTCTTTCCGCCCTTGAAATTACAATGCACAGTTTCTGACATGGTTTCCATGCCGGTCTGTCTGACATGGAAACCATGTGGGAAAGCGTGTTGGCCCCCTTTGGTGCACAGCCTTCAGTTGGAGGCCGAGGGGGCAATTATGGTGCCCCCCTCCTGTTGATCCCTGCACCTTGTGGCAGGCACCTTGAGGTTCCTACCACGGGGTGAAGCATTAACTGCACCTCCCATTTCACTATGGGAGCATGCATTATGGCCGATTTACGGCCATAATGCATGCTCACATAGGGAAATATAGGAATGCGACTGAACAGTGTTCAGTCGCATCCTAATAGGGCGGTTGGGCCCGACGACCAGGTGTTGGTTGGTCCCATGACTGAGTCGGTGTCGGGTGGAAGTGATTCCGCCAGACATCATAATGAGCCCCTTACTGTCATTGAAATACATAGTAATAAAATGTGGATCACACATTTGGAGTGAAATTTCAACTTAACTCTAAGGGAAATGTTTGCTTGTTTACTTTGGTTTGCCATCCAGATACTCCTGTGATGATACTGACACAGGTCTGTGCCAATTATTACACTGGTAAGTGTGGCTGCACTGCTTATTCTTCACTAGCCTCATTTTGAACGGGAAAGGCATCCTTTTATTTTCAACAGAAATGTTTCAGAGCCAGTGTCGCTTTTGATAATCTCCTTCATCTCCCAAAGAAGTCCTGAGCAACCTGATCACTCAATGATTGCGTAATTCACATAATGTCTGAAATTTCCAAAATTAGGCCACGTTGAATAATTATGCTGCCGTTCACAGAAAAATTGTATTGTAGGAACAAAGTGAACAGCCAGAACATCAGTGGCTGTTGTTCACAGCAGTTGTGTTTTTCAAATCTTTTTTGCATTTCACATACTAATGTGTAATTTCTTATTTTCCCGAATTCGACTTAATTACACAAAAGCAAATTATGCATATTTCGCACACCCCTAGTTTCCATGGTTTTCCTAATGGTTGGGTTCAGGACAAGTAATTCCCCAGCAGATTCATAAAGAGGTTTCACAGATTGTGTAATCAATTATTCACCTCCATTGTTAATTCAGAGCAGAATAAGATGAGATGACCCCCTACTCCTTTGATTAAGGATCACTGCTTCCTGACTAAGCAGGCCTTGAGTTTTTTTCATTCCTGGACAGGCATTTTGTTTTAGCACTTTGGGGGTGTTTGGTGGTGAAGCAAACTTCACCTTCTGTATATCTTCCTCTCTTCCCTCTAACCCCACACACTGAAATAAGGGCCCCTTCTAGAATGTTGAACTTGTTAAATATATGCAATCACATGTTTTCCCTTTTCAAAATTGCAGAGTGCTTTTAACACCCTCTTCTTTGTGGTGAAAAAAAAATAAAGAGTTGCGTACAGTTCTGTAGCCAATTTTTTTCCTCTGCCATAGGAAGCATTCAACATGGCCATGCTAGCTTAGTTTGTTGCAACCCTGAGGTTAGGAAATTAGCCATCCACTTTAAATCTCAAGAATGCCTATTTGCATTCAATGTGTTACCTGAATCCACCCCAAAAGGTTTCTTAGAATAAAATTGGGTTGAAGATACCCTAGCCTTGCTGAATGTTCACAACCCTTAAGCTTTAAAAGTTTGGGTCCAATAATGACATTGTAGGGATTAAGTCCAGTGATCAGAGAATTTTTCCGGTGATCTCATTAATTATATTAGTGCACATAAACAGAAAGATAGCATTACTACCATGTTTATATCACATTTATATCACAGTCATGGAAAAACTTACCTCTTCCTCTCGTCAAGCCCCGCATGAGTGGGAAATGTAGAGAAACATGAGGGCCCTCATCTTTCAGAGATCAGACACTCCATCTTTGGATATACTGCCATTGCTGGAAACTAAAAAGAACTGGCCTTTGCTTTCTGGAATGGTAAATCTATACTGTCTCTTGAAGATGTATATGGATCAGTGTGGATCACACATTCCTTTTGGCATTTCTTCTCCGCTTGTCCCCAAAAGTGCTCCCTAGCCACAGAGCATGCAAAACGATGCTGGTAGCATCTCACAGGCCCAACAAATGAATTACCTGAATTTCCTTATATTTCAAATTTTCCTCACTTTTTCTCCACTTGGAACTGGGGAACTTCTATCACAAAAGTGGTGACTGGTCCTTCCCGCCATTTACTTTCTGCACTTGGTCACTCTGTGCATAAAAAGCTCATTAAGTCTACCTTGGTCTCTGTTAGACTATGATCATCATACATTCTTTCAAGAGTGCTTCACTATGAACTGACATGCAAGCAGTATAATGTTGACACACATCTTCTCTATTTATATGGTGTCCTTAAATGCCTTTCCAAAGGGGAACAAGGGGCAGGGATGATGGCCCACCACAAGACTATTCTACAAAAACAATTCTACAAAAACATCTTGACACTATCTTAGAAGTAGTGTACACAGACGAAATATCAGTGTAACTCATATGTTTCTGTCACTGGGCTCTGGAGAAGTGGGTACATTCTCTTGTCTCTTCTTTGAACAATAACCTCGCTTTATGTCCAGGCTGGCCAAGTCCTGGAGCTTAGAGGATTCCTGTAGGACCTAAGAGGTAAGTAGTCGTGATTACAGATATTCAGAAATGGATTATTACTCTCTAAGGAACACTTTTTAGGAGTAATTTATTACTTGTTTCTCCTGTTTCCAAAATACGGTAAAGCATGCAAATACATCCAAAATATAGTGTGCCATCCCTGTATAAGACCTGTCTTTAATTTCCGTCCTACACTTACAATTCATCTAGTCACCTGTAAAAAAGAAATTACTTTAAAGATATTACTTAGCTGCTCAACTGTAATAAGTTATTACAGCTGACACCTGACATCACAATGCCTGCTGCCAGAGCCAAGGTGTAAGGCAGGTCATGGAGCATAATTACAGCTGCGGTCTTCCTTCTTCTGACATGAGTTCCTAAAATGAAAAGCGATCAAGTGAAAGAAGATATGTATTGATATATTTATTTCACTCCTAGGTTCTTATAGGAAAGATAGAATCTCTGCAGGTTTCAACACAATCTGAGCCACAGCATTTTTTAATCTGATAACAATAAATGGGTCCTAATATCTTTAAGTAAATATTACCAAGGCCTTTTTAGTGTGTTTAATTTTGGAGTATATATTCAGCATTTATTCTGTTTATCTACAATTGAAATGAAATAACAAGACACCAAAGATTGAATCTGTTTTTTGGGAAGGGTGACAGAATGACAATGTATTTATCATCATTTCAATAAATCTGCAGCACACCCTGGTTTATTATTATTTTTAAACTCATCATATTCCTCAGTTTCGGCGTGCATACACTCCATGTGCACTTCGCTCCTTTAGTGCACGAGTATTACAATTGAGAAATTGTGACACGTAGTTTACATGTCAAGGAGTTGCACAGCCCAATGCACATTTGTGAAAAATTAACCACGTACTCAGTATTAAACAAAAGTTCATCCAATTTATTTCAATTTTCTGTTCATGTTTTGTCCGTCACGTCATAGAAAATGAAGTTTCAATTTTCACGCATTTTAATCACTCTCGGATTGCCCATCCGGGCCTATCCACAGGCACGTAAGGAAACTCCATTGATCCATTACATTGCTTCACCCAATGCATTTCGGTCTTTATCTCGACCTTCTTCAGGGGTATCTACCACGTACTCAGTATTAAACAAAAGTTCATCCAATTTATTTCAATATTCTGTTCATGTTTTGTTGGGGAGAGTAAGATATGCGGTATTACCGAACAGTTGCATGACAATGTTATGGATTATTAGATCTGGAGAGGGATTGTAGAGACATCGAATGTAAAGTATGTGGAGGATATTGAGGTTTAACGTAAGGGAAGGGGTTGGTGGTAAGGAGTGGTTATTTGTTTAGAAATATGTTGGATTATGATTTGGGGATGTAGGTATAATGTGTTTGGGTGTTTAATTACAGTTACACATAAATGATATGGGGTTGACATATGCATTTTTTAATAATTGTAGATACCCCTGAAGAAGGTCGAGATAAAGACCGAAATGCATTGGGTGAAGCAATGTAATGGATCAATGGAGTTTCCTTACATGCCTGTGGATAGGCCCGGATGGGCAATCCGAGAGTGATTAAAATGCGTGAAAATTGGAACTTCATTTTCTATGACGTAACGGACAAAACATGAACAGAATATTGAAATAAATTGGATGAACTTTTGTTTAATACTGAGTACGTGGTTAATTTTTCAGAGCAGAGAGATTGGCCAAAAGTTCTCCGGCAGAGACGTGTCTAATGTGGGCTTTTTCAGCAATGGAACGACCTTAGCATGCTTCCATGACTTAGAGATCTCTGCCGACCAGAGCGATCTATTGATGAGTTCCCTGCCCTCAATCATAAGACAATCGTAGAATTTCCTGAAGATGTCCGGTTTTATAGGGTCGTCAGGAGAGCCTGATTTAACCTTAGCTGCCAGGACATCCAAGTCTTTAAGAGACATGGGTGGCAGATTTTGTAGGGAGTAAGGAAGAACTGTTGAGGTGGAGATCACCAAAGATTCAGAGGCACTCCGCCTCGAGTCGAGTGCGCTGTAGATGCATTCAACCTTGTTAATGAAATACCTCGCCAGTGACTCACATTGTATATTAGTGGATATGGTATCATTGGTTCCTGTCGGGGATTTTAACATATCTTTCATAAGAGAGAAAATAGTTTTAGAGGGGTTGGAACTCGACAGAATCGAATTGGCGTAGAATGAGGCTTTAGTCTTTTGCACTGATTTGTGGTAGGCATTTATTGCCTTCCTATAGGTATTTTTTGCAGTGGCGTCATAAGTACGCCTCCAAGCTCGTTCCAAAAGTTTACAGTTTTTCTTATCCGCCAACAGGGTCTTGTTGTACCAAGCGTGCGTTTGCGTGCGCTTAGCACAGGTCAGTTTCTTCGGGATGCAGTGGTCAAGCGTGTTGTAAGGAATAAAATACCCCCTTATGTACATCGAAAGGATATTGCAAGTCACTTCTGCACTCCATAACCCCATAAAGAAACTGGGCCTTTGACCTCATTCCTCTATGTGGTTATTCTCTTTTCTTCCTAATTTTCTTGCTTCTTGATCACTTTTCTTCCCCTCCATCTGTTTGTTCCTGCGCTAGAGCAAAGCTACGTTTCTATACTTTTGTTTGGATGACTTGTATCTTTCCACTGTTGACTTCAGCTAAATACTTTTTTTCTTTTTGGTTCAGTCCTCTATTAGAGTACATGTGTTTTCTTGCCTTTTCTTGCTGTTGGTCCTGTGTTCTGCGTTCTCCTTACATTCGCTCTCCCAAGCTCTTCCTCCCCGCAATTTCTTATTTGCTTCATTCAGCCCCCATTTCCTGCCCAACCCATTTTTTCATTTTTTTCATTTTTTGTTCTTTTTTGGAGGGCCTGGCAGCTGTAATTTACTACCAGGCCAAGTCATACTCTATTATGCAATTTTGTGCACTGGTGAAGCAGTTACACATATAATTGTCAACTTGGGTCAGCCATTTCTTATTTTTACAAGTGCTGAACTGCATCAGCATAAAAGTTAGGTTGTTGCTAATGCTGTTCAAAATATACAAGAAGTATTGGTAAAGCCAAAGTTTCATCTAACTCCTTTCAGTCAGTCAGTCATACTTTCTTTATTCGGCCATAGGCCATACAAGACAAGAATAAAAACAAACACAAGATTTGTTAAGGTAATAAAACCTTTCTTTCCATAAAACAATAAAACATCCAATATTTATACAGCATGTAATAATACATTTCCACCCACATAAGCATATGACAATACATTCCCACCCATATTTTAACACTGGGAGACCATCTCATATCTGTTTTTGATGGCTATTGATTTCCTTATAAAATTCAAAACAGCGAGGCAGATTTCCCTATCCGCAAGACTTTGTAAGTATATTAAGCCCTTCTGATGTGTTCTCAGTTTGGTCTTCCTCAATACAGGTAATACAAATTCATTTTCTGGGGTCCTTAAATAGAGGGCAAAAGAGAATAAAGTGACTAGTGCTTTGTTTGGTAGTTTGGTCACACGAACAGGGCGGTAAGTCATATGGCCAAACACCTTGAACAGTAAAAGCTACTTTAACATGTATCTTAAAAAATCTAAAAAGGGATGCCCTTCCTAGTTACAACACTTTACCTACTGTTGCTTGGATTGGAGAGTGAATAGTGAATCTAACCCCTCCATTGTCCAACACTTTCCCTACTGTTGCATGGATTGGAATGGGAATAGAAATGCTAACCACTCCAAAGTCCAATACTTTCCCTACTGTTGCTCAGATTGGAGTGAGTATAGTAAACCTAACCCTTCCAAAGTCCAGCACTTTCCCTGCTGTTGACTACGTTGGAGTGTGAATAGTATATCCAACCCCTCCCAAGTCCAGCAATTTCCCTTCTTTCGCTTAAATATTTTGCCAGACTATGAAATCTAACTCTTTTGAAGTCTAACACTTTTGCCGTTGTTGTTTATTTTTGAGTGCTTTTTTATTTTTATTTTTACTAATGTTTATATTACTTATTATTATTGTATTGACAATATTTAATAATCAAGTGGGAAATATTTTTGGTAATATGTGTTGATTTTAACTTTTTAAGTTACTGTTAAAAATGTTAATGTGTTTTTAGAATGTTGTTTTTAAATATTGTTTTATTTTTAAAGGAGATATATATACACGTATATTTTTATGTTTTTTGTTCATATTATTAATTAAAACTATGTTATATTAATTTTATTTTCAAATTAAGTTTCTTGTATGTTTTTAATTTAAATATGGTTACATATAATGGTTATATATATGAATATTTCAATATACTTTCTTTACTCGACGATATTCTATTCCACTAAATTTCTCATCCAAAATGTTGGTAGCTCACATGCAAAATATGTAAACTCAATTTTCTATACAATATTTTTGATAGGATATTCTGGTGTAACAATACTGCTGTTCTCTATATTCTGACATAGAACCAAGTAAGCCAATATACAGTTTGTAATTGTAAAATATATTTCATGCACTTTAAAGTGACTTTCAATAGTGGCTCTAGTTCAGTGTATAGTGACATGGAGGTAAGATCCTGATCTCAAGCAGTGCAATAATGTCACCTGTAGAATGTAATAAGAAAATTGTAGACAAGTTTTATGCAGTTATTACAGGCCTCAATATTTTTCCTGAAAATGTGGCTGATTCATGCAATTTCACATTTATAGTATATTGCTAACTGTTCCACAGGCACTGTGTCTCAGGATTGGGATTTAATAGAGGCCAGTACATACCTCATGAGGAAGACGATGAACACGAAGAGAATTCTTTGTCCCCAGAAGGCTGCTATGAATGCGCAGTAAACGGGCACTCTCAGAAGGATGGTAGAAGAAAGAGAAGCTTAAATGAAACAATCGACATCTTGGTGAGCCAATAAGCAGCTATCTGTATGACTTGTCTTCCGTTTTTTTTTTATCTGTCTCTTATTTGCTGATTCCTAGTCTTTTCTAGTTTCTGATCCTATCTAACAGAGTGAGGTTCATTAAAGTATTATGAGGTGACAGCGTAGAATCTGTTTTCTTACTCTAGTTTATTTTATTGTAGTGCGTTTCGAGGGTTAAGCACTTTCTCCTTCCAATATGTATTTTTCTACAACTTAAAAAGTAGAAAGGTTCCTCAGACTGTGTCCGAAAATATGATTTCAACTGCAAAGAAATACCCAAACTTAAACACATTTTGATTTACACTTCATGTATGATTTTGAAATTTCATGTTAAAACACGTTTCCATGTTCGAAATCTAAAATTTCAGTTTATTAATTAATTGGCAATTTTTAAGTGAGGTATTCTACCATTTAGTCCTTTACATCGATCATAAATTTATACTTTGTTTTCAACTAAGCAAAAAACACACAATTGATGGACGGAATGCAGAACAAATCAAAACATTCACCCCCAGTCAAGAGATCTGGGTTAAATCCATCATTCTTTGCTCACCATGCCACCCCAGTTTAGACCTGGCCATATGCAAATCAGTCTTGACCCTGTGCCTCATGGGAACAGTCCAGCCCGAACTGCCAAGCCAGGTCCTCCCTGGACCGGAAACAAGCATCCTAGGACCGGTTTCAGGGTTTCACCCCTCTTCAGCCAGGATAGCTTGATTCCAGTGGCACAGTGAGCCCAGGATCCACGTCTGAGCATACCTGGCGCACTTAGGGCGAGAAAGCAAAAACCACACAATTGATGGACGGAATGTAGAACAAATCAAAACATTCACCCCCAGTCAAGAGATCTGGGTTAAATCCATCATTATTTTGCTCACCATGCCACCCCAGTTTAGACCTGGCCATATGCAAATCAGTCTTGACCCTGTGCCTCATGGGAACAGTCCAGCCCGAACTGCCAAGCCAGGTCCTCCCTGGACCGGAAACAAGCATCCTAGGACTGGTTTCAGGGTTTCACCCATCTTCAGCCAGGATAGCTTGATTCCAGTGGCACAGTGAGCCCAGGACCCACGTCTGGGCATACCTGGCGCACTTAGGGCGAGAAAGCAAAAAACACACAATTGATGGACGGAATGCAGAACAAATCAAAACATTCACCCCCAGTCAAGAGATCTGGGTTAAATCCATCATTCTTTTGCTCAATATGGCACCCCAGTTTAGACCTGGCCATATGCAAATCAGTCTTGAACCTGTGCCTCATGGGAACAGTCCAGCTCGAACTGCCAAGCCAGGTCCTCCCTGGACCGGAAACAAGCATCCTAGGACCGGTTTCAGGGTTTCACCCCTCTTCAGCCAGGATAGCTTGATTCCAGTGGCACAGTGAGCCCAGGACCCACGTCTGGGCATATCTGGCGCACTTAGGGCGAGAAAGCAAAAACACACAATTGATGGACGGAATGCAGAACAAATCAAAACATTCACCCCCAGTCAAGAGATCTGGGTTAAATCCATCATTCTTTTGCTCACCATGCCACCCCAGTTTAGACCTGGCCATATGCAAATCAGTCTTGACCCTGTGCCTCATGGGAACAGTCCAGCCCGAACTGCCAAGCCAGGTCCTCCCTGGACCGGGAAACAAGCATCCTCAGACCGGTTTCAGGGTTTCACCCCTCTTCAGCCAGGATAGCTTGAATCCAGTGGCACAGTGAGCCCAGAACCCACGTCTGGGCATACCTGGCGCACTTAGGGCGAGAAAGCAAAAAACACACAATTGATGGACAGAATGCAGAACAAATCAAAACATTCACCCCCAGTCAAGAGATCTGGGTTAAATCCATCATTCTTTTGCTCACCATGCCACCCCAGTTTAGACCTGGCCATATGCAAATCAGTCTTGACCCTGTGCCTCATGGGAACAGTCCAGCCGAACTGCCAAGCCAGGTCCTCCTGGACCGGAAACAAGCATCCTAGGACCGGTTTCATCCGTTCCTAGGATGCTTGTTTCCAGTCCAGGGAGGACCTGGCTTGGCAGTTCGGGCTGGACTGTTCCCATGAGGCACAGGGTCAAGACTGATTTGCATATGGCTGGGTTCAAACTGGAATGGCATGGTGAGCAAAAACGATGGATTTATGCCCAGATCTCTGTACTGGGGTGAATGTATGACATTGTTCTGCATTCTGTCCATCAACTGTTGTTTTTGCATCTGTCACCCCGAGTGGGACGGGTATGCCCAGGCGTGGGTCCCGTGCTCTCCATGCCACTGGAATCGAGCTATCCTGGCTGAAGAGGGGTGAAACCCCGAAACCGGTCCTAGGATGCTTGTTTCCAGTCCAGGAGGACCTGGCTTGGCAGTTCGGGCTGGACTGTTCCCATGAGGCACAGGGTCAAGACTGATTTGCATATGGCTGGGTTCAAAGTGGAATGGCATGGTGAGCAAAAAAACGATGGATTTAGGCCCAGATCTCTGTACTGGGGTGAATGTATGACATTGTTCTGCATTCTGTCCATCAACTGTTGTTTTTGTTTTCAATTAAGGCTTTTAAGTCCTAAATTGCCACAAAACAATGTTACTGGTTATTCCAGTTTCCACGCATTTCCTAGATTGTGTCTGTGAAAACCTCCTTAGAAGTGTCTAATTTCATTATTATGGTGCATAGCATTTCTTGAGTACACAAAGTAATATGAATAGGGTGTGGTTTAATGGTTTAGGGATCTAATACAGTTATCGTTGAATGGGCTGTCACCATGTAAGCATTGCCACTCCCCTCTCACCGCCTTGACTGTGGCAGCTATGTGGACTCTAGAAACATGGATAGGAACTAAGGACAAATTAGTATTTTTTCACTCAGTTGGCCATTGCTGCCCAGCATTCCACTGGACCGCCAGTTGAAATGTTGGTGCAAGTTGTAAGGGTAAGCTGAATTGACATTTTTACCTGTCGGTGACAGGTTGTGCGGTTGTATGTGCACGCACACTCCCATGTAAATACAGTCATGTCTAGTTACTCACTTACCAGCAGTCTGTACCCACAGCTCCCACACACCTCCCACAGTCAGGAACCTCTGCCGGTCACTACTCAATTTTGTGCAATGCGTATCCTGCATTGCTCAGCTGGCCATTTGCTGCGGCTCATGGTTCAGCAGTATCTGTAATGAAAGTTGCAAAATCTGTGATTTTTTTGCATTCTGTTAAAATGGGTTTTATACTCTCTTTATTTCAACATCGACTCCAAGCCTTATGTTAGTTGTGCAGTAACATTATCTAGTTCATAAAGCAGCCACATGTACCTGAATGATCTATATTATAAATGGCTCTTAAACGTAGTAGCCCATATATGGGGTTGGCAGTGGTGAATCTGTGAATCTAGTAGCACAGAGGTCTGTGGTGGAGCTTGCAAATTATTCCAGGGTTTGTTTTATCAAGCTATTTTAACAGTGGTGGATCCTCCGCTAAGGCGGAGTAGCGTGCCCCACTGCTCAAAAGGAACAATAAAATGATAATAACGTAATGTTATTATCATTTTATTTTTCCTATTACAGTCAGTGGTGGGGTGGGGCTGGCCAGAGGAGGGGGAGGAGTGGTTGCACTCCCTAAGTGCTCATGACTGTTTGGCCGGCCCTCTTGGGCCGGCCAAACAGTCATGCACACTTTGCATGTTCCCCACCAGGCTGCATTACACAGCCTGGTGAGGAACATGCACAGGCTCCCTGTCCCCGTCTGAGCGCCGAACCACGGTGCTCAGACCAATCACAACGCTCCATTGCACCGTTGTGATTGGCTATGGGGAGCCTGTGTGCCCGTGTGCTTACTGCTGCCAGCTGGGATAGGAAGAAGGAAGAGAACGAGGGCGGAGGACGCCACGGTGGCCGCCCATTTCTGCTAAGTCCTTTCTTTTTTTTTATTCACTACCCCCCCTTGCCGCTGCCCCATACCCCCTTCTGGTAGGAGCCGCACCTGAATTTTAACATTGTTGTGAGGAAAATAAATGGAGGAAAACCCCACTCAAAACACAGGCCCCTTGTATTCCTTTCTCAAGCATCGATGTCTCAAGGCACATGAAGAGGAGCCTGTGTGCATATTTCACTAAGGAACACTGGCTTTTCAGCTTTTCAATGTCATTGATTCTAAGCAAAAGCTGAGAAAAATCTCATTATTTAAATACATTGCTACTTTAAAAGTGAGTTTTTCAGGATAAAACAGACATCTTTCAAAGACGATCAGCAATCCCAGGAGTCATCCGCCCTGTTTGTGGATAGTCGCTGTGACGTGGTGATATCTTTTGAGAGAGGTGACGTTCCAGCAACAGCCAATATCAAATAGTTATACTCTTGGGATAATTAACTGTGATGTGCAGTAAGGGTATTTAGGAGAATGTCAATAATCACTTAGCCACAAGAATGTGCCTTTTCAATTCCAATTTATTCCGCTTTTACTTTTTTATTATCAGTGATTTCCAGGAATGAAAGGCATGACATTCCTCACGGGCAGCTTCTACACCATGGGTATTTTGACCTAATTGTAGTGCCAACATTTTAGAAGGAAGTGGTCCGAGCAGTGGCTCTGTTTTAGACAAATCATGGGGCAGAAAGTTCACTCAATGCTTTTTCAATCTGTCAGCAGCACCTGCAGGCCAGTCTCACCCAATTAAGGGCTACAGCTGCCGAAGCATCTCACTGCATGCAGATGGTTGAGAGGAAATCTCACAAGACTTCTATGTATTGAAAGATGTCAGCGCCGAGTGGCTTCCTTCTCAGTCTTCAAATGCCAGCTTTCCACCTGTTGGTGATGGTATGAATGTGTTATCATGGGTGAAACTTGCTAGTGTGCTGTGTTCGGTACCTTTCTCATGCATGCAGTCAGGTGGTGCCAAACCCCCTTGCTAACCAGAGGCTAGTTCTGAAAAAGGCTCTCTTCTTGCAACATCTATATTAACTTCTGATGAGTCTACATTCGATACTCTACCAGTCCAGTATCAAGTCGCAAATGCCCTCATTACGAGTGGCTCGTAATCTCAGATGGGTGTTAGAAAGATGTAGAATATTTAGAGTTATGGACCTTACCACTTGGGCAGTGGAGCCCTTCATCACATGGGCAGTGGAGCCCTTCATCACATGGGCAGTGGAGCATTTCAGTTATTACAAGTGCTTACAAAGAATGAGTTATCTACATCAGGGGCTCTGTCTACAACTGTAAAAGAGGCTCCTTGCTGACCATTAGCTGGCTTTATTGTCACTATTATTTGCTTGATTCTTATACTCTAGATCATGTGGCCTTTCCTTCCTCTTCCTGTGTTTGTTCCTCCGCCTCGAGTATAGATGCATAACTTGTGTCCTTCCACTGCTCGCTTTTGAAAAGTTAGGTTTTTAATTTTTCTTAGCTGCTCCACGAGAATTCCTGTTTTCCAGCTGTGTTCTTCTCTCCCCTCTTTCACTGCGCTCCTTGTTCTGTTGCCCATATGCTTCTCCCCCACTACCTCCCTGGGTTGCTTCTCCCCACCACCTCCACACTGCTCTTGTACCCTAGCCATACCCACATTGTTGCTTCCCCCAACCTATGCCATCTATGTTGCTTCCCCCCTCCCGCACCCTCCATTTTGTTTTCTCCAAGGGGTGTGAGTGCACCTACGAGAGGTGCACGGACTTCCCCCGTGGCTTCCTCCACACCCTACAAAAAATGCTTATGCATGATTTTGTGTCTTTTTAGTTACTGATCCAACACAAATACGTAACTAAAAGGAAAAAAAAAGACCATGTTATAAGTTTTATTTTAAAATTCTTTAGCAATGTTGCACCGCATCGGGAAAGCTGTACAGCATGGCTAAAGACCATTGGCAAAGCCAATAGATCCCAATGGCAAGGCCTTTTGGTTTGGTCAATGGTTGTTGATTTTTTGAGGTGGGAGGGGGGATATAGATTGTTGTTACAGTTCCTAACCCTGTTTACTAGCCTGGAATATATCCCAAAGCTGTCCAACTTATTTGCATGCCTTATTCTTGGAATGGTATTGAAAACTTTATGGAATTAGATTAACTCAAAGCCATATGTCTATGGTGATCTCATTATCGCGTCACTCATACTAAAAATTCAGCTCTATTTCTCAGGCATGTCTTTAAACTTGTGACATCATGATGCACTCGTTCTTGTGTTTTACTTTTCGTAAAATATTTGATTAATCGTTCCTTCTAGACGTGCCTCTGCTATAACTTCTGAATCTTTTTTTAATTTCACAGGGGCCCATCAGTTTGGCAAGCTTGGACACTGATGTCCCACTCCTGATGAAGATCAACGTTTCCATGCTTAGCAACAAGGAGCATATCTTACAGATCATGCCCGCCATAGAACCTCTCAGCAACCATGTGCGTTATGCCATCTCCAGTGGCAACGAAGACAAGTTTTTCCGCATCCATCAGAAAGATGGTCTCAGCTTCTTGCACCCAGCTAAGAGGAGGACTTTGCCAGGCATTTACAACTTAGAGATAATCAGCGTTCCCATATACAAGAAGAAAGAGCTAGAGAAACTGGAAGAAAACCATGATGATAACTACCTCTTAGGGGAGCTGGGGGAAGCTCTGAGAATGAGGTTGCACATGGAGCTCTTCTGACAATACTGATAACTTGGACAAGTCATTCAAGTCTGGCCTCTTGCTTTATTTATCCACCTGAGCATGTCTACGTTTTGAAAGCTTTATGAAGTCAATGACTTTTATTTCTAAAGGATATCTGTCGATGTTCGTTCAGTCCTGTACACCACTGCATACTGGCCCTTGGAAGATGGAGAAATGTACACAATGCCATGGCCAAGACCTTGAATGGAATACTAATCATGGTGCCTGTATTTTTTTTAATATAACCTCAGTTTAAAAAACTATTTAAAAAAGGTAATAATTAAGAGGCCAACGTATGGCACTAAATGGCAAGGAAACAAAATGAAACCCACTTCAGTAATTTTTTCTTATAAGCTGTTTGTAACACTGTCAGGTATTTTGCTATAGCTTCTAATTGAAATAATAGATGCTTATTTATTTGAATGCAGTAATATATGAAGAATAGATCACTTTGTTAGCAAGAAATGGGCGCTGTTGTTAGTTTAGTACAGTTGAACTTTCAATGCATTTTTATAAAGTAAACAATGGAATGCAAAGAAGACTTTAAATATGTTACTGTACCTGAAATGCAAGCAGTATTTATCTAACTGTAAATGCATCGGGAGGCAAACCAGACCTGTGCAATATCTTGCTCGACCTGCAATGTCGAAAACAGATCAGATAATTCTGCCATAAACCTTTCAAAACAATCTTGGATCAACAACCTGCCACGTGTTTTTTAAAAATGAGGCAAAATGTCACACCAATGAAGACAACACAAAAACAACGCTGGTCCACTGTAGCAAAATACCTTAGCAGTTTGTACCACCAAAAGCACTGCAGACCAAGATGTACTGTACCTCATTCGGACAATCTCGAGGAACTGTATGCTACCGCCACACCTCACCCGGACAAGATTTATCACATGAAAATGGTGCTCTAGGGCTGTACTTTGATGTAGACAGCTCAAGGTCTGTTCTCTGAAGAGCATACCGTCGATATCTTTCTGTCTAGTACTGGCCTTAAAATAATGGTACCTTTACTATGGGCTGGTTCAGTACTGTCTCAGCTGTGAATGAGTCATTCCGCGTGGACGAGGAACATTGTTGTTCATCTGAAATCCGCGTGCCTCGAATGACCATCGTTACTGTAGTTATACACCACGTGCCTCATTGTTGTCATAGCCTAGTCTCTACGAAATATGTATGTACAAGTTGCTGATGTGTTGCAAATGTTATACTTTTTTTACTAAATGTTTCTATTTTTTGTTTCAGTGGGTTTGCAAAGTGGTGCATTTTTGTTAATAACTGGTATCATAATGTACTGTAAAATGACGTTGTAGATGAAACTCCCAAAACACATGTAAGCTAAAAGGTGTTTCAATAGTACACAAGAAAAGACCAAATATTTTTTAAATATCACATTATTGAGGGTTGAGCACATTTCAATAAACAAGGTGTGCTTTTTATAGATATTGTTATTGAGTAAATCTTTATAATATATATGTTTAGTAGTGAACCGCTCTTTTATGTTCAAAACTTTGTTTTGGTAAACCCAAATTTTGTGTCTAGCCTCTGTTTTAGCAGTGCTAACCTTTTATTACCAGTACCTTAAAATATACATAGAGCGTGCTGTGGTTCTGTCCCACAGAAATATTGGCTATTTGGAGTATCATTCCACCTCCTGCAGAATGCGTGCATTGCGCAATCCATGAGGCACTATTTTACATTCAAAAAGTACCATCACACATCCAGTCATCAAGTATTCACTGTACCGCTTGTCTATCTATGCACTCACCTATTCATATATGCACTCATTCATCCATCCATGCACCCAGTTACTCATTCATCCATTTAACAACCCTTTGTATGCTTTCACGTTCACCCACTCATCAAGTCACACAAAGACACACAAAAAATTGTCAATCAATGCAAACAGATTTCTTTCAAATAAAAGCCAGCTGTAATGGCTTTGCCAATGCTTGCTTGGGAAGGTGCCTCTGTCTGTCCATAGGGTAGAGGCAATAATCCTTTAATAATAGTTAATCTGATAGAGACATCTAGCCGCAGATTCCTTACCTTTGAACTTCCAGGCATCAGGCTGGATCCGAAAGATTTTTCTTAGCAGTACCCCTGCGTCAGTCGACTCCACGTGATGTCGTAGGCCTCTTGTTCGTCGTCATCGTGACATCCGCGTCGTCAATATAACGGCTACTCTGACACGCTGACTTCAGTTCTTTTCTTTCTGCACTAGCCAGCACAGACCTGTCAAAGATAGCTTGCCAGGGAAAAAAACAACAAGGGAGGTCCCCTTAAAATCCTATCAGGGACAGGGGGATCATCTATAAAACAAGTAGGTCCCTAACAACAGTGAAGAATCAATCACAAGTAATAACGATCTTGACTAATGCTAGTGGTTATAAAGCTAACAAATTAGGAAGACATTACAATTGTACCATATCATGGAGTCAAAATATATCATAAATAACAAAAAAAGGTTTGCATAGGATATTTATTCAATACAATTTATAAAAACATTACCATAAAAACATTTAATTAAAAATACATAATATTGGGCAAATAATGATCATAAAAACATTTCATTACGAATACATAATATTGGGAAAACAGTTGTCGACGCAGTGTTTCGGTGAGTACGTGAAATAAACACCTTCTTCAGGACAGTTTTCTAAATAGCAAAAACATATAATTAATAAAACATATTGACTTCACGATTCTGTTTAACAATCATAATTTCTTTTTAAATCTCACAATATGACATTTAATGTCTCCTATATAACCACCAACACAAAAATCTATTAAACAAACAACAAACAATACTAGGTCGTTATTCACACCTGGACAATGATGAACCTCATTTACTACAGGGAAAGAACAGTTGCAACATCCTCGCCTTGGTACACAAGCCAAACAATACAGTGCTGTTTTGACATATACACAATAACAATCATAAATTAATTACTGCATTCAAAGAAAAGGTAACAACCTACCTAACCACAATGGAGACGATGTTAGTGTTTAATTAAACTAACACAACTGATGATTAAAATCATTCCGAATTTAAAATCTTGGAAAGGGAGGAAAATGATGTTCTCCTCTTCGGTCGAGAGCCTTTACATGAAAAAGGAAGTGAGAGATTCATTTTTAGAAAGCTTCTTACTCTACTATATCATACTAATTTGATATTAAAAGCTAAAATGATTTTAATCATCAGTTGTGTTAGTTTAATTAAACACTAACATCGTCTCCATTGTGGTTAGGTAGGTTGTTACCTTTTCTTTGAATGCAGTAATTAATTTATGATTGTTATTGTGTATATGTCAAAACAGCACTGTATTGTTTGGCTTGTGTACCAAGGCGAGGGATGTTGCAACTGTTCTTTCCCTGTAGTAAATGAGGTTCATCATTGTCCAGGTGTGAATAACGACCTAGTATTGTTTGTTGTTTGTTTAATAGATTTTTGTGTTGGTGGTTATATAGGAGACATTAAATATCATATTGTGAGATTTAAAAAGAAATTATGATTGTTAAACAGAATCGTGAAGTCAATATGTTTTATTAATTATATGTTTTTTGCTATTTAGAAAACTGTCCTGAAGAAGGTGTTTATTTCACGTACTCACCGAAACGCTGCGTCGACAACTGTTTTCCCAATATTATGTATTCGTAATGAAATGTTTTTATGATCATTATTTGCCCAATATTATGTATTTTTAATGAAATGTTTTTATGGTAATGTTTTTATAAATTGTATTGAATAAATATCCTATGCAAACCTTTTTTTGTTTTTTATGATATATTTTGACTCCATGATATGGTACAATTGTAATGCCTTCCTAATTTGTTATCTTTATAACCACTAGCATTAGTCAAGATCGTTATTACTTGTGATTGATTCTTCACTGTTGTTAGGGACCTACTTGTTTTATAGAATATAGCTTGCCCCCTGTCATTTTTTGATAGAATTTTGTCGACTCTTTTGGGTGTGCTAGGGATATCTTGCAAGAAGACCTCGGGGTTCAAGCGATGTGGCGCCTGTCACCACGCCATGTCGGTCACGGACCCCCACTTAGTGTGTCTCTGGTGCCTGGACCGCGACCACGACACGAAGTGTGCTCGGATTGCCGGGGCATGGCTCCGAAGGCTTTGAGGGAGCGGAAAGCTGCTCGCAGCCCGGCGTCCGGCACCACGGAGGTCGCCTCGCCTATCTCGCTCTTGATCGTCTCGGTCGAGTGGAAGGGCTGAGCACCGCTCCGGTGGATCGAAGTCCTCTTCATCAAAGTCGTCGAAGTCAGTTAAGAGGTACCATAAAAACCACATGAAGTCGAAGCGGCTCCATGCCGTTCAACCTGCCCTATTCTGAAGTGTTAGGAATGGATGAGGAGGATTGGGAGGGGGAGCAGGACCCCTTAGTAATCCCGCAACCTCAAGACATGGATTTGTATGAGGAATTGGGTGATGCCAGTGGCATGAACACCTCCCCAGATTCTGGCATGCTGTCTCTCCCTAACCTGGCTATGGAGGAGGGGGGCATCATTCGCTATGGTGGTGCATAAGGCTGTGGAGGTCTTGGACCTGCAGCTCCCTACGGTGGTAGTCAAGACTAACGTCTGGACAGAGTTCCTGCAGCCTGGTGTCTCCAGCTCAGAACCCTAGCTGCCTTTCAATGAGGCCTTGACGGATGTTCTTCTGGGTACCTGATCCAAGCCCAGCACAGGGGCTCCTGTGAATAAAACAATTGCCCGCCACTATCGCCCTGGATGAGGCGACCCAGTTTTCCTCACCGCCCCCTACAAAGCTTGGTGGTTCAAGCTTCCACTTTCCGTGGTGCGTTCCCTTCCGCACCCCTGGATAGGGAATCCAAGAGACTGGAAAGGTTTGGGAAGAAAATGTTCTCTTCCACCAGCCTAGCATTGCGGTCGGTGAACACCGCATGCCTTATGGGCCGTTATTCCCATTCGATATGAGACACGGTTGCGCAGGTGCTGCCCAGAGTTTAGGAGGAGGACCGGATTCTACTCTCCCAAGCCATTTCAGACAGGAGAGATGCAGCGAAGTTCACCATCCGATGTGGCTTGGACACAACAGACTCGCTGGGCAGAGTGATTTTCACGACGGTGGCCGTACATCGCCATGCCTGGTTGAGGACGTCTGGCTTTTCCAGGGATGCCCAGGCTAATCTCATGGCTCTCGCCTCTTTGATGGCTCTCGCCTCTTTGTAGACAAAGCAGATGCAGCACTTGAGTGTTTTAAGGACTCACAGGCTAAGGCCAAGTCCTTGGGCCTCACTACACCATCCCAACCTGTGTCTGCTTTTCCCTCCTTTTGTGGCTACGGAAGGGGCTACCAACAGCGCTAACCTTAATTTGGCCAGAGGGCCCCGCAAGTTCAGCAACCTCTGCCCTGGACGTAGTTCACCCCGACCCCAGGGTCGGAAGGCCAGAAGTCAAGCCAAACCCTCCTAGTCTGATCCCCCAAGATCATTCATGACCAGTTGGTGGCAGAATATGCCTTCATCTCCACCACTGGCGAGACATCACCTCGGACAGGTGGGTTTTGCACATAGTCTGAAGGGGCTACTCCCGCCCCTTCGAGACTACCGCTCCATCCATGCCTCCAGTGTACAATCGGCTGACGGAGGATCACCTTGCCTTACTCCTTGAGAAAGTCAAAACTCTCTTGGCCAAGGGAGCTATAAAGAGGGTTTCCAGGCCAGAAATAGGCTGTGGTTATTATTCCTGCTATTTTCTGGTCCCAAAGAAGGATGGAGGCCTTCGTTCTATCCTCGACCTCAGAGCCCTAAATTACTTCCTCAAAAGGGAGAAGTTCAAGATGCTCACCCTAGCTCAGGTCCTGTCTGCCCTGGACCCGGGAGACTGGATGGTAGCGCTGGACTTGCAGGATGCCTATTTTCATATCCCCGTTCTACCTGCCCATCGTCGCTACCTGCGGTTTACAGTGGGCCACAAGCAGTTTCAGTTTGCCATGCTCTCCTTCGGCCTCACCAGTGCCCCTCGGGTGTTTACAAAGGTGATGGCGGTGGTCGCAGCCCATCTGTGGAGATCAGGGGTTCCAGTCTTCCCCTATCTCAACAACTGGTTGTTGAAGGCAGGTTCATCCCAAGCAGTCGTCTACCACCTCCAGACTACAGCGAACCACCTGCATTCGCTGGGGTTCCCTATCAACGTGCCGAAGTAACACCTGACTCCCTCTCGACGCTCCTTTTTATTGGGCGGTTCTGGATATGGTGCATTTTTGGGCCAATCCTCCAGTCCGCGAGTCCAGGATATTTAGGCTATGATACCGATGTTTCAGTCTTTATCCTGGATTTTGGTGAGAATGACTTTGAGGCTGTTGGGCCTCATGGCCTCCTGCATCCTGCTGGTGGACCATGCAAGGTGGCGCATGCGGACTCTGCAGTGGGACCTGAAGTTCCAATGGGCACGGCATCGAGGAAATCTCACCGACCTGGTTCAGATATCAGAGGACACTGCGAAAGACCTGCAGTGGTGGCTGACAAACCGCAATTGGGTCAGAGGCAGACCCCTCTCCCTTCCCCACCCAGAACTCGCAGTAGTGACGGGTGCGTCTATTCTGGGATGGGGAGGCTATCTGGGGGAGGTGGAGATCAGAGGACTCTGGTCTCTGGCGGAAGCCAAGCTCCATATCAACCTATTGGAGCTTCGTGCAATCCGATTGGCACTAATAGCCTTTTTACCAACCATCAACGGAAGGCTAGCTCAGGTGTTCACGGACAACACTACCGCCATGTGGTACTGCAACAAACAGGGCGGAGTGGGGTTGTGGACTCTCTTTCAAGAGGCCCTGCACCTCTGGACTTGGCTGGAACAACAGGGAATTTCCCTGGTGGTTCAACATCTGGCCAGTTCTCTGAACGCCAGAGCAAATGAACTCAGCAGAAGATGCCCTGAGGATCACCAGTGGCGTCTCCATCCGGAGGTGGCACAAGGTCTCTTTCAGAGGTGAGAAGAGCCTTGGTTAGATCTGTTCGCCTCTGAAGAGAATGCGCAATGTCAGCCGTTTTGCGCGTTAGAGTTTCCAAGGGGGCTCTCGCTCAACGAAGCTTTTCATCGCGAGTGAAGCTCAGGCCTCCAGTCCGCCTTTCCGCCCATACCACTTGTTGTAAAGGAAGAAGCCAAGGCACTTCAAGCAGGTAAGTAACGTTGTCTTTATTTAGAGAGCCATCAGCGTAACGGACACTTCACAGCTGACCAGGGAGTAACTGACAAGTCAAGAATGTTCACTTGAGAAAGAGCTCAGGAACGCTCATACAAGGTTCTAGAGGGGCAGGGGAACAAGGAGCATAGAACAAGGGCTAATAACACATGTACAACACCACTCCTGCCCAGAGTGCTCAAGAAGATCAGGACCGACCGGGCACAAGTCATTCTTGTGGCTAAGGATTGGGCACAGAGAGTTTGGTATCCCGAACATCTGGCTAAGAGCATCGATCCTCCGATCAGGCTGCCCCTTCGGGAGCGTCTTCTGTCGCAGCAGCAGGAGAAGGTCCTCCGCCCAAACCTGTCCACTCTCCCTCCTCCTTGCGTGGAGATTGAGCAGCGACATTTGACAGATTTTGACTTTCCTCCCGAAGTCTGAGAAGTTATTTTGGCAGCCAGGCATCCCTTCACAAAATTGGTATAACCCTGCTGATGGAACAAATTTTATAAATATTGCACAGAACAGTCTATTGACCCCTTATCTGCTTCTCTGGCAGATATTCTCCTGTTTTAACCTTCCCTTGGCCCAGCAGGGCTCTGCTTTGGGCACTTTGGGCTACCTTTTGGCCCTCTCTGCTTTTCTTCGGCTACCAGATCAGCCTTCACTTTTTAAGTTCCTTCTGGTGCAGAGGTTTTTGAAGGGGTTAAACCACTTGTTTCACCCCTCTCCTTTTCTTATGCCACAATGGGACCTTAATTTGGTCCTTACCTTCTTGATGTGCACACCATTTGAGCCTCTGCACAACTGGCTTCTATGTTTACTCACTATCAAAACAGCCTTTTGGTGGCAATTACCTCTGCCAGGAGGGTGAGCGAACTGCAGGCACTGTCATCACAGCCTCCTTACCTGACAGTCTTTCCGGACAAAGTGGTGCTAAGAACTTGGGCTTCTTTTTTGCCCAAGGTTATAACTCCCTTCTATCCGTTACTCTACCCACTTTCTATGCACCTCCGCACCCTTCCAAAGAAGAGGAGCATCTCTACCATCTGGACCCAAAAAGAGCATTATCTTTCTACCTTGATCGCACTAAAGAGTTCCCAGTAGATAACACATTTTTTATAGGTATGTGGGAGCAAAGAAGGGGTGTACTGTCCAAAAGAGGACCATATCACGCTGGGTTAGCCTCTGTATCAAAATATGTTATGCCTTAGCAAAGAAACAGCCTCCTGAAGGACTTAAGGCTCATTCCACCAGGGCGAGGGCATCCACCACCCTATTGCTGATATCTGCCAAGCAGCCATGTGGGCATCTCTGCACACGTTCGCCAGACACTATTGCTGATATCTGCCAAGCAGCCAAGGTGGCATCTCTGCACACGTTCGCCAAACACTATTGCCTGGATTCTCAGGTTTGCAGGGATGGCCTGTTTGGCCGCTCTGTCCTGCAGGGTTTCCTGGTTTAAAGCTTTTCCGCAGTCCCTCCTCCGGGGAAGGTATTGCTTGGGTATCTTTTCAAAGGTAAGGAATCTGTGGCTAGATGTCCTATCAGATGGACTTACCTTTGTTAACGCCTTATCTGGTAGAGACATGATCTAGCTGCCGGTTCCTTACAACCCACCCATCCTCCCGCACTGTGGAATTGTTTTTAGTGTCAGGGCTGGTCCACTACAGGGCCTTAGCTTCTTTTTTAACACACCATGGTCAGTCACTTAATGGCTTCGCGCTTGCGGCGTGGAAAGACGTGAAAAGTACTGACGTCAGTGCGCCAGAGTGGTGGTTATATTGACGGCGCGGACATCACGACGTCACGCGGAGTCGACTGACGCCACCTACCTACAAATCTTCTGGATCCAGCCTGACGCCTAGAATTTCAAAGGTAAGGAGTCTGCAGCTAGATCATGTCTCTTCCAGATAAGGCATTACTGAAGGTAAGTAACTTGTCCTTCTCTGGCACTCCGTTTCTCAACTTTGGAATGATGACTAGTTGAGTGAGCACATGGGAATATGAGCCTGGTGGACAGATCAAGCTGGGTCTGGTTAATGAAGTTGAATAGAAACCAACAGCAAAACAATTACAAAGCAAGCTTGTAGGAACTTATCTTGCATAGCCTATTAGAGTTTCAATAGCTTGGTGTTTCCTAGTTTTTCAGCTCCATCAAGACTCTGTGATGCAAAACCTATGTTCAAATTCTACCATCTCATGAATCATGGTTATAGTAGGACAATACATTCCTGTGCCTGAACTTCAATGTGGCAGGTACATTTCTATGAATATTAATTTCCTCCAAATAATTGCTTTTTAAAATAAAGTACTCTAAATCTATGCATATTGTACAAGCTGGGGACATCAGATTTCTTCATTTCTGAACACAAGTAGGTAAGGCGATCCTTTCAAACAGCTGCTGATACTACTATTTTCAAATCTTAGTTTTATTCTTCAAATGTAATATCTCAGAAATTATGCAAAGATGTTGCTACAGAGAGTTTGCATTTATTTCCCTGTAATAGTGAATACATTAATTGGTTATAAATGTGTTTCTTTTATTATTAATTTCACTAACAGGGAATTTATATGGACTTGCGACACTGGAAGGTGGCTTCAGGCCGCATTCTAGAGGTGGCCAGGAAAACTAAGGGAAAAAAGAGGCTTAACATAGGGAGTATGAGATAATTGAATCAGGGAGCTTAATAAGGTGATGGCATCTGATGGTTATACCTTATTGAACAAGTAAGATTCTATTCACAAAGCCTTTTCTGTGAGTAGGCTTGTCTTATGCCAGACTTAAGTGTGATTTATGCATGAATTTCTAGGAGTAAAACAGGTTTTCTCACAGTTTCTTATAGTAAGCCTGCCCTACTCCTGAGGTTACTCAAGTATTCAGTCAACAGCTCTCAATGCAGCAGATGCTCATTTATAATATTTCCTGACTGCACAAGGTGAGTCTAACAACTTTGTAAACTGTTTCAAGTGGTAAAGCAGAAGTTGAAGGTATTTAACTTGAAGTACATGATAATGCGCCATGCTGAATACAAAGCCATCCAGAATGACAAATCCCATTTCTGTACAGATCCTTACGGTGTCTGGCAACTGCTTCAAATGTGAGATAAAAGGCTGGCCGGAGCGAATGTCTCCAGGACACAAACTATAATCAGAAAGACGACTGCATGCATTGCATCTGAGGTGACAATGTGGTGTAGTCCAGGACAGCAGTAGTGTAGAATTGTGGCCCAGGATGATGGCACACTACATGCTGAGACAGCCTTACCAAAGGTGAGCACTGTGGAGACTTCACAGACTGTGGAAATCACAGACTGCACTACGGCAGGTGGTGAAAATACATCATCACTACCAAACAGGGATGTAGGTGTGCCAAAAATGAGGTGTAAAATTTGTGAGTACTGGTCATTGATTCCCTTCATTTTTATGATGGTGAATTCTGCAATTCAAAAATTAGAGTGGGGGACTTGACTGTGAAGCGGAACTGAACATCTTTTTTGGGGGGGGTTTAATACCTAGAAGAGATAAAGGGGATGCGGTTGATCCTAAATATTTTAGCTTAGCTATTGTATAGGATCCTCCACAGGTCGTATGGAGCTTTTTCAACTGAAAGCTTATGAGAGGAATTAGCATTAGCAACACATTTCAATTTCAGTGAAACCAATGTGGTACCACAAAAACAACAGAGTGGATGGTGTCCAAAACCATGAAGATTTATTAGCAAAGTTTAGAAAAGTTACAAAGCAATCATTTAGTAAGTCAATTTATCCAAAAAGCATCTATATCAAAAAAATTATGCAATCTGGATTTGTATATTATGAAGAAAAAGATGCAAAATATGACAGCATGAAGAGCACAGAATAAGAAATAAATTGGTTCCATGTTCCCTATTCTTAAATAAACCATCAAAAGTGACAAGGGAAAGTCCAAAGAGGAAGGAAGCATCAGAATAACCAAATTACTGTTCAGGGGAAAGCCATGCATGGCCAAGCATGAAGCTCAACACCCTGGGCAAGGGAAATCAGAAGAGTGCAGGGAAGGTCTTCTCTCAGCGAAGTCAGGACAGGATCTGCTAACCTATGGAACACACAATTAATATGCAATGGAAGGTTCTGGAAGCTTCGTCCCACCGACACCCTCTGGATCATCCAATCAAAAGACAATGTCCTCTGGGAGCAAGTAGACTTCTCAGGTTTCCAGTGTACCACAGGGACTGGGAGTCTGTACCTGCTGTTCTCCACCCAGCTGTACAAGACAGCTCAAGTTGTAGTCTGGAGTAAACTAAGTGCGCATGTCGGTTTGGCCGTCCTAAGAAAGACGGTCAAACCGACAGGTGCACTTGCAGTGCCCATCACTCCTCCCCCATGCGTGCTGCCGAGCCTGCTGGCATCAGGATGGTCCCGCCCCCAATACTCCACTCCAGCTCTGGCTCCGTGATGAAAAATAAAATGATAATAACATTGTTATATTATCATTTTATTTTTCATGTTTTCATCTGCTGGCTCCAGCAGTGGGGTGACATAACGGAGGACCTGCCCCTGAAACCACATTCTCTCCAAAATAGGCATTTAAGAAATAATCAGTTTTTAACCTGATAAGTGGATGTGAGATGTCAGGCCACATAACCCCCTGTCTTACCTGCAGTCTCCCATGCCATCCTCTCTGTGAGCCACACCAATGCCAGGCACCCTATCAAAAGATAAAGGAAAGGTTAAAACTTTGGGGCTGGCACCAACAAGAACACTAAAGGAGTGTTGTTTCTTTAAGAAGGGAGGTCGAGCTGAGGCACGGAAGAACCAATTGGAGAGACCCACGGGACAAAAAGGAGGCTACAGGACTGGAAAGGGAGTTGAAGAGGACGGAAGAAGGAACAGGATGCAGAGAGAGTGGACCGGGAATCATAGGAGAAGACTCCAGCTTGGATGCGGTGGAGCGAGGAAGGAGCTCGGCAGAGCAGAACACGGCAGAAGGAGGCTGTCCTCTAGGAGAAGACCGGGGACGGAAAGTCGGCGATCAAGACGCCCTGGAGCTTGAGGAGGAGGAGGAGAATCCCAAGACTGGTGGTCTGCCTCAGATGATGCTGGAAAGCCGCTGCAACCCAGGAGAGTTGCGGCATAGTGGGTGAGTCCCGGGGGCACCAGAGTTCAGGGATTGTTTCATAGGAACTGAGGGGGTGTCATGGTATTTATTTCACGTGTGTTATTGTCGTCTGCACTATCACTCTCAGAAGTCACCGAGTGTGTTTTAGCGATACTGAGAGTGGACCCATCAAGACCAGTCCCAGGTATAAGGCCTGGATTGTTCTCCCATTTTTAAAGTGCGAGTACCTACAGGAAAAATGAGACCATTAGTGCATTACCCCAGAAACGGGCCTACTAAAACAGTTCCACTGACCATAATTGGAGGAGTGTATTCTTTGGAGGAGGAAGAGAGTTTATCCGTCCTTCCTCCTATTTTCTTTTAATTTTTCTTGCACATTCCTTTTCAGTTTCATGCACAATTGGGTGTGTTGACAGGTCGTCATTACCACTACCATAAAAATATCCCTACTGGTATCTCTTTTGTCATAGATTCCAGGTCCATCCCCTCACCTGGAACACCTGCGAAGGAGAAAGACAAGAATGTTAATTCCAACCATCCCATGGAAAAGAAATATCTCATCATTTGTTTCCTATATAACAAGATTGAAATAAAAGACATCATTGCTAAGCAAACCCAGCCTCCTCGTCTATACATCCGCCCTAGCCTCTTACAGTGTATTGAACATGTTCTAGGAGGCATTTCCCGGCCTCGCCCTCTCACTTTTACCTTCTTCGCTTGCCCATATGTCATAAAATAAATAGCCTCTGGGTTGGAGCCACTGCAGCCCTGTGCACTGAACACCAGAAAAGCAAGGGAAGAATAAAGAGTGCTTCGGTTGTAAACTGGCCCCACACTGTCTCACACCAAGAGCTATTTAAAGCAATTTAAAGGTGCTCTTCCTCAACACAGTAATTTATTTTGGTATCTGCAGCATGGCGCAGGAGTTGGGTCAAAAGTATTTGCATGCGGCAGCCCCTGAAAGGGCAAAGAGATTTTTGTGGGGAATTAGAAGAACTAGTGTGGGAGATAAGATGGAATGAGAACTGCAATACACAAGGGCTAATGCTTACTCCAAGTGGAGCGCCATGGACAGCCTCGTGCTGCAGTGACTGAGACTGTCTTTCATAGCCTGCACGTAACCTTCCCCCAAGTCACAAGCAAAACAGAGCAGGAACAGATACATTGGTGGGAACTCACTGCATGAAGGAATAAAAAAAGACAGCTGCATTATACTCTATTGACTTGGTAAGTAAAAGTTTTCTTCATCTGCATCATCCCGGACTTCTTCTCAGCCCCTTGCAACATTAACTTGTGACCTGTGGTGAAATTTAGGTGGGATCTCAATGTTCACATCCAGTCCAGTTCCACCCACAACTCCCACCTCGACTCCATAGCCATGCCCTGCCCCCCCCTGTTGTTGTCGGTAATGGCGATCTGACAACTCCGCCCTGGGCCACAGTAATCAAAGCCCCAGGGCAGACAGCAGTAGCTCCACTAAATCCGTCCACACCCACCACTCTGACGTCACTCTGCTCATCTGTGCCTAAAGGGCGAATGAACACCTCGCCCACACATGCGCAGCTTCTCACGCTTTCCCTAAAAAATAATCCTGAGCTTGATTGATATAGAAAACCAGAGCTGTTTGTGTTTCCCTACTCCTCTCCATAATTGGGTGGGGGTACTCGCCCCTCACGCCCATGCTCACCATCCGCCCCATACTGTGGAGACATTTTGGAACTGCAAATGTCAACCTGGATATTAAAGACACCTAGGACAAGAACTTGGCAGGTTTAAATAGAGGAGAAGGTAACATAGTCAAAATGCATTGTTGAAAATTGTACATAATTACCTGGAGGAAGGTAGACTGTAGCCTGCTGTTAGTCAAATTGGGAAGCCAGAGTTACCAAAGCAATGGTAATAGATTAAAACCTGTTTTAGGATTAGATGAATAGACTAACTGGAAATGATCCTTGAAAATAATGACAGCCCACCACATCCCTGTTTTATCCGTCACCCTGACGGGCAGAGTTTTGTTCTGGCAGGAACTGATGGTGTTTAATAGCTATGTTTCTGTGATAGATAAGTCATGGATAGAGCCATCAGTGATGATATTCCATGAATGTGGGCATGGTATGCAGCATATCTATCAGTGATCAGCGCACACCAAAAATAAATGGTCATATGTAGTGAATCTCGCATGAGGAGGCTTTCAAGATACTTGTCAGTAATAAGTAGTACCCAAAAATTAGGCCTGGACTGGTGAATGCTAGCAAACTGAGTTATGCAGCTTCCCACAAATGGATCATATATAAATGGGTAGCTACAGAATGCCCCCATCCACAACTCTCTTCAAGACAAAAATATTAAACTTGCTCTCACAATGCATAGTGGTATGGGATAAATTCTGACTGGGTAGCATAGCCAAGCAACCAGCAAAACCTGACCTGAACTGTCTCAAAACATGTTCCGCGCCTGTGTGGGCTTTGAGTAGGAAATCATGTGAGAAGATACTGCAGCTTGCTATGGCTTTTGAGGGCTACTTGGAATTGTGCTTCCAAGTCCTCTGTTGTTAATGCCACCGCACAACAGGATATCAGATGAGAGAGTGGTTACAGATGCACTGGAAGATATGGAAGCAAAACAGAATAATAGTAAAAGTCAGACTGTGCAAGAGGAAATGTAGGAAAATGTGTGGCTTGAGTACAGTGTGCAAAAAGAAAACCACTGAACAGACTTATCATTACCTTTGATCTTAGCCAAATTCCTATATCTAATCAAACATTGTTGCTAACCTTCTCTGGCTATGACAGCACTAATTATATTTTAAACCTGATCATAACATCAAGCAAATACTTTACTCTGAATCTAATGTAAAAGAAATGAGGGCCCATAAACCTAACTGTGATGCTAATCCTTAGCCTAAATCTTACCTAACTTTGGCCATAACCTGGACATTTATCCTAAATCAAACTCAACCGTATTAGTAACCATAACCATGTAGAAATTTCTAAGATAACAACTCTAAATCTTTCTCTAACCCTACTCTTGATTCTTGCACTTACGCTGAACATATCCAAATTCAACGATTGACCGTAGCCCTAATTTGGACCCAGTGCCCTGATTTTCATCTTGACTCTATGCTTTATGTTAGTTTGCTAATTTTAATGAGATGTTTTCACTAAGATTTTGGTTTTTTCAGTGAAATGTATTTTTCAGTACAATTTTCTCTGTGAAATGAGTTTTTGGTGAAAAACTGGGATGCATTGAAAGGATACCAATCTTGTTGAGTCTCATCTGCAAGGGACAGTTTTAAAGTGAGTTAATTGTTTAAGGAATGTTTTAAGAAGGGTACGGATTTAAAAAAGTAACTAAGGTTAGAGAAATGTGTCTATATATTTTACTTATGGAGTTGTGTTCATTTGTGTTACATGAAAAGTGAGGACAATTATAGGCTGGAACTAGGAGAATTAATTTATATGAACGGGATCGAAGTATGAGGAATCATGACGAACATAGAAGCAACCCACAACGGAAACACCTCAGTGTTGGCTGCTCTCCCTTTGAACAACCGGAAGGGCGCAACTCCTCTGGAGGAGTGAGGGGTGAATCTGTACTCACGTACCTTTTTCTTTACAGCTTCTTCCCCTTCATTACCTGAGACCATAGTCAATTGCATCGCTTCCTTGAGCACTTTTACAAATCTCTCCACCACTCCATTTCATTCGGGATTATACAAAGCTGCCCTCTTATGTTTGATACCTCTCTCTCTCAAAAAATCTTCAACTACTAGAGAAGTAAATTGAACCTCGTTGTCAGACAACATTGAGGTGGGAAACCCTTCCCTATCAAACAGGTCCTCCAGAAAATTAATTACTGCACCAGATTCAACTGAGTTGACAAACTTTACCTCTGGCCATCTAGAGAACATGTTGAGACAGACTAAAACATGAGGATCTTGTGACCTCAACTTAACTGGATCTAAGATGTCCACCGCTATGTCCACCCACGGACTACTTGCTTGCTCTCTGATCACCATGGGCTGTCTCCTACATTTGAGGATTTTGTCACTACATGCACACTGAGAGCAATCTCGCACAACCCTCTCTATGTGCACATCCATGCCTGGCCACCAGTAGGCCTCTCTGATCCTTTCTTTCGTCTTTGCAATGCCCATATGACTTGCGTGAGCATTGGTCACAAGTTTATCTCTCAAACATCCAGGGACCACCAACCTGCTACCACGCTTAAGTAATCCATTTAACACAGCCAACTCATCCTTTACGTGCCAAAAACCTTTGAGCTGCTCCACGCAATCTCGCTTCTCACCCCAACCTTCTCGTACTCTAACCATTACTTGTTGTAAAGTCAGATTGGCATCTAGGCTTTCTCTCCACGAAGCTTCTGAAACTAAACCTTCACTAACAACACAAACTCCTCATCAATCTCCTCACCTGCAATGTAATCACAATCTTCCAGGCAATCGGAACCATCCGAATTTCCACACAGCCTAGAAAGACAATCTGCCAAAATGTTCTTCGAGCCAGGCAAATAGGAAACATCAAACTCAAATTCCTGCAAGGCTACCACCCATTTCCTTACTCTATGCGAAACAAAGTCTACCCCTTTCTTTCCAAATACTTCTTTTAATGGTTTGTGATCAGAAATAACATCAAAACGCTTGCCCCACAAGACTTTTTTAAGTTTGTGTATTGCACAGTAAACACCCAGTGCCTCTTTTTCAACCACAGTGTAGTTGCATTCCGCTCCCCTCAACAGTCTGGAAATAAACAAAATACTTTTTTTCCAATTCTTCTCCATTTTGTAATAAAACCGCACCTAACCCCTTATAACTTGCATCAGTCATGATATACGAGATCTTGAAGGTATCAAAACTTGCTAAACTGGGAGCCATATTCAAGTGTTTTTTGATCACATCAAACCCATCACTACATGCCTGTCCCCATACAAACTCCTGTCCCTTTTTAATAGCTCTCTCATGCACTCAGTCTTCTGTGCAAAGTTTGGAACAAGCTTATTGTAAAATTCTGCCATTCCCAAGAATTTCACCAACTCATCCTTGTTTTTGGGATAGATGAGATTAGAAATGGCGTCTACTAATGAAGGCTTGGGTTTAATTCCTGACCCAGAGATTAGATGCCCCAAATATTCAATCTCACCAACATCAAATTTGCACTTATCTACTCTCAGAGTAAAACCAGAAACCAGCAATTTTTCTAACACCGCTGCCAATCTCTCATCATGTTCTTCACATCCACCCCATAGACCAAGACATCATCTTGATAAATCTTGATGCCATCTATACCCTTCAGAACATTCTCCATCGCCCTCTGAAAGACAGAGGCTGCAGAAATGAGTCCAAATGGCATCCTGAGAAACTTGAAGGTCCCAAATGGTGTAATGAAGGTAGTGAGTTCTTGAGAAGATGGATGAAGTTTGACCTGATGGTAAGCCGAAGAGAGGTCCAACGTGAGAAATGTTTTGCACCACCCAGAGGAGATAACATCTCTGAAATGTTAGGAAGAGGATAGTGATCCACAACTGCATCCATGTTCAGCTCCCTCAAGTTGATACACAATCTGGCCTCCCCATTGGCTTTCTGAGCCATGACCACTGGAGAGATCCATTCAGTGGCTTCGACTTCTTGAATAACTCTATTTTTCAACAGTTTGTCCAGTTCCGCTCTCATGCTATCCTTAACCAACAATGGGACATACCTAACCTTCGCTACTCTGGGAGCAGCTCTTAACCTTAATTTTATTTGATGGACATAGTTCTTGAGCCAGCCCAACCTTTTCTCAAACACCTTTGGAAATTTCTTGACCCAAGTTTCACCCCCCCACACACAGTCTTAACAACAGGTAAATCTTTTAGACACAAGGAGGGAGATTCATTGGGAGCCAAGTATACATATAAATCACGCTGGTGAAACCAACTAATGAGAGAGTCACCTTTCATCAAGATATATATCTTTCCCGGAATGATCCTTCCCTTGAAATCAATGGTGCAACAGAAATAACCCAAAATGTCGATGATTTCACCCCCATATCCTCTTGGTTTGATGTCAGGCTTGACTAACTCCACCTTACCTGACAGATGTCGATCATAGAACTCTTTGGGAATGAGCGTAATCTTAGCTCCAGAGTCACACAGCATATTTACTGACTGGTCGTTGATTAACACACGTTCGAAGGGTCCTTCATTAACCGACTCTTTGATTTGAAGAATTACAAAATCCTGACTAGACTGATCATAAATGTCCATCTCTATAACCTTCTTTTGCTCTTTGCTTGATCTGCAACACCTTGAGTAATGCCACTTTTTTTTACAAGGAGAGCACACAACTTTCCACACCGGGCAGTCCTTAAAGTTGGCCATATGACCAGAATTCCCACACCTGAAGTATTTACTTTGAAAGGTTTTGAGATTTGAGTTAAAGTTGGACGTCTTAGTTAGAATAGAGACTATGTCAGATTTATCTTTGTGTGGCTTATCAGAGGATCCGACACAAACCTCTTTGACCACCTCACGTCACTCTTAGAGACTTGGCTTTCCTTGTGAATAGTGTCCACACATAGCTTTTGAGTGCTCATGCATTTTCAAGATGGTAATTACTTCTTGCAGTGTAGGATTGTCTTTTTGCCACAAACTATCGTTAGCTTTATCAATGGTGCAACCTAGCATTAATTGATCCCTCAGCCTTTCCTCTATACTTGCTCCAAAAGAGCAAGTGGATGCTAATTTGCGTAACATCATGATGTACTGCTCCAACGACTCCTCTTGCCTTTGCATTCTCTTCCCAAAGTGATAACGTTCCAACACCATGCTCACTTTCGGAAGATAATGCTAATCCATCTTTCTAATACATATCTCGTACTCATTCAATGACGAAGACTCACTGTCAGGAAGATCTGGGAGATGTTCGAACACCTGCTGCCCCTCGAAACCTAAGCAATGCATAAATAATGATGACTTCCTTTCAGCACTCAAGGAAGTGCCATTTACTCTGGCATAGTTAGTGAACACTTTCTTCCACTTTAGCCAAGGTTTAGTGGGATCCCCCGGAGAGGATAAAAAAACAGAGGAGCAGTGAAGTTTTACATACTACAGACCAAAGGTATCCTTCACAACAACCCTTAAAGCTCTAATACATTCACTTCAGGTCTTGTAACTGTGTATCAACGGATATTAGAACATAGAGCTGAACAAATCATGCATATGCAATAACTTGAAAGAGAAACAAAATGTTTCCTCATAAAATATTACAAATGCTATAGTTAGTCCGCTTACAGAACATGCGTAGCTGTGAGAAACAGTGAAACACCTCTTTCTCCGAAATAACCTGATGCGATGAGAACACGAGAAATGTGAAAGCAAGCTGTGTGGATCAGCGTGAGAAAATCCACAAAAAGAAAATAGAAGCACCCCCATACAAAGATTGTAAATTTATGAAATGTCCGAGGTGGTAATATCGCATATAACGTACTTGCGTGATAATGAAATCCGATCTGCTACTGAGCTGTGCAGATCAGCGAAATCGGCGAGAAGAATGGAAAAATGAAGTGCGGACCACAACAAAATGGCCGCGACGTGCGTAGTCTGAGGCTCGCCGTGCGTCGTGACGTGGTAACTGCAGGGTCAGGCAAGATCAGGCGGTCATGTATAGAACAAGTGCCAGAGCTTACCCAAAATGGTGGAATCCAACGCAAAGCTTTGAGTGAGCAGCATGAGCAGCACGAGCTTGCGGCGTGCAGGGTCAGTCGAGGCCAGGCGAGCGAAACGCGTTCAGTTAAAATGGCAGAACCCCGGAATCAGGCAATGTCAGGCAAGAAGTACGCACTCCTTCAAAATGGCGGGACCCCAGAGTCAGGCAAGGCCAGGCAAGAAATGCGCAGAGTCGGTAGGCACTCGACCGGCACACAAGACCCTTCACCCAACAGTGCCTGATGGTTGGGGCTCAAGCCGAAGCCCAACGCAAAGAGGTACTCCTCGTAGATCAATACTGCCTCAGGGACGACACCTCCTCAAGAACAGGACGTCTGTGCAAATGATTCACAAGTTCCGAATGATGTCCTTTGAGAAATCTGTCTCCAGGTAACAGGCTAGTAGAAGGTAGGCTTGAATTAACTTGTAGTAGGAAACTTCCTGACTTCAATTTCCCCTTGAAGTTTACTTCGAAGTGATGTACTTGCTGAGTTGAGGTCTCAGAGTCAAAGGATGATAAGAATTTTCACTCGTCGCCAAAATGAGGTGAAGTACTCACCTCAAATAAATGTAACACCACTTAAGGAAGAGGATGTCAGAGGTTTATTGAATAGTCCATCGTAAGAGACCTCAGCCTCAGATTCCCTTCTCGAACTGTCACCCTTCAAACCACAACATTCCTCACATAATCTTACATTCTAGATTACAGCATTAATCCATAGCAACAAGAGAAAGAAGGGAAACATTCTTGAGAACACCACAGCAGGATGGGCAAATATGGTGAGACAAACATAGTCAGAGAGTCATCATGCAGGCTGAATATGAAGAAACACAGTAATTAATAAGTATGTTGAAAACAGAGCATATGTGACATCATATAGGGTGGAATTTGATAACGTGCTAGAAACGCATACATTTAAGCTGTCTTTGAAAGTACGAAAAATATGGGGCACTTTTCACACATGAAGAAGTTATATGGAAGAATTCTGAGTCATAAAGGTTCCGCTAAGAGCTTGGCTTGGATGTAGAAGGTGTCAGAGTGCATGTACTTGGTACAAGGAAATAGAACTGGATGTAAAATCCAGATGAAGGACAGAGACGATGAGCAAGGAAATCTTTCTAAACATTAAGTATCATTGTATAAAATGAGGTACCTAATAGGTGTAATGTGTAATATGAAGTGCATGAACAGTGATAATAATGAACATTCCCACTAAACAAGAATGATCCAATTACCATGCTCCAGACACACTTTTCAGCTGAGGACTGTACTTGGATAAGGAAATGTTGGATGCATTAGGTTTTTGCATCTGACTAAATGATGAGGGGTAGTTCCAAAGGTTAAACTGAAAATACTTGCAGCAGATATATGAAGGACTTGCGTTGTCCTTGCGTGACACAAGTCATCACAAGGCAACGCAATTCCTTAAATGAGATTTACAAAGAAACGCAAGGGGCTATTTGCACCGCCTTGCATGACTTTGTGAAGAAATGTAACTGAATGCAGCGGCTTGCTCTGCATTGCGTTACATTTTATTGTGGTTAGAGTTCCATGGGTGGAGCATGGGCGTTCTTGTTATCCACCCATGGAATTTGATGCAATTCCCAATTGACTAAAGGCAGTAAACCTGAAATTGTGCCAAACTGTTGCACCTACCACAAAGAGGCGTAACCAGGAGAAATATCTTTATTTCACCTTGTGATTTAGTTTTTCCACGTGTGCTGCATCCTGCAGGACGAATTAAAAGAGGAATATTCTTCTTAGGATTGTTTTCATGCTGGAATGTAACCCTTCCTGCAAGAAAACAATTCTGCCTGTAGCACAGGCCTCCTTGAAGGATGGCGCAAGGGTGCCTGCATTGGCACTAGACAGCACACAGTGGCACGTGCTAGAAGAGAGCAGACGTGTGCCATATCTTAGTATTTCTGCTCTCTCCCCTTCAAGCAGCTCATCAAGTTGCCCTGCAGTGTTGCTTTGCATACAATATTAGTGAATTTGGCCCTGGAGGAAACATGAATTACATGGGAATATATGTGTTGGTACGGTGTCTCCCGGTAGGGAGGAAATATTTTTATGAATACTTATGGAATTAATGTGCCAGATGTCATTTTCTTTAGTAATTGAATGCTAATTTTACATACGTCTATGCCCAGTACATTGGCATACAGGCTGCAATTTATATAAATCCTTTGTTGGATTGGCAAGCCATGGCTCTAATGAGATCTCTGCACGAAGTGATGCATAATTATGACCTAACTGGTTTATGCTGAGGTAGATATTGCATGCATAAGGAATTTTCATTCTAGTCCTCTGCTCTTGTATGTTTGTATATGGTATTTGTAGAGGATCAATCCAGCCTAAGTTTGTTCACAGGGATCATACTTCTAGTGACAAATGGTGAGACCATAAATCTGGTTAAAGAAATAGAATATTGAGAGATGAATCTTAACACATCCCATATGAATATGTGGTTTCACTGCTCACCAGAAGGCCCAATGTGGCACACTGCTGCCCAGTATGCCCACAGTTCAGACCTGATGAATAAACATGGGCTGCTTGAGTGAACTTGCTTCATGGGCCACCTAAGGAATGGAATCATGGAGTATTTTTGCATTTTGCAAGTGAGTCATTTGGATAAGGTGTGGATATTTTCTGCATGGGAAGTGTTTGAAGTATATGAATGTGGATAATGTATAGCAATGTTGCGTTTGAACTGGGGTGGCAAAGTGAGCTAAAGAATGATGATGGATTCAACCCAGATCTGTGACTGGGGGTGAGTGTTTGAAAAGTTTCAGCACTCCGTCCATCATCTCCTTGTGTTTGCTTTGTTCGCCCTAAGTTGGCAGGGTATGCCCAGACGTGGGTCCCTTGCTCACTTTGCCACTGAATTCAAGATAGCCTGGCTGATGAGGGCTGTTGCCTGAAACCGGTCCCAGGATGCTTGTTTCCGGTCCAGGGAAGACATTGCTTGGCAGTTCGGGCTGGACTGTTCCCATGAGGCACAGGGTCAAGACTGATTTGCATATAGCTGTGTCTGAACTGGGGTGGCAAAGTGAGCTAAAGAATGATGATGGATTCAACCCAGATCTGTGACTGGGGGTGAGTGTTTGAAAAGTTTCAGCACTCCGTCCATCATCTCCTTGTGTTTGCTTTGTTCGCCCTAAGTTGGCAGGGTATGCCCAGACGTGGGTCCCTTGCTCACTTTGCCACTGAATTCAAGATAGCCTATCTGATGAGGGCTGTTAGCCCGAAACCGGTCCCAGGATGCTTGTTTCCGGTCCAGGGAAGACATGGCTTGGCAGTTCGGGCTGGACTGTTCCCATGAGGCACAGGGTCAAGACTGATTTGCATATAGCTGTGTCTGAACTGGGGTGGCAAAGTGAGCTAAAGACTGATGATGGATTCAACCCAGATCTGTGACTGGGGGTGAGTGTTTGAAAAGTTTCAGCACTCCGTCCATCATCTCCTTGTGTTTGCTTTGTTCGCCCTAAGTTGGCAGGGTATGCCCAGACGTGGGTCCCTTGCTCACTTTGCCACTGAATTCAAGATAGCCTATCTGATGAGGGCTGTTAGCCCGAAACCGGTCCCAGGATGCTTGTTTCCGGTCCAGGGAAGACATGGCTTGGCAGTTCGGGCTGGACTGTTCCCATGAGGCACAGGGTCAAGACTGATTTGCATATAGCTGTGTCTGAACTGGGGTGGCAAAGTGAGCTAAAGAATGATGATGGATTCAACCCAGATCTGTGACTGGGGGTGAGTGTTTGAAAAGTTTCAGCACTCCGTCCATCATCTCCTTGTGTTTGCTTTGTTCGCCCTAAGTTGGCAGGGTATGCCCAGACGTGGGTCCCTTGCTCACTTTGCCACTGAATTCAAGATAGCCTGGCTGATGAGGGCTGTTAGCCCGAAACCGGTCCCAGGATGCTTGTTTCCGGTCCAGGGAAGACATGGCTTGGCAGTTCGGGCTGGACTGTTCCCATGAGGCACAGGGTCAAGACTGATTTGCATATAGCTGTGTCTGAACTGGGGTGGCAAAGTGAGCTAAAGAATGATGATGGATTCAACCCAGATCTGTGACTGGGGGTGAGTGTTTGAAAAGTTTCAGCACTCCGTCCATCATCTCCTTGTGTTTGCTTTGTTCGCCCTAAGTTGGCAGGGTATGCCCAGACATGGGTCCCTTGCTCACTTTGCCACTGAATTCAAGATAGCCTGGCTGATGAGGGCTGTTAGCCCGAAACCGGTCCCAGGATTCTTGTTTCCGGTCCAGGGAAGACATGGCTTGGCAGTTCGGGCTGGACTGTTCCCATGAGGCACAGGGTCAAGACTGATTTGCATATAGCTGTGTCTGAACTGGGGTGGCAAAGTGAGCTAAAGAATGATGATGGATTCAACCCAGATCTGTGACTGGGGGTGAGTGTTTGAAAAGTTTCAGCACTCCGTCCATCATCTCCTTGTGTTTGCTTTGTTCGCCCTAAGTTGGCAGGGTATGCCCAGACGTGGGTCCCTTGCTCACTTTGCCACTGAATTCAAGATAGCCTGGCTGATGAGGGCTGTTAGCCCGAAACCGGTCCCAGGATGCTTGTTTCTGGTCCAGGGAAGACATGGCTTGGCAGTTCGGGCTGGACTGTTCCCATGAGGCACAGGGTCAAGACTGATTTGCATATAGCTGTGTCTGAACTGGGGTGGCAAAGTGAGCTAAAGAATGATGATGGATTCAACCCAGATCTGTGACTGGGGGTGAGTGTTTGAAAAGTTTCAGCACTCCGTTCATCATCTCCTTGTGTTTGCGTTTGATCAGGAGAACACTGCAGCCCCAAAAAGAGTACTGAAAAAGGGAACTCAAACGGTGCAGAGACAGAATATCGAATCAAAAATATCGACTTGCACAAATATCAAGTTGCAAATATCGTGGGTCAGAAATATCGACATACAGATTCTCTTGGTCAAGAATATCGATTTTAGGTAAGTAATATCGATGTCAAAAATATCAAAGTGTTTAATATCGTTTGTTAAAATATAGTTGTTAAAAATATTGTTTGTTTATTAATGTTATGTATTTTAGTATTTATTTTATATGTATGTGTTGTATTTTTTTGTATAATAATTATTTGTATTTGTAATACATGTGTTAAATTTTTAGTAGTTATTAATTTTTCATTTTTTTAAATTTAGCGTTTTTAGTTCCGTAGCGGGCTGTGGGTTTATAGGGGAATAGGGTGGGAAGTAATTTAATTATATTACATTTATTGATTATTTTTTATGTATTAATATTTGTTTGAGATGTTATAGTGTTAAATGTGTAAAGTAATTCATTATTAATTAATTATTTAATTGGTTGTTAATTAATTCCAATTAATTAATTGGTAATTAATTATGCTAATTGTGTAATTAATTTTAGGCGTGTGTTGTTGTGTTTATAGGTGTTAAGGGTGGGAAGTAATTTTTTAATTGATGAATTAATAATTGGCTGTTAATTAATTTTAATTAATTAATTGGTAATTAATTATGGTAATTGTGTGATTCATTTTAGGTGTGTCTTGTGGTGTTCATAGGTGTTAAGGGTGGGAAGTAATTTATTTTTAATTGATGAATTCATAATTGGATGTTATTTAATTTTAATTAATTAATTGGTAATTAATTATGGTAATTGTGTAATTAATTTTAGGTGTTTGTTTTGGTGTTTATAGGAGTAAAGGGTGGGAATTAATTTGTCTTTAATTAATTAATATATAGTTAAGTAATGTTAATTATTTGATATGTATTTTGGGTAATTCTTTAATTTTTTGTCTGTTTTTACTTTTAAAGGGGTAAAGGGTGGGTATTAAAGACATTTTAATTACTTTATTATTAGTTGTTAATAGTAATAGTTTTTAATTTATAAATAAGTTTTAATTGTGTTTTATTATTTTAGAGTTTAATTTTGGTGTGTGTTGTGGATATCATAGTATTAAAGTGTCTGTAGGCAATTAATGAGTATTAGTTTTTTTATTAATAATATTTTTTAAATTCATTATTAATTATATTAATTTAAGAAAACAATATATTAGAAATGTTGAAGTGTTTTCTTATTGGTGTGGTGTTATAGGGTAGGAAATACAATAAATACATTTATGTATTAATTAATTTATTTGTTTGTACATATTTTCTAGTTTAAAAGAATTTTATTTTATAAAAGTATTTATTATTTTATATTTTTTGTAGGTTTTCTATATGTATTCAATATTATAATATTTTAACTTTTTATATATTTAATATATTTGATATTTCATTTCTAAATATTTTTTTTTTTAATGATTTTTTATAAGTTTTAATGTTTTTTATTTTAGTTTTAACTGTTTGACTTATCCAACACTTTCCCTACTGTTGCACTCACTGGAGTGGGAATAGTAATTTTTACCCCTCCACTATCCAACATTTTCCCTACTGTTGCACTCACTGGAGTTGAAATAGTAATTTTTACCTCTCCGCTATCCAACACTTTCCCTACTGTTGCATTCACTGGAGTGGGAATAAAAATGTTTATCCCTCTGCTATCCAACAGTTATACTACTGTTGCATTCAGTGGAGTGGGAATAGTAATTTTTACCCCACCCCTACCCAACACTTTCCCTACTGTTGCACTCTTTGGAGTGGGAATAGTAATTTTTACCCCTCCGCTACCCAACACTTTCCCTACTGTTGCACTCTTTGGAGTGGAAATAGTAGTTTTAACTCTTCCGCTATCCAATACTTTCCCTACTGTTGCATTCTTTGGAGTGGGAATAGTAATTTTTTCCCCTCTGCTATCCAACACTTTCCCTACTGTTGCTCTCACTGGAGTGGGAATAGTAATTTTTACCCCTCCACTATCCAACACTTTTCCTACTGTTGCACTCACTGGAGTGGGAATAGTAATTTTTACCTCTCCGCTATTCAACACTTTCCCTACTGTTGAACTCTTTGGAGTGGGAATAGTAATTTTGACTCCACTGCTATCCAATACTTTCCCTAATGTTGCATTCTTTGGCGTGGGAATAGTAATTTTTTCCCCTCTGCTATCCAACACTTTCCCTACTGTTGCACTCATTGCAGTGGGAATAGTAATTTTTTCCCCTCCTCTATTGAACACTTTCCTTACTGTTGCATTCTTGGGAGTGGGAATAGTAATTTTTTCCCCTCCGCTATCCAACACTTTCCCTACTGTTGCTCTCACTGGAGTGGGAATAGTAATTTTTACCCCTCCGCTATCCAACACTTTCCCTACTGTTGCACTCTTTGGAGTGGGAATAGTAATTTTTACTCCTCTGCTATCCAATACTTTCCCTACTTCTGCATTCTTTGGAGTGGGAATAGTAATTAATCTCCCCTTCACTATCCAACACTTTCCCTACTGTTGCTCTTACTGGAGTGGGAATACTATTTTTACCCCTCCACTATCCAACACGTTCCCTACTGTTGCTCTCACTGGAGTGGGAATAGTAATTTTTACCCCTCCGCTATCCAACTCTAGCCCTACTGTTGCACTGTTTGAAGTGGGAATAGTAATTTTTATACCTCCGCTATCCAACATTTTCTCTACTGTTGCACTCTTTGGAGTGGGAATAGTATTTTTTACTCCTCCGCTATCTACTACTTGCCCTACTTTTGCATTCTTGGGAGTGGGAATAGTAATTCTTTCCCCTTCGCTATCCAACACTTTCCCTACTGTTGCTCTCACTGGAGTGGAAATAGTAATTTTTACCCCTCCGCTATCCAACACTTTCCCTACTGTTGCACTCACTGGAGTTGGAATAGTAAATTTAATTATTTTGCTATCCAACACTTTTCCTACTGTTGCACTGATTATATTGGGAAATTTAAGTTTAAATATTTAGTTTAATATTTTAAATTATTGTAGAATTTTTTTATATTTTAAATTATTGATATATATATATATATATTATTTTTATATAATTTTAAAGTTTTAAAATAAATTAAAGATAATTTATTAATTATTTTAAAGTAAATATATATATATATATGTATAAATTATTATGTTTGTGTGTTTTTTTATTAAGTTTATTTGTTACATTTTGTTAAAATGTATATAAAATGTAATTAATGTTGTTAAAATTAATATTAATATTTAATATATATTATTTTATTTTATATATATATTTAAATCGATATTTTTACATATATATTTTTTACATCGATATTTTTTATTCGATATTTTTGTACTTACCTATGTAGGTATGGGAGTCGATATTTTTGTATTCTATATTTTTTTTGTCGATATTTTTAACATCAATGTTTTTGTAATCGATATTCCATCAGTGAACCACTCAAACATAAGTAAAATCTTGCAGCTAAGGGGAGGAGGTGACTTAGGGGCACATTACGATGGCGGGCGGACAAAGTCCGCCCGCCACCGTAACGGTGAATGGGACCGTCCGCCAGAGGAGCGACGGCCCCGCTGTAGGCATTAGGATGCCACCGCCACGGTGGCGGTGGCATCCCGCATATATTGAATTGCGGCGGGCGGTGCTGTAAGCAGCACCCGCCACAATGCCATATATGCATGTTGTGCATTTGCATGCACAACGTGACAGGCCCCGCGCGGTGCCTGCCACCTTGTGCACGCCGCAACGGGCCCCCAACAGCCAAGACCGTATGCCTTTCCATGGCGGCGTTGCCGCCATGGAAAGGCTGCTCTCCGCCACCATCCTAATATGGATGGCGGTGTCTTGCAGACACCGCCACCATATTAGTGCCCTTTTCCGCCCGGTCCCCTGTCAGACCGGCGGAAAACCGGCGGACGGTCTTTCCATCCGCCGGGGTCCCCCCCCGCCATCATAATGTGGCGGGGGGAATTGGCATGCGGGCGGTGGAATATGGCGGGCGGATCGCCCGCTATTGTAATGACCCCCTTTGAGCCCGTATTTTCAGGTGAAGGAATACAAGATTATAGTGATCAAATGAAGGAAACAATCATCTTTATCCCAAAATCCAGATTTATTCAGGAAATAAAAAGCTCCAGCCACTTCACAGCATATCCAAAAGAATCAACTGTCTACAATTGAATCCCCCAATAATTTGCCTATAAACATTCTAGAGTAGAGCTTTTGACAGGTTTTAAAGATTTAGGGGCCGATTCCGATTCGGGCCGGAAATCTCACCGACCGAGCCGGACCCGGAGAGATTTCCGACCGAATCGGACCCTACTAGCCCGACCGAACGAGTACGATGCGCACGTATGCTATCCGACTCGATTCGGTCGGACTCCCATTGAAGTCAATGGGAGCCGGTCGTACAACGCGTACGCGGGCTCCCATTGACTCAATGGGTGCGAGGCGAACAAGGGCGCCCCCTACAGGGGGTACGCGCGAAGCGACTCGCGCCGTACATGCACAGGTAGGGGGGAGTGTGCGACTCGCGCGGCTACGCGTACAGGGGGGTCCGACACGGACCCCCAAAGTGCGGCTCCGACTGCTCTTTGGAGCCGGACTGCGCGATTCGGTCGGACTGCTCGAGGCGCGCATCGTACTTACCCGGCCGGGGAACGTCTCCATTGCGCGGTGCGAGTCGAGTCCGTGCGAGTCGGTCGGAGCGGTCGGGTTCTGCGAACGAGTCGGTCGGCGATTTCACGAGCGCACGCATCGTACTCGCTCGCCCGGACGCACGTACGAATCGGTCGGGAAATAGGGCTCCGAATCGGATCCGGTTAAGCCGAATCCGATTCGGTGCCCTACCGGCCGAGATCGGAATCGACCCCAAAGTCTAGAGCGAGAGCCCAGATCAGATACCACAGACAGTCAATGGGATGTAAGGGGTGTTGAGATTACGGCCACATGTGAATCATGTTTTACCTGAACACTAAATATGAAGAGGCCAGCATAGTAGTAATTTAAACTTGAATTCATAGTACAATTTCATTTTAATGATCCTCCAAAGTGTCTTTTGCTAGAGAATCGTTTGTGGTATTAGGTGCCAACTGCCCACGATTTTAAATAGGTTGTGATTACTAAAAAGAAAATAGATGCCCCAGCTTGGAAAGGTCAGATATTGTTATCGTCATGCACTCCTCTATTCGGGAAAATCACATATATATTTGAGTGTCACTAGTGTGTTCATAGAGTCTTTCAATGAGCATGTTCGATGACTCTTGGAAGCCTTGTGCATTCCAGGGGTCAGTTGAAGAATGTACAGAAAGGAGAACATATGTTGGCTGGAGGGCTCTACAATAAAGATGTCTATTTCTGCCAATAGCTCCGTGAACGTGGGGTGCTTTAAATCTAACAATCTGGGTGCATTCTATTATTTTTATATAGTACAACACTGATCTGTACCTTCTCTAGGTTCTAGATTGCATTGGTTTGGTACGAACGCTTAGGCTAATACAGGGACATTTCTAGTATTTTTTCTAAAGTAGAGCCATTAAAGTTGTAACACGTTTGGTATCTGTTGGTATCTGAGCTATAGTACGTAATTGCGTTGTACTGAATTGTAACATTTGTAGAGCACCTTACTACCCATGATCCGGTTTCAAAGCACGTTCTTGGTCGTTAAGTATGACATGCATGATAGGAATGGCTTTGGTTGGGGTGAGTAGCATGCTTTGGTGTCATGCATGGGGCGCAGGTGTAGGCCCGAACATGTTGCAGGAGGCATGCAGTAATGTCTTGTAAGTTGTGATGAGAAAGAATGTAAAACGATTACTTAATTGTGGAGGGAGAGGCTGGATTGGATTCCATGTTAACAACTGGGTTTTTTCTCACTGTTGCCATGATCCGCAGGTAAGGCTCTCCCTCACTGAAGAATAAAGTTTGAGATTGTCCTTTTAATATCTAATGGTCCTGTCCCTGGCACCATTTACACGGGGACAGGGGTGTCCACGTCCCAGAGTTTTTACAGTTTTAGAATAACATGACTGTAATAAGCATAGTTGTAAAAGACAATTCTGAATGAGTTGTCGATATCTGGCAAGTGGGGAGAAGCATAAATTGAAATTAAGAGGGTCAAGCGTTGAGTCATGGGGAGGCACCGCCTCTTGTGGTAAACGGTGCCTGACAGAAAGGAGAAAGCAAGACCATTTTGGTTCAACCTTTAGGATAGAACATCGTCCACTTGTGGGCCATATCAGGTTGCTTAAGCTGTGTCCTCTCCTTGCGCTGGCGCACAATGTGCTGCCTTGCGCCAATGCAGGCACCCATGTGCCGTGGTGCAGGGGTCTCTGTGTTGTAGACAAGAGTGTTTTTGTGCAGGAAGGGACACCTTCCTGCACAAAAACAATTCTCAGAGGCATTTAACTCTTTCTAAGTATAGAAACACACTTAAAAAGAGCAAACAACGAGAAGAAATAAAGATATTTCTCCTTTTTGTACCTCTGATGGTAAGGCGTACAATTCTGACGCAATCCCAGGTTTACCAGTGTTGATATATCTGTAAATGCGTCAGAATACATGGGTGGATGCATGGGAATACCCAAACTACACCAGTGTAATGCCCCCACCATGCAATGCACCGCAAGGCAGCAACTTGCTCTGCCTTGCATTGCAGCACAATTACCAAGACAAGCAGGGTGGCCTTGCATGACTTGGTAAACCTGAATCTAGGTTTTGCGTTCCCCTGCTTTGCCTTGTATGGCACAAGGGTGACGTAAAACGTTGATAAATTTGTCCCTCAGTGTCTTTTCTAAGTCTATCTGTGCGAAGGTTTTTATGTTCAAGGAAGCAAAAGGTATGAAAAAGGCCACTCTTTCAATGATCTTATCCAGAAATAGCCATTGGAAATGTGTGTGTTCTTTTTTGGGTCGGACTTGTTGAGTCCTTGAACTTGAGATATTGATTGTTAGGTCGCTGAAAAACTTTCCCGATGATAAGGATGAATTATTGATCGCTCTGGTCAGGATGGAAGGAGAAGAAGCTGGTTAGGATGATGCTGGTGAGCCGACAATGCTCATATCATTGATAAGTTCACAATTTTCTGTGGAGAGTAAATTGAAGGAACAGAGTTTTGGTTGTGTGAAATTAAGATTTCCTGGCAAGGGGAGAGGGTCAGTGATACATTTTGATGGAAAATGTGACTCAAGCTTTTTTCATGAAAAGATTCACCTTGGTGTTGCAGAGATTTTGGGGGTGGTAAAAGGAAGTTGAAGTACAGTCTAGATTATGGAAAAGAATTCTGAAAACATTAGTAGATTAGCAAGCCCTCTTACAATTCATACAGGTTGCTTTATTGGTTCTGTATTGTCAATGTACCTGTTTGTTTGCATTGTAGTTTACTGTTTTCCTCCAATGGATTTTGAGGCTTCTAGTTTCTATTTTCCTTAGCTTTACATCTGAGTTGAACCAGCCAACCTTCTGGTGGTGGGCTGTGACATGAAGTTTTGAAGGAAACAACTAAGAGAACCACCTTTGGAAGTGATTAGTGGACATTAATTGGTCCAAAGATGAGCAGCAGACAGGTCTGATTAGTAGAAGCCTAGATGTAAATCCTTCAATGGTCTGTGAGCGTTCTTGAGTTGGAGGCAACTGAAGATGGAGGTGCAATTTGATGATATGATGGTCACCCCAGTTAGGTAGTATTGTTTCTGGCAACTAAGATAAGTCTCCTTGAGTTGAAGATTGCATCACGTGTATGGTTAGCACAGTTCATTTACACTGTGACTAATGTGTGGAAATTAAGTGCTTCAAGGTGAGATGATGTCTGGCCTCAGTTCCTTTGAACCAGGTACTAAACTCTCCGACGATACATACATTTAATTGTCAATTATAATATCAGAGACTGAGTCCAGGAAGTGGAGAAAGTGGGAAAGTGGAGTTGTGATGGGGCTCAATAGATGAGATGAAATGAGGTGGAGAAGGAGGGGGAAGAAGGTCAATAGAGAAGTAAGAATTCAAGCTCCAAGACTGAGTACTTGACTGAGTACTCTTGAATGCTGGATGCTGGTATGCCTTTTTGTATAGCCTTGTTAGTCACCCTCCACATTTCTTGTTCAGGTAATTTCTGAACCAGATTAGGCAGTCCTAAGGGACAGCCTTGTGCAGCATACATGAAAACCATTCTTCTAGCAGTGCTTGTGATGAAACGGAGGTCCGGACATGTATCAAATAATCGGTCAAAGATAAGGATGCTGTTTTTGGTCAGAGATATTGCGTTGATTAGGATGAAAGATGGCAATGTGGTTCACTGGACGATCAGTTGGTTGTTTCCTGATGGATTAGATGAGATTGGTAATTGCTGTTGCTGGAAAAGCAGCAGAGGATGAAATGATGTGATTGAGGTCATCCCTTGATCTGACGCATCTGATGAACAGGAGTCTGTCGATTTCTCTATCGAGTGCTCTGACTGTTTTGGCAGCAGAGGGTATCAGCATGGTGGAATAGGAAAGAATGGTGAATGATTTTGCTGGGGATGTGGTAACAAGGACTGGATTATTGAGTCATCAAGAGATATTCTAGTAAATGACCATTGGTCTTTTGACTGTTTAGGTGGTTAATCTTGGCAAGGAGGCTGTAGAATCTATAAGCAAGGTGCAACAGAAAATTCATCAAGCTGCTCCAGGAGGCTGAGTAGCAACCTGACAAGGCTAGGATGGGTAGGGAATGATAGAGGATTGAGTGCTAGTAAAAAATTGGTAGTCGAGAGATTAATAGGTACGGTTTGAGGAAAGTGGAGACAAGTGGTTGTTAGGGAGAGTTGAAAGGATGGCACAATGGTAAAGGTGAGAAGGAGGCAACAGTTACTGATTCTGTTGGAGGTCACCGTGGAGAGGTAAGTGAAGTTGCTCTGTGACTTTTTGACAGGCATTGCCATGCAAAAGACACACAATTGATGGATGGAATGCAGAACAAATCAAAACATTCACCCCAGTCAAGAGATCTGGGTTAAATCCATCATTCTTTTGCTCACCATGCCACCCCAGTTTAGACCTGGCCATATGCAAATCAGTCTTGACCCTGTGCCTCATGGGAACAGTCCAGCCCGAACTGCCAAGCCAGGTCCTCCCTGGACCGGAAACAAGCATCCTAGGACCGGTTTCGGGGTTTCACCCCTCTTCAGCCAGGATAGCTTGATTACAGTGGCACAGTGAGTCCAGGACCCACGTCTGGGCATACCTGGCACACTTAGGGCGAGAAAGCAAAAGACACACAATTGATGGACGGAATGCAGAACAAATCAAAACATTCACCCCCAGTCAAGAGATCTGGGTTAAATCCATCATTCTTTTGCTCACCATGCCACCCCAGTTTAGACCTGGCCATATGCAAATCAGTCTTGACCCTGTGCCTCATGGGAACAGTCCAGCCCGAACTGCCAAGCCAGGTCCTCCCTGGACCGGAAACAAGCATCCTAGGACCGGTTTCGGGGTTTCACCCCTCTTCAGCCAGGATAGCTTGATTCCAGTGGCACAGTGAGCCCAGGACCCACGTCTGGGCATACCTGGCGCACTTAGGGCGAGAAAGCAAAAGACACACAATTGATGGACGGAATGCAGAACAAATCAAAACATTCACCCCCAGTCAAGAGATCTGGTTAAATCCATCATTCTTTTGCTCACCATGCCACCCCAGTGTAGACCTGGCCATATGCAAATCAGTCTTGACCCTGTGCCTCATGGGAACAGTCCAGCCCGAACTGCCAAGCCAGGTCCTCCCTGGACCGGAAACAAGCATCCTAGGACCGGTTTCGGGGTTTCACTCCTCTTCAGCCAGGATAGCTTGATTCCAGTGGCACAGTGAGCCCAGGACCCACATCTGGGCATACCTGGCGCACTTAGGGCGAGAAAGCAAAAGACACACAATTGATGGACGGAATGCAGAACAAATCAAAACATTCACCCCCAGTCAAGAGATCTGGGTTAAATCCATCATTCTTTTGCTCAACATGCCACCCCAGTTTAGACCTGGCCATATGCAAATCAGTCTTGACCCTGTGCCTCATGGGAACAGTCCAGCCCGAACTGCCAAGCCAGGTCCTCCCTGGACCGGAATCAAGCATCCTAGGACCGGTTTCACCCCTCTTCAGCCAGGATAGCTTGATTCCAGTGGCACAGTGAGCCCAGGACCCACGTCTGGGCATACCTGGCGCACTTAGGACGAGAAAGCAAAAGACACACAATTGATGGACGGAATGCAGAACAAATCAAAACATTCACCCCCAGTCAAGAGATCTGGTTAAATCCATCATTCTTTTGCTCACCATGCCACCCCAGTGTAGACCTGGCCATATGCAAATCAGTCTTGACCCTGTGCCTCATGGGAACAGTCCAGCCCGAACTGCCAAGCCAGGTCCTCCCTGGACCGGAAACAAGCATCCTAGGACCGGTTTCGGGGTTTCACTCCTCTTCAGCCAGGATAGCTTGATTCCAGTGGCACAGTGAGCCCAGGACCCACATCTGGGCATACCTGGCGCACTTAGGGCGAGAAAGCAAAAGACACACAATTGATGGACGGAATGCAGAACAAATCAAAACATTCACCCCCAGTCAAGAGATCTGGGTTAAATCCATCATTCTTTTGCTCAACATGCCACCCCAGTTTAGACCTGGCCATATGCAAATCAGTCTTGACCCTGTGCCTCATGGGAACAGTCCAGCCCGAACTGCCAAGCCAGGTCCTCCCTGGACCGGAAACAAGCATCCTAGGACCGGTTTCACCCCTCTTCAGCCAGGATAGCTTGATTCCAGTGGCACAGTGAGCCCAGGACCCACGTCTGGGCATACCTGGCGCACTTAGGACGAGAAAGCAAAAGACACACAATTGATGGACGGAATGCAGAACAAATCAAAACATTCACCCCCAGTCAAGAGATCTGGGTTAAATCCATCATTCTTTTGCTCACCATGCCACCCCAGTTTAGACCTGGCCATATGCAAATCAGTCTTGACCCTGTGCCTCATGGGAACAGTCCAGCCCGAACTGCCAAGCCAGGTCCTCCCTGGACCGGAAACAAGCATCCTAGGACCGGTTTCGGGGTTACACCACTCTTCAGCCAGGATAGCTTGATTCCAGTGGCACAGTGAGCCCAGGACCCACGTCTGGGCTTACCTGGCGCACTTAGAGCGAGAAAGCAAAAGACACAAAATTGATGGACGGAGGCTGTAGAATCGATAAGCAAGGTGCAACAGAAAATTCCTCAAGCTGCTCCAGGAGGCTGAGTAGCAACCTGACGAGGCTAGGATGGATTGGGAATGATAGAGTATTGAGTACTAGTAAAAAATTGGTAGTCGAGAGATTAATAGATACGGTTTGAGGAAAGTGGAGACAAGTGGTTGTTAGGGAGAGTTGAAAGGATGGCACAATGGTAAAGGTGAGAAGGAGGCAACAGGTACTGATTCTGTTGGAGGTCACCGTGGAGAGGTAAGTGAAGTTGCTCTGTGACTTTTTGACAGGCATTGCCATGCGGCACATGAAGGGAGAAATAGTTATACAGAGTTTGGGAGAGATATAGGTGATGGCTATGAAGGGTGTGGAAAGAGAGATGAAGAGCCCGATTTGCAAAGGTAAAGTTAGAGCAAAAGTCTAACTTAGGCCAAGAGTCTAACTTTACTACTTTTCAGTATTCACAAAGGTAATTTACTACTAGTAACTTCACTACTAGTAAACTTAGTGCAAGTAAACTTAACTACTAGTAAATTTCTAGTAGTAAAGTAGTAGTAAAGTTACTACTAGTAACTTACCTTTGTGAATACCGAAAAGTAGTAAAGTTAGACTTTACCTTAGTGAATCAAGCCCGAAGTTTGTAAGCAGAGTAGAGTTGGACAAAGTAAAGTAGGAGGTATATTGAAGAATTTTATGGATAAAGAGAGGGAAGTAGAGATCGTTTTTAATGGGACATGAGAAAGAAGTGAGTGAGGGAGACTTGCTTGGTGTTCAAGAGTCAAACGTATTGAAAGGAGAGAGAGAGAGAAGGAAGGTGCCTAGAGAGCACCAAGATTTGTGAGGCGATAAATGAGATGTATGACGTGTGTGGGGGAAAGAAGAGGATGGAATGGCTGGGACCATAAGGGAGGCAAACCATGGATGAAGAAGATAGGGCAGTAGGAGGGAGAAATGGTTCGGAAAAGGAAGAGATGTGAGAGAGGAGCTGAAGGGGAAGAAGGAGAAAAGAATATTAAGTAAGGTGGTAGAGGCCTCTCAGGGAAACATCAGTGGTAGTGAGAGCCTTGTCATGATTTCAAATGGTTTAACAACGAGGCATTTTGGGAAAGATATATTTAACTGGGTGAGGAGGACATGGCTAGAAGCGTGAAAGACTAAAATCAAGGGGTTCAACTGGCAGTAAAAGGTGACTCACTGAGTGTCTCAATGCAGATCAACCCATTAGCGGAAGTAGAGCAACTCTGTGACACCTCACTGTGGTTCCACTCAGAAGCAGGAAGGAAAACAAGCCAGCTGAGAGGTGACGACTTATGTCACTAACGAGTCCACACAGGAGTGAAAGGTAGTAACCTAGTGAAGTCTATATGGTGTAATTCTAGGAATGACAGGAAGGTGGAGCAACTGAAGGGCTCTATGAAGTCCGTCTAGAAACATAGGGCCTCATTTACAAAAAAATGACGCAGCTCAGCGCTGCAAGACATTTTGCAACGCTGAGCTGCGTCATTTTAAAAGCACAGGTATTACCAACAATATGACAAATCTGTGTGCTTTCCCATGCACTGGCGCACAATTGGCTGCCATGTGCCAGCACAGGCACCCTTGTGTCATGTTGCAGGGGTGCCTGCGTTGCAGGGAAGATTGTTTTTATGCAGGAAGGGACACCTTCTTGCACAAACACAATAATTGATGGCATTTTCCTCTTTCTATGCATGCTGCATTCTGCAGCATGCATAAGGAGAAATAAAAGTATTTCTCCTCATTGCACCACTCCTACACCTCCCCTGTGGAGGTGTGGGATTCTGACGCATTCCCAGCTTTACAATACTTTGTAAATCTGTGAATGTGTCAGGTTTCATGGATGTTGCGAGGGAACACCCATAGCAACACCCATAGAACGCCCCTTTCACGCAGAGTAATGTGTGAAAGGGGCCCATATTTACAAGGCCTTGAAAAGTCACGCAGGGTGACTTTACGTGGCCTTGTAAATATGGGCAGGAACACTGCGCCACCGGTGCTTGACAAAAAAGCGACGCACCGGCAGCGCAATGGGCTTGTAAATGAGTCCCCCAATGAGAAGCAACCCACTAGCAGAATCTGTGGTCCTCTGAGCAAAAAGAGCAAATGAAGTTTATGGTACTGAAATCTATATGGTGTTCCACTCAAAAGTGAAAGGAAGGGACCAACCAACTGAAAGCATCTGCGTATTCCACTGAGGAGCAGGAAGGAAAAGCAGGTCACTGATGTCTTGCAGTAGTGACCCACTGAAGGCTCTAAGTGGTACACTCAGGACTGCAGAGGGTAATCCAATGAAGTCTCTATCGAGCCCATACATGGGGAAATATAAGGCCTACACTCTGAAGGCTCTAGCAGGTCCATGAAGGAATGAAAGGTGAGCTCCACCACAAAGTGAAAGACAAATAACCCAGTAAAGTCTCTATGGGTCCCACGCAGGAGTGAAAGAAGAAGCACCTCACAGGAATGCTCTGTGGAGTGCACCCAGGAGCCAAATAGGAAAACCAAGTGAGTTCTCTATTGATAAAATCCAGGAATGAAGCAGAAAGTCCAAGTGGTTTCCCCGCTAACACAAGGATTACAGTAAATGCGGCTGCCTGCTGTGCACGCAGTGGGCCCCTTAAGAGTGTGGCCCCCTTAGTGCCGCTTCAGGCACCTCCTCGTGCCTTGCCTCTGGGACCCCCTCCTCTGGGAGTCCTCCCCCTCGGGTCTGGCGCCTCTTCGGCGTCATTTCCGGTGCGCGGTGGGCTGGGGTCCCCCACTCACTGGCCACCCTCTTTGTCCCCCGCTGTCCAGAGGTGGATCCTGGTTCCACATCGCCTGCGGCAGATCGGCAGAGTCGGTCATTTGCAGCAGTGAGTCTGGGCTCTTGGGGCAGTTTGTGCGGTCTCTTGAGATGCTCTCCTGGGGCTGGATGCCCCTGCCCATAGGCATGTATAGTCAGAGCTCACCGCTGCCCCCCTCCTCCTCTATTTCAAATAAGGTTACTAGGGGCGAGGGGGGGCAACATGCCATTGTAGAACAGCGCGGTGAGTGTAGCCACCAGTCGGGAGCAGAGGCGACATTGCTGACGGGCCCTGCCATCAGCAAACCGTCTCGGGAGTAGGGCCCTCTCTGGGCAGTTAACAGACATGGCCCTCCGAGTGGTTTCGGCCGCTCAGTCAGGTTGCGGTTTCCGTTGTGGTCCTTTGGTTGACCTGAGGAGCTGGGTTTGAGCCCTACCTTGTTGTGAGCACTTGTGGGCTTGTCTGATTCACTTGGCTTTCGAGTGCCTAAACGGATGTATTTGGGCGTTGGGTGACCGAACCTGGAGTGGCGGGCTCTCGCAGAGGGCTGGCCCGGTCCCGTTTCGCACCTCACAGAAGGTCCGTGCAGGCAGCGGTGCCCCTCCACCCGAAGCTTGAGGTTGCTAGCGCGGAACGGAGGTCTCGGACAATTGTGGCGGTGACGGTCGGGTGAGTACGGGGCTTGGTCGGGAAGGCTCCGGTTGAAGGAGCATTGTATTCTCTGAAAATTTCAGCCCGTGAAATTGTACGGCATAGCTTCTGCATGTGTTGGAGATATAAGTCGTGGGTCGTCTTAGCCTTTCCTTCAGTTTGCAGAGGTGTGACCGATTGGATCGAAGCCAAGGTTTGGAGCATTTTGAAGGGTGTGAGGGTGCTGTTGGGGGCAGCGGCAATCCCTGAGCGTGGACGTTGCCTGATACGGTACAGTTTGGGTTGTGGGGGATGAACGGATTGGCCTCCATGTGGAGCAGCAGATGGGGAAGTCGGTAGTCGATGAGTACCTAGATTGCTGCCCGCATTCTCAAAGAGTGTTTGCACAAAAACTTCAACTCCGCCCCTCCTATTTGCATATGTTTGGGGCACGAGTTTTAAACAGTTAGAGGGTAGCCCACTGACTACTCACTTAATTTGAAAAGCATTATGGCCTCTTCTCATTTGCAGGCATTTGGAAATAGTTAATTTAATGTAGAACGGCGCAACTCTGATTTTCAACACTATTTACGTATATGGATCGCCATGATCCAGCGCGATATTAGCAAACAGCATTCATACACCAGATACTCACTTGGGCCCATACATTCATACTACGCTAATACTTACGCTGGGTTTTATCAGTTGATACTCTTTATCAAAAATCCCTGCTACCAATTACCTTCCGATTGAAGAGTAATGACTTACCAATGAATCCTTTGCTAATTGGGAAGTTTAAAATGAGTGACATTCATTATAGTACATAATCCTGAAATAACCACTGAGTCAGGAAGTTTTAAAATGTTTATCTAAAGATTTTAGCAGAGTAAATTACATAACCACATGGTACTTAATCGTATATCACGGGTAAAGCATAGAATAATAATTATTGATTAATGACGGTCCCTCAGAAAGGAGAAGATAGAGACAGCAGCGCAACTAAAGGTTGCATTTATATTTACCTAAGTGCGAGAACCAAACCCTTGGCCAAGGAGTTGGAAAGATTAAGACCCAGGAAGGATGAAGAGCAAAGACCTCCTCCAGGATCAGGACAGGACCGGTAACCTCTCTACAACGACACCTGCGTCGTTCCCCTCTCTGATACTCGACTTCTCCTCGATTCTCCCGTGCCTTTCTTCTAATGGACTCCGCCGCCCCCTCCTCAGGACCTCTCTGGACAGCGGTTCAGTCTGCAATCGATCAGCTTGATGGTCTGGAACTCTTCGCCTGATCTGCATGAACGCCTGATCTGTCTGGTCCTCTGCTCTCTTGCAGCATCTCCTTCTTACTAATTAGCTAATTCTATATCTATTATACCTTTCTACGCCCATGTACCTCCCCTTAATGTTGCTAAAATATGGGACCACTACTTCTGATTGGACAGGGACAGGGGGTTGATCCTCACACCATATTACTTTGGTACGCATTTCTGAAGACCTTTGTTTTTAAACTACCGCCCATTAAATTTAATACATTGGCTTTATTTCCCACCCGTCTCACGACAAAGTTTATTCAATTTTCATATACATAGTTGCAAGTTTGGCAGGAACACATGAATACATCAATATCGGCCATTAGGTCGTGGCCTTGGACGACGTCCAGGTTGACTTCATCCTTTTTCCTTCTGGGCAGTCTTTCATAGAGCATGCGTGGAACCCACGTCATTCGAGTTTTCAGTTCACCAACCCCAGGCCCAAGTTTACGAACTAATAAAAGTCAAAGAAGAGAATATTAAAATAACAAATAATATGTTTCACTGTATACCCACTCTTTCTACTCTGTCCCCATTTACTTATAAATCTATCCCGCATTAGTAGCATAAGAAAATGACAAATTAATAATAACACAAGAGCAAGCTGAAGCATGTGAAAACATCAAGCAGCCATTTTAATGCACACTGCGCAGAAGCAGAAATTTCCCACCAAGCAAAGAAAGACGTCACACCACGTGATATGGATGAGACATGCGTAGTAAGTTCCCGCACTTTAGCGGCCATTTTAGAAAAAGACAAGCGTTACTTGTTAGTTAGAACACATAGGCAAGCTTCCTTGCTAATTCATGTAATGTATGCAAAGTTAATATAACAATACAAGATTAATAATTTAATACTGTGAGGACATTGCATTCGAGCAAGTCTCATTTGTGAGTCCTTGCTCCATCAATCCCCTCTCTGATGGCGTTTAAGAGCCATCAAAATACTACCCTCAATCAGGTGCCAACTTCTAGCAAATTGGCTCATTCTCATTTTTACATTTTCTATTTTTAACATCCCCTTTCAATTTCTTGTATAATTCACTTCTCACATCCTCAAGTTCAATTTCATAAATTTTTCTCTTCTTTCCTCTTCCTGTCACACTATATGATTCATTCTTTCTACAACATTTGCACCATATTATTATCGCCAGTACTATTATTGCTATTCCTGCTAAAGGTACTAGTATTTGACCTATAAGCCCTTTTCCTACATTAGAAAACCAGGTACCAATTGACGCAATACTACT